>OW964824.1:18020024-18595024 GCA_943142095.1 Ophonus ardosiacus
TAAAACAAAAAGAATTTTTTAATAATTCACAAAAAAATTTGCATCGTATTTCAAGCAAACATTTTTTTTGCCACTGGTTGGTAGCTATTTTTAATAATATTTTTCAAATCTTCTACAATGAAAGTAATTGTTTACATAATATCTAATACTAATAAATGTCTAATATTGTGTAATTAATAATTTAATTTAATTTGATGGTTGGTAAGGAATTATTTCGTCGACATTGCTGTTAATTATCATTTATCTTTGCGGGTGCAATGTTTTAATTTTACAGTGAATAGCAGTGTAGTTTAGTTTTTGTTAAAATGGATGCATTTAGTAAGAGTGAATTACTGGATATGGTGTTAATTTATGGAGAAGCAGTGCAAAATTCATTATTGGCACAACGTCTCTATGTTTGTGAGTATAGTATGGTAATATTATCTTCTTCAGTACAGTTTTTGTACTATTTTTACAATCGGTCCTGTACCAGAGCGAGAAAAACATCCCCATACCATGATATTACTTCTTCCACGTTCAATAGTCGGTTTTTGGGATTTATAATAATAATAATAATAATTTTAATAATACCTCTTACCCACTGGATGTCTAACATATTGACTTCCATCGGAACCAAATTGTGAACTTGCTTTCATCGCTACAAAATTTTCACTCGTCCACGATGAGTGTTCTTTAGCAAATGCAATTTTAGCTCTCCTCTTTTTCTTTGATAGTAAAGGTTTCTTAACGGCTATTTTTCCTAGTAATCGTACATCACATAGCCATAGTACCACAGTGCGATTATTCAAATCTACATCAAATTGTTCCCGAATTTTTGAACAGAGTTCACTTTATGATAAAGTAGGATCACTTACAGATATGCGTCGAATGATTTTTTCAATTCTAGCACTGGTTTTCTTGGACGATCGACTTTTATATTAATTTTAATACTTCCATATTAGTATTTTTTTCAAAACCTTTGATACGCCACTTTTACTGATTTTCAAAGTTTTTGAAATATTACATTGTTTCACACCATCTTTAGGGAGCTGTACTACCTTTTCTCGTATGTCGTCCGAAAAATATTTATTTTTACCCATCTTAAAATCAACTCACTAAGTAGGTAAATGACAAAATGCAACTGAAAGTAAGACGATTAAAATCATAATATTAATATGTTTCCATACTTTTGTCCATCGAGAAACAAGTATATGCTATTTCACTTAAATCGTACAGCCAATATCAAAAGATTTTTTGTGAATTTATTTTTCGATATATTGACTTTCGAAAAAATATTCAAATTTGCGAGAACTATAAACATATTTTTTTTTTAAATGAAATATTTAAAAGTACCATACTTTTGTCCGCCACTGTATATAGTCGTATATCTTATATGCAGTATGTTTTAGTATATGGATTAATATTTATTATTGCAATGAAAACAACTCAGCTTTGGATATTATAAAACCTTTTTAGTATTAAATAGTTATTAATTAATAATAAATTGGTCCATAGAAACTACATAAATATTCCTCAGTTGCCCCACAATTGAAAAAAAGTTCGAAATACTCAAAAATTATATTTTGCAAGTGAATAAATATTTCACTCAAAAATTTTCAACCAATCACTTTACAGTATTTTTGTATTTTCGATCAATGACAATCGAATATCAGTAAATATTTGCACTTGTGCGTATATCTGGATATTTCGAGTGAAATATTCTACCAATGTACTTAGGGCTATACTTAGAACTGGGTATTTAGTTGAAAAAAAAAAAACCGGACCAAATGGAGTACAGTCGATTCTTTAACCATAAGAGAAAAGAACCGTGAGAACCGTAGACCCTGTATTAAGGGGCAATATACCTCATTATTGCATTTAAATGCACACATTTAAATTATTCATAATGATGTCTGTCTTATAAATCGATTTTTTACTTCTCCCTATTATTGTACTGCTACCTTATCTTTTACAACTAATTGTATTATGTGAAATGTTTAATCAAATAAACCAACTAAATTAAATAAAATTGTTTTTCAGCGGTATGATTATTTAAACGGATAATTAGCAATAAGTACGCAAATATTATATTAATGAAGTCAGAATATCCCTATAGTTTCAATTAAAATAACAAAGTTGCTTAGCACAGTTTGCGAACCAGTGGCTTTATGCTCATTAAAATAGTCTTTTATAATAGAAATTGTTTGCTAATTTAACAAACCTCGTATTTCTTATAGTTCTCGAGATAGCAATAGTGAACAAAATGAAATGAACACGCTGTATACCGCAAAAAATCTAAATACTTCTAAATTTTTGGTATTTCCAGGCTTTCGACAACAAGTAGTATTTTTGAGGTACACTTTGGAAAGCAAATATCTCAGGAATTAAAGTGTACATTGACCTCCAGTTTTAAAATCTAGAATGAGCTGGTTTCACATTTTTTAAAAAGTATTTTAAATGATTATTTTTCGACATTTCTTAAAACCAATAAAATGTTTCATTATCTGTCACGTGTCAGCGTTTAACCAATCCTGCCATTATTATAGTGAAAATAAAGTTCTAGAGATTATTCCCGGAAATAATCTCTGTAGCTTTTATTTTATCAGACAGTTATCAACACATAAACAAAATGAATGAAAAAAAGAACCGATTTAATGATGAAATAAATCAAAAAATTATAGAAACCACTGTAATTAATAATCACTCGGTATGAAGGCGATTATTTATATTTATTTTGCCCTGTCAAAGTTATGTTCTAGTTGTCAAAACAGACTTGCCAACTGCACCATGTAAATATACAAAGCTAGTTAATTACGGCAGTAGATGGCGACACATTAGCAAGAGAGTGGCTTTTCGTTGTTTGAAACAAATTTGTAGATCAAAAAATAATCTCATTAAATATAATTCGAGAATTCGATAAATTGGAAAATATTTCTCCAGTTTCTTTCTTAAACTTGTCGCCATTTGGCAATAGCTACTCAATACCTACAGGCTTCGGGACTATTGCCTGGCTACAAGTTTTCGAAAATTCTGGCAAATTATTTTCAATTTATTCTCACTCTCTTGTTATATAACTACTGAAAATTTATGCAATATTTTTCAACTTATAAAGAAAATTGTTATAACTTATTTTCGTAAATAACTAATAAAAAGGTTGGCGCCAAAAATAGTCATGAAACAACCCCTTATTTCTGTAACGTCGGAGTACATTCATAGCCAATAGGAAAACAGTTTACGTTATTTATATAATTAACAGTAGGCGACAACTTGTCATATGTTAAGCTGTGTGTAGGTACTCCGACGTCACATTCTGATCACGTGACTTTTTCAAAATATTACACAATTCAATATTTAATTGTAATTTTTACAACAGACCTATTGGCACATTGAAATTAGAATTTAAAAAATATATATATATATATATATTTTTTAAGATTTTTACTTAATAAATAATAGATGTATAATTTTGAAGCGATTATCAGACAGTCAACTGGTCTGATCATCTCGTCCGAGTGTGACTGATTAATACCTCCTAATAGAAGAAAAAATTGTAAGGCATGTATAACTTGAATATGCACACCAACCCTCTATTAAATATATTTGTAATTATATTTTTTTCCTCCATTTTCTTCTCCTTTGGCCGCAACTCGCGATTGTTTCGAAGGGTATTATGATTAGGACTGAAATTAGCAGTTTTTGTTTGCTTGAGAAGGTTTGCACGTGCGGTCCAAGATTTATAGAAGTTTCATTGATTATCCCACACAGTACATTGGCTAATGAAACTACCAATACCACTGTTTCGTTCTCACACTAGTTGAATAGTTCTCTAGAGAGTTAATTACCTCAGCATCACGGAAAATTCAACAAAAAAACCAAATACGGCCATATTTCATTCAAGAATAATAAGAGAGTAATAGAAATTAGTGGAGAGAACAACGGGAAGATTAGTGGTGCAATAGTTAATTGAAAATATATAAAAATTAACATGACAACACTTACTTAGTTTAGATGCAGTTTTGAAAACAGTTTTCAAAACGATTTTAATTACATATATGGCGTATTCATGAATTAGCATCACAATATTAAATGAAAAGTTTGCCATAATAACAAAATATTCACAAATATTTTCAATTGCAGCGTGTTTAAAAATTTTAATCTTTCGTTGCTCGGCAACCCGTGAGTAATGAAATTCTGTTACTAAATACCAAAACTTACAATGACTCTGTTTTACATTTTTCAAAAACTATTTTAAATGAAAGTTTATGTAATGATATTCTTAGTAATAATTTTTATTTTAATATTTTTTTGTTATTTGAGGAAATAATTAAATAAAAAGATTGGCGTCCCGAAAAACTACCCCCCACTCCTGTGACGTAGAAGCACATACATTACGTCATTAATAGCCAATAGGAAAATAGTTTTTCCATACTTACGTTTATTCATATTATTTATATAAATAAACGTAGGCTGTAGTTTGTCACATGTTAATAAAAAAAATATTTAATTTGACATTTGTCGCTGACATTGCTCATTGAAATGAATAATAAAGTAATAATGGTTAATTCAAATTACACTCAAGCTAAATCGGACAATTTACCGAAGGTTGATAGTTTATATCAGAGAACGATTGTTTTACTGCTACCGAAATAAGGGGTGTTAAAGAGTTGAGATAAAATATAAAAACTGAATATAAATTGATAATATATTTTACTTTAAAGTTCTGGTCGTGATTCTTACATTGAATCTGCTATAGGATACTCGTATGTAGGTCTATGTCGAGAAAAAAATTGCTGTATAGCCAGATGTTAAGTTTGCCCTGAACATAAAAGTGAAGCAACAAAAATATACTGTTATCTTGAAGGTGGATGGAAGATGAAGAAACGATTTTTTTGACAAATTATCAGCTCTTCGACCTACTGCTTCTAGCCACAATTTTCTTTTCTTCTTTTTGCAAATTTATAAACTATAGTAGGTTTGTTCCTAACAGCATTTTTGTAAGAAGGCACAATACAATATCGTAAATTACTCATTTTATTTTGAACTTTATATTACCTACATATTATACAACTTGAACCAATCTTAAAAATTTGACACTTTGTTTGACAATACACTTGACACCAAACACAAAAATTTTTACATTATAAACGGACCAATTAGAACCGTTGAAGATGTATGTACTCTGACGTCACATTCTGTTTCAGATCACGTGACTTATTCAAAATTTTATCCAAATTTCAAAAATTAATTGCAAAATATCTAAAGGATATTTCGTGATATTTTCAAATTTGAGGCTCTTTAAAGAACAATATCTTTTAAAATTCAATACTTAGAAGTCATATAAAAATTCTTGCAACAGCCCTATTAAACGGAAATTTTACTCACTGTTGTAGATAAAAATATTTAATTAAATATCAATTTGACACGAGATATTGTGAAATATGTTTATATAAAGAAATCAAAATATTTTTTAATCTGTTAAAAATGGAAATAAACTAGAATTGGCGAATGACACTATTCTGTTTCTTTTTTATTTTTACTTCTTAAAATTACATATACATTTCAAGATCAACTTTGATTTTGGCAATTAGACTTTTGACCTGAATAATGATAAGATATACGTTTTCCTGTTTATAGTCTATTAAGTATGTGACATCTATATTTGAGTGACATTCATTATGATATAGACCAGTGGTTCCACACCTTTTTTGCCAGCGACCCAAAATTTAAAAACGAATTTCCTCGCGCCCCAACGCATAGAAAGAAAAAATTAACATAAAAATTCAATTTTAATACAATTTATTTTATTAATTTATGATACATAAAAAATTTGCATATATAAAACAATCCAAGACAAAAGTCAATAAATAATTCAATGTAACATTACGATCAAACAAAACATAACATACATATAAAAATCTTAGATGATTGAGATGTTTAAAATTCAATAAATTTTAAAATTTGTATATGTCAACAAGATATAATGCAGATATTATTCAAGTTCTTATAATTACAATATTTTTGACTGATTTTTTAACATTTAAAAATCAAATTACTCTGGACCTACCAAAAATAACTCGCAACCCAAAGTTGGGTCGCGACCCAGAGGTTGGGAACCACTGATATAGACTATCATTGTGAATCTGATTTTCTTTTCATTATGATACAGACTATCATTATGTTACATATTTTTTTTCATTAGGATTCTGATTATTTACAGGTTTATAGTTTATTTTTTTAATTATTATAAATACTCATAGAAAAAATGGCTCGTATCGTAAAGTTCACGTTCGTGTATTAATTATAAAAATAAATATATCATCACGGCATATTACCCATTTCTGGGTGTGCCACAATCTGCTTTATCGCAGACATCGGTAATGATGATGACATATTAGTACCGTGCGGGCGCTTACTAGGCGTCACCTCACGGGCACTCATTGCTGGCGTGGAGAGTGCACCACAGGGGTCACTTTTGTGCCATTTAAAATTCGAAATATTTGGCGTCGGTCGGGATCGAACCCGGTTCCCCAGATTCGAGACCAGACACTCAGGCACGCGGCCACGGGACCTCATATAACTATAAACTCGTTACATAATATACTATTAGTTAGTGCCTCTGTGTTCACATCCAAAAATAAGTATTTAAACAACAAATTGTTACACATTATTCACAATTTCTTTCTGTGGTATTTATTAAACAAAACGTTGGTTTTTGTAAAAATTAATTGTACCATATAATGGTACCATATGGAAGAAATTAAAAATAAATAAATAAATAAATAAATATATCATCACGGCATATTACCCATTTCTGGGTGTGCCAGTATCCACAACACATGTAGACATCGGTAATGATGACGTATATTTTACCGTGTGGGCGCTTACCAGGCGTCACCTCACGGGCACTCATAGCTGGCGTGGAGAGTGCACCACAGGGGTCACTTTTGTGCCATTTAAAATTGGAAATATTTGGCGTCTGTTGGGATCGAACCCAATTAAAAATACAATAATTTAAATTTATTATACTCGTTGTCCTTTTAGTTTAGAAACAGACACTAACAGTTGACAATAAATAAAACTTTACAATTTAGTGTGAGTAGAACTTGAGGAAAAGGAAAACACATTCACAGAATTACTCCCCATCTTAGAAACTTTGTTCCCATCGACATTCTGATAAGTAAATTCCCATTGTACCATCCCCAACTACCGTCAGCATTAACACTGTATTTAGGCCCCACATTCTGATTCCTACGCATGCGCCGACGCCGCCTAGCGCGTCCCGACGCTCGGCATTTCTCACTCCGGCCGCTTCGTTCGTCAGCGACGCACGCTTCCGCCTACACACGCGACGGACTGGACACTCATGTGATTTAGTTATGTAAACTCTTAGTGTAAGTGTTGTAAATGGCTGTACTTGAAGACTATCCAATAAAGTACCATCATCATCACCACCACCACCAAGCAGATCAGCAGAACTTGCGGCTACCTGAAGCAGAAGAGTATGAACCAAAGAGAAGAATAATTAATACAACTCCGAGTCCTACGAACCAAAGTTGGTATTCGAAAATGTTTCCCACGGAGTTTATCGCCAATACTCTCATTGATATCTCTGGAGGGAACACTGAACGTCCGGAAACTGTGAGCAGGGTTGAGTATGGAATAAAAACAAATAGTGCTATACTTGTGATGAATGCTAGCAATGTCAATACCACTGAAACTTCTTCTTTGCAAGAACTCTTCTATCGCCATTCTCTTGCAATGACGGCCGTGTACTGCGTCGCTTATTTACTTGTCTTTGCGATCGGTTTGGTCGGAAATTGTTTCGTTATAGCCGTGGTGTTCCGGACACCCAGAATGAGAACTGTAACTAACTTCTTTATCGTGAATTTAGCGGTAGCGGATATTCTGGTTATCATATTTTGTTTGCCTGCAACACTGATGAGCAACATTTTTGTCCGTAAGTACTTTTTATTATATCCGGAAGAGGAAGTAGTATTTAATGTATTGTAGTGAATAATGTAAATGTATACATGGTAAATTATTAAAATATAGGACATTGTAATGGATAATAACAATAATTAATCAAATAAAACAAAATCATTACGGGAAATATCAATAAATGGCGGCAATATTGATTATTTTGAATAGCGCTACATTCTATACAATACATTTTTGTAATAAAAAAGTTATATTATTCATATCTACATACAATTAAACTGATAATTTTTACATGAAACAGAATTTGCTTGTATTTGCATGACATTAATTTTTTTGAAATCACATACATTTATACATTATTTAATGTTATTAAATTTTCTTATTCTTATATTTGTTACAGTGCATTTTTAAAATATTTAACATTTTAGAACAAAATTATAATATAAATAGTTCGATGGACCTATATTAAATGTGTTTAAGTGTTAACTCCATTATTTTGTCAAATATAACATAAATTTACAAATATTTTTTTTATTTTTAGTTAAAAATAACTAGTTACGTGTATATTATAATTACGAATTACTACCTATATCTTGGTGGGTCATGTTAATTTGTGAAAAAACAAATTTGGGCAATGATAATATTTTCTTACCATAATGGGCATTTACCATTTGTTCAAACCTAATTTGCAGAGTGCAGTGCAGGAATCACTTTCGTTTTTCTTATCAAATTAAATTTGTAAAATTAATCTATCTCTATGATTCAAGGTCAGAAATCGAAAAAGTAATAGTTAATGGTTAAACGTTAACCGAAATAGAGGATGTATTACTTAAAACGGTATTTCATTCAAAAGTGGTTTACTCTTTATTAAACTAGTTTTTAAATCGGTAACAAACCATCTAATACTTATTACCGGGTGTCTATTTTTTTTAATATAGAAAATACGATTTTTAAATTCTAAACTAGCGATATTTCTTTACATCAAATATTAGAACAAAATTATGACAAAAGTTGTTTAGAATTATTGTCATGTACATATATTTGTATCTCGTGAAAAATGCTAAATAATTTTAACAATTTTTTTTAGTAATTTTCATGATGGCATGGAAAGTAAAACACTACGATTTTTAGATTGACAGTTGTAAAATAATGGGGTATTCCACTCAATTTTTTTTATTATTTTAAATAAAACTTCATTCAGTTTTGAAGCAATTCATAGTATTAAAAAATCTTAATTGTTCCTAGTTTCAGAGTATTTTATTTTCGAGAAATCAGTGTAACGTCACATTTCCTCTATACTTGTCTTTCTCACACACACTGCTCTGAGTACGCTGCGAGAGAAGGATAACAATTGTATGACGTCAATTTTCCCTTTTAGCAAATGTGAAATATCTCGTAAAGTAATTATTTAAAAAATGTTTTCATTGTTTTAACTATTATTTATTGAGCCATACTATATGTTAAATTGAAATTTTCTTAATTTTGTTGTTATGGTGGAATACCCCATTGTTAGAGTGATTAAAGATTTTTTAGATTGGCAAATCATGGAAAAGTTAGATACCCGGTATAAATAATGTATAAATAATAAATAATGTTTTTCGTACATCCATTAAAAAAGTGCTCTCATTCATTTTACAGTAAAATATTACAGTAAAAAAGTGAAATTTCTCTTTAATTTTAAAAACAGTTTAGAAAACGGATTTTAATCCGTTTCTGTAATTGGTCTTAAATACTGGTTAACTAGTTTTTAAAAACGGTATGATATGATTACAATTATAAAATTATGCAATTTTTGGATTTGATTACTAATCAGCTAGTAATTACCTATATACTGATATTTGGCAAACATACTTTATTCTTTATAAGAAAGACATTTCATTAGCTAAAGTCTGGAAATTTTAAAATATCATACCTAAGATTGGGTAAAAACTATAATTATATATTACAAGTATGAGTAGTATTATGTTCTTCAAATTTAATTTTATGATATTTAAAATCATTAGCCCTCAAACGCAAAAACTGTATTTTCACAATTTATATCAGCATAATCCCTTTTTCAAAATGGCTGACACGATCCTTTTCAACCCTTACAACCGCATTAATGTTCGCCCGAATATTTATCTTCTATTCATTTGCGCGATAAGAGCAATTCGTATAAATTACAGAAAATATTTATTCTTGTACTTCAACTCGCGTCAATACGCCCTTAACGCAAACGCAAAGTAAACCAGAAAGGAGCTACTGTAGAATGAATACAGTGAGAACTTTTCATTCTCACGAGTTTTTCAGAGTGGGCCAGGAATTTTAATATCAAAATAACATTATGTTCCACCTGTGCTAGTATACGAGTATCCAACCCAAGAGAAGAAATTAATATTCTGTACACGATTTACGTGTTAGTAACTTTTTAGGTGAAATTATAAAAAATAGGGACACGAGAAAAAAGTTTTTGAGGTATTTATTCTTTCGAACATGTTTTAATACTTTAAACTTTGACAAAAATATTCACAAAGCCGCTTAAACTTGGAAAAAATTATAATTCTGTGTTCTACATAAATTTTGTACGTGCATAAATACATACGAGTATATTTCTTTCTTTTGCTATTTTTGTGGAAATAAATTTAAAACTGGCAATTCTAGCTCATAGTTATTTTTATACAAGACGATAAAATTCTATTTTATCGACGTGTGGAAAGTGTTACTTCACGTCCGATATTATTTTTCGCAAGCTGATAATTATTTTTTATCGTTTTGTATAAAATTCTATTTTTTCCTATAGCAGATTTTCAAGAAAAAATAAGTGAAATATCAATTATAAATTAAATTATTAATTAAGCACAATTATAATATTTACTATATGTAGTGGTTGTATAGAATAGATCTTTCTAAATAAATAATCATCACGGCATGTTACCTATTTCTGGCTGTGCCAATCTGCTTTTTACGCAGATATTGGTAATGATGATGACATATTCGTACCGCGCGGTAGTTTACCAGGCCTCACCACACGAGCTGGTGTGGAGAATGCACCACAGGAATCACTTTTGATCTTTCTGATAAAGTAATTGCAAAATTGAAGTTGTTATTAATACAAACCGCCAAAGTTTACCCCTATAATGTATTTAAATTAATTTAAATAAAAATTGAAGTACCGTATCTAACGTTGCGGATAAATTGCTAATCTATTATTTTGAGTACAAGAAACCAAAAGTAATCTTTAATATGTCATAGAAAAAAAAATTAAAATATGTGCGGTATACAGGGTGTTTGAAAAATAAATGTAATAACCTCGGTAACATAACTTTTGAGGCCATGTAGTACTAACCTAAATGAGTAATAAAAGCTTGATACATGATTAAATGAGGCTTTTTGTTTTTAGAGATTATCTTTGAATGCTTTTTTTTTTTAAATAATAATTGTACTAACACAAATGTCGCTACCTTGGCCAATATTAAATTTTCTAATAACTTCGTAACTATTAAGAAACTGAAAAAATGCATTATATATATACCTATATATTATTTTTATAGGCTTTTTAATGATAGGTCGACGCCAACTATTTCGAATTTTAAATAGCACAAAAGTGACCCTGTGGTGCACTCTCCACGCCAACAATGAGTGCCCGTGAGGTGACGCCTGGTAAGCGCCCGCACGGTACAAATATGTCATCACTATTACCGATATCTGCGATAAAGCAGATTGTGGCACACTTAAAAATGGGTAATATGCTGTGATGATATATTTATTTATTTTAATGATAGACAAAATTTTGTTCGATCACTATCTTTGCTAGTTTTTCTTCGATTCAAATACAAAATAGCCTGTTTTTCGGAAATAGTTGAAGATCAGACTCTTGTTGATTAAGCTTTTTTTACTCATTTTAGTCAGTACTATATATCCTTAAAAGTTGTTTTTTAAACATCCAGTAAAGCTTAATTGGTAATTAATATAAAGTCGTAGTCTGATATCCTATTCCGTTATATGCAAGTTAATATACATAATATCGATTCATGTCCTTTTTTTCTCACATAATACGAATAGTTGTAAAATCATATACCTACAAGATTTACAGGAGAATCCGTGGCAAATGTAAGCGTTTAATATTGTAAAACAGTTTTTTAAAAATACGTATGATCTGTCCCGGAAAATTTTATGGGATTTTTTACTTGTTTACATAGAATTATAGAGCACAAAATTCAAAATTTTTTGATGCCAAAATTTTTTAATTTACAATTTTGGTAATCGTGTAAATTTATTTTAAAGACGTGTTGTTAATTGTTAACCAAGTAAAAGTGATCTATATTTGTTCTTGTGTCCACAGGCCACTTTTAATCGATTCCCGGTCCTAACGAAATTGCTTACACCATAATTTCACTGAAAAATATGTCGACGGTAATAATTTTTTCGTGAATAATTGTACTTTTTTTTGATCCTACCAATATTGTTTTTATTGCTCCCATTACAATTTTTACACCATAATTTCACTGTAAAATATGACGGTACATCTTCCCGATACACGCCAATCATCTTTTATTGAATAATTTATGGTCCATTGTTCATTTTTTTAACAAGATTTTTACAAGTATTTGTTGCCTTATACTACTCGTGTATGATGTATGTGTTTATTATACTTATGCATATATTAAACACATGTGTCGTTAAAATTAAATTGTGATAAAGTACTTCTTTACATAATTTGTAAAATGGAAATTGGTCGTGCAAAGCACACAAATTTATTAATATTACAAGCAATTGGATTATTTTTACACAAAATTTGCTAACTATAGTTCGTCCATCAAAAATTTAATAATTTTAATTAACTTAGTCAACCTGTATTCGTAGAAAACGCTTTGAATTTTTATCTAAAAGAGGAAAATTTGGTATATATATATATTAATTATTTAAGATAATACGCGTTCGTTCATATTATTGTTTTGATGTTATTAATGGAATTTTTGTTTATAATGAAATTGCAAATACAAAATACATTATTTATATAAATGAGTTATAATATAAATTCCGGGGAAAACGAGCTTTCAAAATTTTTAATGAGTTCAAAATATATTTCGTTTAAATAAATAATATGATTCAATATGCATTTCATTGGTAAAATACTTTGTTGATATTATGTAATAAATTCTGAGTGAAATATTGTTTATTATTATCTGTCGGATATAAGTAATATATATATTTATAGTAGGGATATTTAAATATTTTTAAAATTAGACTACGACAAAGTAGTTACTACAATTTCAATTTAATAATACAAAAACACAAACATATTGTAAGTAAGTGTAACAGTTAATATAAATTGTAAAATGTAGTTAAAAAAGATATAAAATTCAAAAACTTGAAATGTAATAATAAAAAAATAAATAATTAAAAAATATATAAAATAAAATAATAAATATACAGGGTGTCTCTTAAATAGGGGGACATGGCTTAACCACAGATTCCTGAGGCTAAAATAAGACGATTTAACCAAACTTGCTTCTACCGGAAAGTGTACCATTTAGCCAGAAATCAGCTTCAAAGTTCTTCGAAAAAAAATTAATTTTGCTTATAATAATCGGACGCTTTATTCGATTTGGATGAAATTTGGTATGACAGTTTATATGGTTATAAGTCATCTTTTAAGGTGATACTTATTATTATTAGTGAACCACTAGTGTATGAAACTTAGATCTCCCAACATTAATTAGACCATAACTTTTTAATGGCAATGCCGAAAACGTGAAATTATTTTTCTTCAGAAAGATACATTCAATAGTAAACTTTTCTCTCTCTGTGTAATTTGTGATATCTGTTACGGTTCACCCAGAAAAAAATAAAATCTGACTGTCTGCACTGTTAAATTTTTAAAATAAATTTAATTTAGCAGTCTATCCAAATGTCAAACAAGTAATTTTTTATGACAGTAACAATTGTTTTATGGGTTGTCAAAAATTTTCTTTGAAATATTCTAAAATTAATAACATCTGTTTGTTCGGCCTAATAGTATTTTACTACTACTATTATAAATAAGACTATTACTTATCTGAGCTTACTCCTAAACAAGTTGTGAAGATTGACAACTCGTTACTGTCATTAAAAATTACTTGTTTGACATTTGGATAGACTGCTAGATTAAATTTATTTTAAAAATTTAACAGTGCATACACTCAGATTTTATTTTTTTCTGGGTGAACCGTAACAGATATCACAAATTACACAGAGAAAGAAAAGTTTGCTATTGAATGTATGTTTCTGAAGAAAAATAATTTCGCGTTTTCGGCATTGCCATTAAAAAGTTACGGTCTAATTAATGTTGGGAGACCTAAGTTTCATATACTAGTGGTTCACTAATAATAACAAGTATCACCATAAAAGATGACTTATAACCATATAAACTGTCATACCAAATTTCATCCAAATCGAATAAAGCGTCCGATTATTATAAGCAAAATTAATTTTTTTTCGAAGAACTTTGAAGCAGATTTCTGGCTAAACGGTACACTTTCCGGTAGAAGCAAGTTTGGTTAAATCGTCTTATTTTAGCCTCAGGAATCTGTGGTTAAGCCATGTCCCCCTATTTAAGAGACACCCTGTATAACATAATTAATACTTACACTTGAAAACTACAGAAGTACAACACTGCTAACTGCACGAGGGAAACTATACATTGAATCCCAAAAAACTTTCAAAATTATTTTTTACAAATTTTTAACAATTTTTTTTTAATCGTTGTCTGCTCAGTAGCTTGTCTATCAGTGTGTTGGGAGTAATGAACTCGTGGGAATAGCCTTGCAAAAATTAACAAACATTGCCAGAATTCGCCAATCAGTTTAAAATAATAATTCCAGGAGCGGACTACTCTTTAAACTGACTTGGTCGTTCAAACAATGTTTTCTATCTTTGATGCTAGATTTTTTAATTTCTAAATTTTCTAGAAAGTCTAAAATTCTTCCATTTTCAGCAATGTGTAATATTTCATAATTTTCTGAAATATCAATATTGTGGTCTTTCGATAAAGGTTGTTCTGCGAAAGTGGAATGACTATTCTGGAGTTTAAATGCTCTCAAATGCTCTTTAAATCTGGTTTTCAATTTTCTACCCGTTTTCCCAACATAATTACAGTCACAATCACCACATTTCAGTTTATAAACCCCTGATTTCTCTAATAGTTCAAGATTGTCAACTTTTTTGCAAATTTATTTTTTTAAACTTGAAATGGGTTTAAATACTACCTCGATTTCTGATATCATCAAAAGATTCTTAATTTTATAATTAATATTCCCTAAATACTCTTTTTGTTATACCATTGTTAGTATTTTTTTCTATATAATATGCCCTTAGTAAAGTTTATATCTTTTTCTATTTATTAATTAATCAGTAATTTTAGTGTTGAAATTATTTGCTATTGTTATTTGTTTTAAAATTTTTGTTTCTTTAACAATTTTATCGTCGTTCAAGCCGTATGTTAGCATTTTATGAATTGAACTATTAAAGACAGCTAGTTTATGCTGAAAAAAAAATTTGTTAAAAAATTTGTAAAAAATAATTTTGAAAGGTTTTTGGGGTTTAATGTACAGTTTCCCTCGTGCAGTGAGTAGTGTTGTACTTCTGTGGTTTTCAAGTGTAAGTATTAATTATGTTTTATTATTTTATATATTTTTAATTATTTATTTTTTTATGATTACATTTCAAGTTTTTGAATTTTATATTTTTTGTAACTACATTTTACAATTTATATTAATAGACTGTTACACTTATTTATAATTTAACAATTTTAATGATTTAATGTAACACTTTTACTAATATGTTTGTGTTTTTGAATTTTTTATTTGGAAATTATGTCGTGTGGCTATAATTTTGCTTCATTTGATTATAGTCAAAAACCGGTGCTGAGGATGGTTACAAAGTAACCGAAAACGGTCCACGGTTTCATTAAAGAACAGTGCGAACAAGACTTCGGGGGTTTTTTTTTTAAACCTTCCTTTTATCCTTAATTCAACTTCACACTTTACCTTCATTCATTATTAATAGTAATATTTTAAAATGTGTTCATTAACGTTGCTACAATAGGGCTGTTGCAAGAATTTCTATATAACTTCTAAGTATTAAATTTGAAATGATATTGTTCTTCAAAGAGCCTCAAATTTGCAAATATCACGAAATATCCTTTAGATATTTTACAATTAATTTTTGAAATTTGGATAAATTTTTGAATAAGTCACGTTATCTGAAACAGAATGTGACGTCAGAGAACATACATCTTCATCGGTTCTAAGGTGTCAAATGTATTGGCAAAGTTGTCAAACAAGTGTCAAATAAGTAAAATATATTATGAATTTATATAATAAATTCAGTTTTTATATTTTATTTTACCTCAACTCTTTAACACCCCTTATTTCGGTAGCAGTAAAACAATCGTTCTGATATAAATTCAGCTAACATCCAACTATCGACCTTCGGTTAATTGTCTAGCTTGAGTATAATTTGAATTAGCCATTATTACTTTATTATTCATTTACAATGAGCAATGTCAGCGTCAAATGTCAAATTAAAAGATTTTGTTATTAACATGTGACAAACTTTAGCCTACGTTTATTTATATGAATAAACGTAGGTGATGGAAAAACTATTTTCCTATTGGATATTAATGATGTAATGTATGTGCTTCTATGTCACAGGAGTGGGGGGTAGTTTTTCAGGACGCCAATCTTTTTATTTAATTATTTCCACAAATAACAACAAATTATTAAAATAAAAATTATTACTAAGAAAATCATTCCATAAACTTTCATTTAAAATAGTTTTTGAAAAATGTGAAACAGGCTCATTAACAATTTAGTATTAAAAGTTGTAAACATGTATTTATAAGTTGATATTTCACCTGATTAATACCAAGTTATAACCATAAAATTCGTATAATTTTGCCTGTAAAAAAAAAACTGGTTTTAGATGATGTAGAGTAATGTAAAACTACTTATACAGGACGGAGCCACAAAAATATATTTTTACTCAGTTGTACCATAAATGATTTTAAAAACACCTAATAAATACTATATTACTGCTTTGTTCATATAAGCAATGAATTTTAGTTGGATACGAATTTGGATTGTCAGAAAAACAACCACTTTTTGATCCGTTTACAATAATAATAATTTAAATAAAAATTATTATAAAGACTATCCTTGTGCAAAGACCAGTTTTTAAATTCTTACCATTTTACTCGTAAATCAAGTTAAAGCGCACCGTATAAACTATAAAAATTCGTTTCGTTTACAAAGTAACACTTCAAATCGTAAAAGCAAACTATCTTTTCCCTTTACATTCTTTCTTAATCTTTTTCTCTTATTTGGAATTCTACATCTTGTGTTTTAATTACATGCTCAGTTTATATCTAAGATAGCGTTGGATAAAACAACAGTATTACAGTGCAAGCGACGCGACGCTGATACATCGGAACGTCGCGAATCAGAACAATTTGCTTGTGACAAGCGACGCTCGACGTCGGAGCTATTCAACTGTTTCAAACGTTGTCTAGTGATGTCTGCATAGGACACTAGATAATTAAAATTGATTCATATTTGTCTACATGAATGACGGGTATTGTTGACAGATGTGTATTATAATACTCTGCATGATAATTTGCGTAATTAAAAACTCTCTAGTACACTACTAAAATGATAATAAAATTGTTTTAATTTGAAAAAAAGCAGTAAATTACACGAAATGGGTGGTTAAAATTAAAAAGATCTTTAATAATATAAAATTTCATGATTAATTATTCTTGGTTTTAGTATTGATTTTTATAAAAGACTATTCGCATTCCAAATTTTGAACATTGTAATACCATATTTAATTCTGTTTACATTAGCTGAGTTCTTAATAAAATAATGCCAATAATTGCGCTCTTTATGAATTTATATGCTCCACAATTATTTTTATTTGCGTTAAATTATGAGTTTTGGACTATTCTCTAAATTAACATCACTTATTATTAGGCTAGGTTAGGTTAGGTAAATATGAAAAATTGTAAAATAGACGTAGCATTACGTACGGGTAACTAGAAATGTAATTTTTCCAGTAGGTATAGGTATTTGGAAAAAAATACAGAAAGCACTGGTTTTTCTGTGCATTCTACAAAAAAATAATCTCTTCTATAAAAAGTTTATTATTGGAATAATACTACCTTTTTAGTTTAAGTTCTGTATTTTTTATTATTAAAACCCAACGTTTCGGCACCATAAACTGGTGCCTTCTTCAAGGGAAATTTACAAAAATGTGAAAAAACACATTTTTATGTCAATTTCCCCTGCACCCTTACACCGAAAGGTGATTATATATATATATATATATATATATATATATATATATATATATATATATATATAATTTGAAACAACATATATTAGATTTTAACCATATATGATAATTCGGATGTAGTACTTAATTTGGAACATATTTTTGAGGAAAAGCAATAAAACATAACTATATTTATAGAACTGAACGAAATTAGATTGACAATGCCGTGATAATTCTTTATTACTTTTGTTACTACATTTTTTATGTTGCGATTCTGTGAGTTCTTTAAAACAAGATGATTGAAAGTACATCCTTTTGTTGACGCAACTGCACTAGAGTACCTTTGATATATTTTTGCAAAAAGATTAAATGGATTGATATGATTGAGTCAAAGAAAACGAAAGTTTTCAAGAGAATGGAACAAAGCGCCTTCGAGAGAATTGAGACAAAAAGGTGTTTCCAAGAAAACATTTATTGAACAGATGGACTTTGAAAAGAAAGCCATAATGAACAAACTCCACACGTGGTTAGAAAGGGGTCCTCCACTATTTTTTTTTTATTTTTTTTTGTGAAATTTCATCTGAATTTAAAGCAATCTGTAGTTCTAGAAAATTTTTGTTATTCATTTGGCCGTGATAGGTATATTAATTAAAATAGTCTATGATTTTGTTCATATAAATTAATCTTTTTCAGAACTTTTTAATGAAATAAAGATATTGCCCGTATTATTTGCGCACTTTTATAATAAAAGCGCTCTCCATAAAAGCGCTTTTATTATATGGAACACGCTTTAACATAATATTCTTATGAGGAGCTTGTTCCATAAAAGCGCTTTTATTATAAAATTGCGCTCGTAATTCGGGCCTAGGTATTTTGTAATAGTAGACGATGTTTTGAGTGCTACTGACAGCCTTTTCCATTCAACATATCTTTCTTTTGCGTGGCATCATAAATTTAAATAAATATTATTCGTTCTAATAAGTGAGACTCTTTCTACAGACAGATCATACTTCCGTATACCAAATTATTTAACTTACTTAACCAGATAACATTGCCATATTAATAAAAAAAAAAACACCATCAGCTAGACCGAATTATCTAAGTATCAAACAAATCACCTGCAAGTCACAGTCATTAAATTAAAGATGCTACCATATGAATTAACTGTCCACTTCGACCAACATCAAAAAGGACAACTTCAAAGATTTCTTTTAGACACTAGGACCCAAATTTATACCAGGCGCAGACTACAATAGCAAGCATACCTTTTGAGGATCCCGCCTAAGTAACAGCAAAAAATAGAGAACTGTATAACCTTCTATATGAATAGAAATACTTCTTCTTATCAACGGGTACTCCAACTTATTGGCCGACCTTTTGGACTTCTTTGTTACTAATGGGACCTCTTCGTCATATATGGATGTTACCCCAAGCCATTATCTCTCTTCAGACTACTCACCAATAATTGCCTCTGTCAGTAGTTATGTCATCCACAAAACAATAACCCTTAGACTACATAACAAAAACACAAATTGGGAAGAATATAGGAACAAAATACAAGAAGACGTAAATCTGAAAATAAGTCTCACAAATCCTAATGAAATTGACTCAGCATTAACTTCGTTAATGAACATTCTTCATCAGGCACCTCATAGAAAACAAAACTATGCTGTACCAATGGAGATTAAGAAACTCATAGCAGAAAAAAGAAGATCGAAGTGGTTTCGCATCAAAACACCCGCGGACAAAAAATCATTTCGTGATTATATTACTAACCTCAACAGATATGATAATTCGAGTTGGAAACATAAAACGTTTTAAAAACCCCTTAAGGGCGGGTACCGCCTGTACTCAAGGAAGCAACAGCACCTCAACAGTGGGTTTATAGGTAACGAAATAGAAACACAATTAACTGCTATCCCTACCAATATGACAGGAATTAAATACTATACTCCAAAAGAGGTTCAAAAGAAAATCAGCTTGCTAAATCATCGAAAAGCTCCATACATGAATAAAGTGACACCGACAATGTTAAAGTAAGTATTAAGGAAAGGCTTAGACTTACTTACATGTATATTTAATATCATCGTAAGATAAAAATAATAGCATAAGCAGTTAAAAACTGCTAATCCTAAAACCAAACAAAGAACCAAATAAAGTAACGCCCTATCTCCCTATAAGTTTGCTATCTATTATCTCAAAACTACTTGAAAGACTCCTGCAAAGAGTAAACACCAATAACGGACACCATATGCAATATGTTTTCCACACTTGATTTTGTCAAATACAATGGCATTACGAATTCAAATTTGTCAATAAATTTTTTCTTAAGCAAAAAGTATCAATTATATAACGTTTCAAAAAACGGAGATAGTTACAGAAGTAAAAATTCTTCGGACTTGCAGTCAATTAATAAAATTTATTCATGCCGACATCTAGTTGACTGCAAGTCCGAAGAATTTTTACTTCCTGTAACTATCTCCATCCCAAACACAGTCGAATATTGGTTTTTCAAAAAGTTTTAAAAAACGCCTGTCCTTTCTGCCCAATCCTGTAGAATAAAATGTAATTCTGATTGCCAATAAAACATATAATAAAAAATGTATTAAATGCTGTAACTTTATTAAAACGAGTACAGTGTAATTAAATTAAATTCTACAAATTAAATTTATTTAGAAATTTAAATATTTCACACTGTCAATACATAGTTCTGATAACTGAATAATAATTGTATTGCGAGAGAAAGGGTTAAAATTTTAACAATCCAATTTTGATTTAAGTTCAGTTCAATTTTCGCTTCATCGTTCAAAAATATCCCTTGCGGTATATTTCCTCGGGGATAAGGAAGTACTCGAAAATTGTCGAGTGGACCTCTATTACATCTGAAGTTATTTCCTGATACGTTTTCCCAAAGGTTAACGTTTCGAGGAGTGCTTTAGTGAGAGGTTGTGGGTTCATATCCCATACTCAACAATTATTAACAAAAACAGTTGATGTGACCTGCACATTACGTTTTGCCATTTCTGGATACAACTTAAATTACAATGGTTGCAAATAACGTATATGTAAATATATATGTGATGTTCACTGTCGTATTGTAGAAATACATATCTATCTGAAGTGATTTATTTCAAATTTTGACAATATTTGTTTGGAAGATATACTATATGTGAAAACAGCAATTTTCTACTTTCAGAACTGAAATGCACAAATCATAAACTCTTGTTTTTAAGAATAAAAGTATATGTTGCTAATATTTGCTAATACAAATGTTAATAAATAAAGTTGCTATTGACATAAGATATATTTAACTGTATTGTAATTTACATATTCTGCATTTTAGATTTGAAAAAAATCATTCAATATCAATATATCTATAACTCTACATGTTGGAACAAATAGATACGACTTCCTTATAGGAAAAACTTTTTTTATTATGAATGCTACCATAAATGGGCCAACTTTTTGACTCAACGGTGCTCAATGGTGTAAAAACATTTAAGATATTTTCATTTGTTTGAACAGAAAACATAAATTTGATGAAGCCTATAATTTTGTCCTGAGTCGAAATTTTAAAAAGTGTTTCAATACCTGTTGTATATTTAAATAAGAAGAATTTAACGAGATGATAAAAATTCTTTCATAATATTTGAGTTATAACATAAACTTACATTATTTTATTAGACATACATAGTGTTCATGTAATTTACCGGTTTCAGGATATTAAACCTTTGTTTACACATACAAAAGTAGGCTGGTAACTAAGTAATAACTGTATTTGTACGGTAATATTTTTACCAGTCTGACATGTCAATGACATTCTAAAAAATAAAAATAAAATAAAATGAAAGTATAATGCATTTCATTAATATATACAGATAACGTTTGTGGATCGTTCTGAACACAATTCACTTTATTCTAAAATAATGAACATGAGGAATAAAACAAAAAATTTGAATAGGTACTTGTCATATTGACATATATGTCAAAATAATTGTTTTGTTTATCATAGCATCCTGAAAGTAGCATTAATGAGAGAATTTCAAAAAATTATATTTATTAATAATGTCTTCATTTTATGAAACCGATAAATTATTGCACAAACCACGGATGTTATGAATCATAACAGGCCTTAGATGTCTTAAAATCCTAGGATTTTAATAATAATAAACGTAAAGCTTTCTGTTATATTAGATTGAGTATATTTTTAGCTTTTCAAATTTGTGTAATTTTTACTGTTTACACGCGTGAACTGAAAATGTGTTTCATATTTTTGAAATTTTTTATGCTAATTATTATTTCTCTTAATTATGTTTCTAAAACAAAAAATAATAATAATAATTAATGAAAATAACCGGTTACACCAAACTGATGGATAGATGAATCAAAGAACTTAGGTTTGATTATAACATGCAGTATGCCAGGGCTTTTATCTTCACGGCTATCATACTAAACAATAGTGAACAACATATTTTAATCTTAGAACGTTTACAATCTAGCATTACACGTTCATTTACATCTCTCACCTAGAAGATTCATATTGTCAATTTTGTCTGCCTCCTTCTTGGCAACCTGTGCATATTTCATCTTCCACTTCATCACAGATAACCTAAAATAAATAGCTTTCCTGTCTCCTGCGAAATGAAAATGACAACTCCTTCTGTTACCATCTGCCGTCTGCGTGCGCTTGCTGGTAATTTTATGAACATGATCATTGACTCTGCAGGATTTACGATCCAGGATACTTACAGGACTCTGAGGATAGCGGGTGAACGACCGAGATGCCGGGATCATCTTACAAGATCAGGATTTATTTTTTCCCGATAGCGTAGAGATTTAAATAATGACTGTATTGAAACTGACAGATGGTATTTTTAAGATGTTTATTGAAAGAAATGGGCCGGCAAATGGGATATTTATTTTGAAATGCGTAGTAGATTCTAAAGGATAGATATTTTCAATAAAGGAAAATATGTTTTTATTCAGTACCTATTATGTTACATATTTCAAAAATTAAAAAGCAGATAAGTGAGTGGTTTATTTTTAGATGTTGACAAAGTCAAGGGTACTCCACTTGCAAAACTCAACTTTCGAGCACTCTTGGTATAACAATCAAACGATTTTAAGTAATTTGGAAAGAGAAATGGGATTTTATAAATGATAAAAGTTCAACAAAAAATAATGCAGACAAAAATAAAGGAGTCTTGTTTTTATGAAGTTCAAACAATGGCGCATATTTTCACATTTGATAACACGTTTAAATTTAATGTCAAATGGCAAAAAATACAAATTAATATACGAGAGCTGTTCTTTTAATGTAGAGCTTAACTAGTAGACGTGATATTTTATCATAAATTTTGGCCGGCGCCGGTTGTTTTTATAAAAATAATTGGTAGCCTTAGACGGTTGCCTCAATAATCTCATTGAGGCTGCATCTATGGATTTTCTGCCTTAGGTTAGGTTATTAGGTTATATTATTTATTAGTAAAATATTCAAATCCAAACTCATCATTTTACAAGTATGATAAGTCTAAAAAAACACGGCGACCGACTTGACACAGTTTCAAAACAGAACACACGAAGCGGTATGAATCGAGTCGACGGCCAAGTCGTATGTAAATCGGGAGGACTTGCCAACTTGAAGCGGCACCGTCGCTTGAATGACGTGTGTCCCATTATGAAGTATGGGACGACAGGTCGAGTCGGCCGCTGACTTGACAAAATGTCGCCTCGTATGTTCCTAGCCTAAGGGCGTCACGCACAGCGGTTTGTGGCGACTCGGCCGCCGACTCGTGTGCCGAGTCAGCACCTATGTTTGTGTTTTCAAATGATACAAAATACACACTGCGGTAATCGTTGCCTGCCGGCTGAAGAACCGACTCGACACGTTGTCTACTCGAAAACACGCGTGCGGTTTTATTGCTGGAGCGGCGCTTGTTGACAGTTTTGTATAAGCGCTGACACACACACACACACACACACACAACACACACACACACACACACATACATACATACATACACACACACACGTACACACACACACATACACACACACACGCACACACACACATACACACACACGCACACACACACATACACACACGCACGCACACACACACACCCACACACACACGCACACACACACACACCCACACAAACACACACTTGCTTTATCCCGCGTTGTTTCACAAACTTAGCTATGTAACTATAGATTTATTTTGAGTACTGAAAGTCATTAACATATGAGCAAAATTTAAAAAAAAGTCTTTATTTTTTCGTAATTCAGCAAGTAGAGTATAAAAATGTCTTGTTTCTTCATTTCCACCGCAAATATAGCAAGCACATAATTACTACATATTCTAAATAGTCATCCATTTTGTCATTTGTGTAGACACTCGTTCTGTCTTCTGTCGCAACGTTGTGTACTTTCTTCGGCCGCCCGTCTGTCGAGTCGTCAAAAACCGCCGTGTGTGTCATCGTCGAGCGGCTGTCGAGTCGGCACAAACCGCTGTGTGTGTGTCATATATATATATTTTAGATTAATATTTAACATATTTTAGCGAAAATTCAATCTTTTGAAGTATCAATAGGTATTAATTAATTAGTTAATATCACCAGTGTAGGTATCCTTGAAATTATCAGTAGAATTTTGAATATATGCTTTATTTATCAATAACAGACATAAAATTCTATAAACAATAAAAGTAATAAAATATAATTTTATATATAAATGTGCAGATGTAAGATAAGCTCACTGAAAAATTTGTACAAATTTATATCAAATATTTAATAAATATAATACATGAGTGGAGAGTTCGGCGTTTGATATATAAATGGTAATAATATATCACACATCTACAATATTTGTTAAGTGAGAAAGCTACATTAGTCATACAAATAAATGGAAAATACTTGTATAAAGTCGATCAGTCACATCACATTTTTTTTGTGCGCCAAAAATAAAAGTTGAATTAATGAACACAAAAAATTAAGACAATTTATTAAAACATTCTGCTGGGATTTTCTTAGTACAAATTAAAGATTTTTTTAAAGATTTCTTAGTAGCATTATTTCTCAAAAGTACCTATTATTTCATCCAAATTTCTGCAAAAATATTCAAGTGGCAAGTGTTGTTCGCCTGATAACGAGATGAGAACTGTTGTAAATGAGTATTTTGATGACGTAGAAGAATAATACTTTTGGGCTGGAGTACAAGAACCGGAATTTCGCTGAAGTAAGTCCACTGTAGTTCAAAGTTCAAGGGGATTACAATGAAAAATTAAAGTAATTTCCGTTGCTACAAGTCACTTTGTCATCATTAGACTACGTATTTTTCATCCTACATAAGTAATATGTATAATATTTTCTATTAATATACATATGCAATTTATTAAACAACCTAAAATTAATGATGACAGCTGTCATTGTATGAAAATAATGCCCAGTTGCACCAACAAGGCTTAAATGTTAAGCTAGGCTTAAACACAAAATGCAAATCGAAATTTTGACAGCAACGTATTATAATTCATTTGATATTTTTTTTCACTTCGATGCAATATTGTCAATTTAAGCCAAATTTAATATTTAAGTTACGTTGGTGCAGCTAACCGTAAGTGACCCAAAAAATGTGTTTCTGTATATAGAAAAAGTATAGCATATGATTCATTACATAAAATTATTAGTCTAGATACTTGTATATAACTATAAGACGTTTATAAAACTTGTTATATAATATACTACTTTCTGCCCCCGTTGTTAATATGTAACTTAACGTACTGGTTTCCATGAAGCTACACAACATAACATACACAATTTGACAAGTATTGGACACTATATTTCTACTGTATAAATTTACAGTCGCATAAGAAGTATATAGTATATGATAAGCTCTTTAAATATTCGTTTTTATATACTTGCTTCATCGTGTCAAAAATTCGTGGCTATAAAACTATTACATAATATAACATTATCAACAAATGTCATTTTCAATTTTATTTCAAAGAAAAAGTAACAAGATTTTGGTAGATAGAGTGCCATTTACTATATAGGTACTTCGTTCGTTAAATTGTAGATGAACTTATTTCACAAAAATTATAACAGATGATTTACTGTTTAAAATTTCGATTAGAATTGCTGCCAGGAACAATAAAATTTGAATTGATTACCGAATATAGCTAACGCCACCCGACTTCAACTTTCTGTCGTGCTCTTTGTATCCGTTAGAATAGAACTCATGTGATATTCATGAACACTTATATCACTTGTATTTTTATGCACCTGGTTCTGCCAGTATTAAACATAATATTGTTTTGGAATCAACTTTTTACGAAAAGGATAAAAATTTTATTGAAAGGAACAGACGATGATATGAAATTTATTTGCCCCAAAGCCATAAAATAAAGATAGTAGAGAGAAAAATAAATATAAATAAGTTGAACGTGAAGAATATTTTTAAAATAAATATACATTCATCATAACTTTCCATTTATTTTTGTTTAGACAAATTTTTATAGTGAAAACTTAGTTTTCTGAAGACGTCACCTTACAACTGTTTACAAAGAGGGTCACCTTCAGCTTACATCAAATAAAGGAGGTATAGGGATCACGTAAAAATCTTATATCGAGATTTTAGTAAATAAATACGTTAAGTGTAGTATCAAAAATTAATTTTACAAAGTTTACATATTCTCTCGAAATGGACAATGTTCATTTGCGCTCGAAATACACACAAGATTTTTTCTACAGTCGCCACAGTAGGGTCCTCCACCATAACAAAAAATAATAAAATTTACACTTTGTACTTACATAGTATTACTCAATAAATAACGATTATATTTTTAAATTTTAATTTATCTTTTTGAGCAATGGAATGGGGTATGTGACCATAATCGAATTTCAATATATGTCATAATATATAAAAACAAACCTCTATAGCTAGATGTTTTGGAGAAGGGATCTGTGACGTCAGTAGGGTAGAATGGTAGAAGAAGACAGTTAGACTGAGGTAGATATGTTGTGATAGGTTATGGAATGGCGAACGTGACAGCTGATGTCACTTTCGCCTACCGCAATATAACTATCTCAGTCTAACTGTCTTCTTCTATCATTCTACCCTACTGACGTCACAGATCCTTTCTCCAAAGTTTTAATAATTAATTTCTCGTAAACTACGAATAATTAATCAATTTAAAAAAATACGGGTATTTTATTTTTTGGTCTAGTATCATATATGTAAAAATCAAAATTTAGTCACATACCCCATTGCTCCAATATAATCTAAGTTTTTTGCTTTCATTTTTGTAAATGAATGCCTTATTTTATTTCTGTATTTCTTTTCACAGCAGTACGGCATTTTGTTTGGTTATGTAATATACCGACAGAGCAGTCATATGTCAAATGTCAAATTGACTTGTGGTGGTTGTAAATGTGTAAGTAACTATAGTGCGAGACACGAATCTTGACCTGAGGGCTCATATCGTGATATTCCATAAATGCCGTCAAATAATAATTATTACAGTAACTTTGTAAACAAGACAGGAATTGAAACGAACAGCAATTGCACAGTTCAACTGCCAATATAAGAAAGACTGCGTGACTTTAACTTATTTGGGCAACTGTATATATATATATATATATATATATATATATATATATATATATATATATATATATATATATATATATGTATGTATATGTATTCCATAGTTCATCTTTCGTGCAAAAATAATTTTTGTTTATGGGCTATTTTCAATATTATAATAAATCACTTCGTACATCTGCTATAAATATATTTTTACTAGGTACGTAAACACGCTTTATAAATGAGTAAGTAAATAAAATAGTTATACAAACTCTAAATTTATCTATGAAATAATTTAAATTCTTTTAATTTTTCTCTAAAATTAACTAGAAAAATTCTACAAATATTATTTGTTATTGTAACAATTTTTCTTTCAAGCAATGTGAAACACGTAATTTTCATGTTTCTCATAAACATACATTTGTAGCTAATCATAAAACAAATGTGGTACATCCCATAAATTATAAACATGAATGTCGTTCATTCGATTTACAATCTCAGGCACGAAAACAATTTCCGTGAAACGTGAAACAGAAAAAATGAAATTAACTACATCTACATACCATTCTGAAAACAGGAGTTACGTTGTTATAGTGGATATGTACCTTTATAGAGTCAAGAGAACTTAATGAAATTACTTAACTGACAATTACGTCATCAGTAAATATCGTACATCATAACAGGTACTGTTTTCATGTAAATTATGTAGATCTTACTTTTAAACATGAAAATTTTTCACTGTTATAATTTAATTGGACATTATTTCCTATATACATATCTTGAAAGAGTTGCAATAATTATGATTTAAATACTCTTCATTCTGGACAGATAACCTTACTAAAACCTATACCTAAAATAATAAAAGATTCCTAGGTAAAAATATACTTGTTCATGGTATGACTAAAGACATTTAACCAAGTGGAAAGTTACCTCGGGGTTTAACTATAGATTAAATTACAGAGAGTGTTCGAAAAATAGGAGGTAATATTTGGGGAATATGTCGGTCATACTAACACATTAAAATATTCTAATATAAGTATGTCCGCAAACAAACGGCTTCGTATTACATAGTTTCATAGATATTCGCATTGGAAATTGCAAATGTTTTATTTTTATATGGGGAATAATTAAACAAATAGTTTGCGCATAATCGATTTATGAAATATTTATCAAAAAGTTATGAAATTGTGAACTCTAATTACAAGAAAACAAAACCATGTTTAAAAGTATGAAACAAGTATTTTGATTATTTAAATACAGTCATACAGGTATCTCATTATCCTACTAAAATATTTAAGTCATTTGTATCGTATTCCCATATATTATAAATGATGTTTTCAAATGAATTATTTACAAAGTAGTATACGACAAAAGTTTGAATTATTGATGTGATATTTACTTGTAGTTGAACTTGTAACCTATATTTTGTAATGTAACTAAAAATATTACATAAGTTTTTTTTCAAATATTCAATCAATACTAAGCATTTCATAAGACACACTTAAATTTATATTTTATGTACTACACAATATAAGTAGAAGACATTTTAAAGAAAGCATAAGGCTATTCGTTTGTACATACAGTATGTACTAATAATTGACTATTTGCAAATACAGGAATCTAAAATTTAAATATTAACTAAAATTCGATCGTAATATAACAAACGCATCTCATATAAATATATTGTACTTGTAAATAGGATAATGAATTATACATACTGTATGTGAAAATAAATATTTTGAAATATATTTAGACAAAGTAAAGCTTCATTTCCACCGATTGTCCTAATGCGTGAGAGCTTTAATGAATGCTTAAAAATTAAGAGCAATGCGTAAGAACAAGAGATTGCAAACTTCTAACCTGAACTGTCAGTCTATTTTATAATTATTAAATTTTTAATTTTTCGGTATGGCAATAGATACAGAAAATTATGTATGACATATTTAAAAAAAGAAGAATTGCAGTCTGCTAGACAACAAGTAATAAGGAAAAAAATTTGACATTTCTGTTGAATTAGTCACTAAACAAAATAGCTGGAAATGGTAAATTATCATAACGCAGTAAATCTTATGCACTAATCATTATGCATTAAGCAATAAAACATTCGGTGGAAATGAGGCTTAACCATAGCAAAAAGCCTTTGGGAATGGAGTCCATAAAGTTTTAGTTTAAGCCCGGTCTTCCATAAAATTAATTTAATATGGGCTAAATTAAGTATTAAATATTTGATGCGAAAGTTGCAATGTCATCGTGACTCGTCACTACTATGGTGACTGTATATACATAGTGTGGCCAATAGGGGGATCGATTTTGATTGGTCGGCGCGAATTTGCCTAAATATGGCCGACAAAGTGACATTTTCAGATTTGTTACGTGAATTGAAGGTAATAGGTAATTATATTATATTTTAGATAGTGCAAATAATTAAATTACACGTGTATTTGTATATTTATAACTCAGAGTAATATATACATATTTTTTAACATCACATCATTTTTAGGTTAACTGTCAAAATGACTAAAAATGTCTAATATTAAGGTATATATTTTAGATGCCTGGTTGCGTGGCGGTTGGTTGTGAAAACAGTTCTTCAAAAGGATTTAAAATGAAAATAAATATTGTTTCCATTTAATATGCTCTTTCATTAATTGTTTACCGAATTTTGTTTAGTTATCACATCATATGAATTCAAATTTGCCTTGCATTTTGCCTAAATATGGCGGCGGTTGGCCACACTATGTATATACAGTCACTATAGTCACTACGGTATATGAATATGAAGAGAGAATCGAAATACGTTACCGATTAAATCTGTCACAAGCTTCAAAGTCATTAATAGCAAACATCAGTCGCGTCTATATGTATGTGAAACTGTAATGACTTTAGCGTCATTGGTTTACACAAGAAAATTTTAAATTGGATTATTTTAGTGAGAAATGAGATTTTGTATTAGGTATTTTCATAATTTATTCTTATGCAATATTTATAAAAAGCCGTAAAAAGTTCATAACTTTACCATGCCAGACTAAAGGCTAAATTTTTATTAAATTAATTTTGTGGTGCGAGAATCTGTTATTAAATGAAGTATCTCATATCTTATGGTGTTCAATTTTGATGATACCAATATATAATCTCCGAAATATCGCGTGCGGTTGATCGATCTAGATCTACCTCTCATTACTTATTCAGTCTGTGTTAGCAGAACACGTACGGTACTCCCAGCTCCAGCTCCGGATAATGAAAAATGTAAGTGTCCCGACGGACGACGTTTCAATGTTGTGTATACTTTACATGCAAATACACCCAGTCCCAGCTTATTTCACTAACAAAGATTTCATCTTTCGTCATGCTGATCGACTGTTACAAACCAAATCTTGGCTTCGGTTCCGAAAACCGATCATACGTAATTTATAAGAAAAAAATTAGGAAATGAAAAAAAGATATAGGATGGTAGTCTGAAAAGTATTGAGCTTGACATAGAAACAAATATATTTTTGACGATTGACATTAAAAGTGCGATTTTTACCTCACATCTTCAGATTTAAGTGAATAAGCACGATTTAAGGTCCATATAAACCGATTTTAACATTTTTACGATGATGTCTGTGTGTGTGTGGATGTGTGTATGTATGTGTGTATGTGTGGATGTTGGAGGGACGATTACTCAAAAACTATAAGACATAAGACATGTATAATTATGAATTCCTCAATCTGACATTCCTGGGAGGAGCTAAAAGGTTTTGGTAACAATTAACAACCGGAAGTAGTAGTTTTTTAAAAAAATTCTTCTAAATATTCTTTTTTGAAAATTTTTGATATTACGCATTTTTAAGAACAAAATTCTACATCTGATACATTTTTATTATATCTTCTATAAATTTAGAGATAAAGACGCTATAATATGTAGAATATCGGGATATAGTAAGTCGAGTAGGCGAAACTACACTAAGGAAACCAGTTAACAAATGAAAATGTTTATAACATAATTTGTAAATGAAAGATATCATTGTCAAAAATCAAAAGTTTTAGTTACATTCTGAAAGCTTTTTCTGGGAAGTACATTTAATCTTCCTTATGGTTTTATTAATTAAATATTTAAAATTATAGGTAACCTGCATATATCCATTAGAAATACCGCCAATTTCCTTAACGAATTGGAAGAATCTCTAACATAGGAACTTCCTCATATATTTGGGTAAAGTTCTGTAATTTTTTTGTTACAAAACGACGGTTCGGTAGCGAACATAACATATACTTATATAACATAAAATGGAAATGGCGAGAGGTCTTGTGCTGGCCACAACAGATTTTTTTTTTACAGCTGTCTGTAAAATATGACTTACTCCATCTCAGCGTCTCTGAGTTATACAGATCACTTCACTGCCAGTTTTTACGGACGGTTTTTCCTCTGGCAAAAGGAGAGTTTGTCTCATTTTATATGTCATTTTTTCCTAAAGAAGGCACCCGTTTTTGGTGCCGAAACGTTAGTATTAAATAAAAATACAGAACATAAACGTGTATCAAACGTTCTATAAATATATAGTAACATAATTTAATGGCGATAACCTTCAAAATAGGTATCAAAATTATTCACTAAATTATTTTTAATTCCAAAATCAGCAAAAAAATATGTCTTCAACACGGCACAAAAAACGGATTTATAGCGCCGGCAGCATTCATTGCCTAGGCTTCACCTCGTCAACGGCAGCCTCTGTTGTAAATTCAGTTATATATTATATATATATCAATATAGTCTCCTTTTAAGTCATTACATTTTTATTCAGTATTGCTCTAACAGTCTAACCTATTTAACTTTAACCTAAATAGTGGTTGGCGTCTGGGAAATGTTTATTCAAATTTGATTTTGGTTCAAAGTAAACACTGCACCCAACGCTGCGTCAGTTTTCTCATTTGTTTGACAAGTCGTTGGCTGTCTCGAATACTTATCATGACTTACTATGACGTTTAAATTCAACTGCTTATCTTTCCACGGTGGAAAATAATGGAGCAGTGTCATTGAAAAACAGCAACCAATGCTTTAATTTACGCAGCTCTATTGCCGGATAACCGGTTATGTTCTGGTATCTATAGTTAAATAGCTTATTTTTCGAGGTTTGTTAGCAAGTCGGATAACCAGTTGACCGTATTAGCTACTTATAGTGCTTAAATCGGATAATAGTACTTAGTCGAGTAACAACGTGTAGTTCTCACGGTTAACCGGGTACTATTTTTTAAAGTATTTGACAGCTGTAGTTACAAAAAAAAAAATCGGAATGCTCCGTAAATATTTAGCCCAAAACTCAGTGAAGAAAGTAATGTTGGATACTTTAGGTTATGCTAGGATCTGTTAGGTTAGAGAAGGCTAGAGTTATTTTAACTATGATTTATCTTAGTGAGGTATCCTACCGTATTTTTTATATTCTTTTCTAAAAATATATAACAATCCAGGAGTATTAGTGAAAACGGGATGTTAAAATTCGAAATTGTATAAACGAGATATGTCTTGAATATCTCTACTGAAATATATACTAACTGGAATGCGCGTACGAACCGTGACTGTGAAGGCATATTGAAAGCCTGCTGCTGGAGTAGTCGGCAAACTCCGAGGCAGTTCGTGAGTAGACGGAAATTATTTCGTGTGACGCAGGTTTAAATAAATGAAGCACAATATGAAAGTAAAGCGATCAGCTATGATACGATTTATTCGGCTAGGTTCGTTTCGGCACGACCGTGCGCGAACACTGCGAACAGGACCAGCCATTATTGTTCAATGAGGCTTCAGTGCAGCGTACGCTGATAGGTAGAGTATGCGAGTTCCAGTTAGTATTATTTCAGTGAATATCTCAAATTATTTGTGATGTCACGAACTCGAGTTGGCTATGATTCTCAAACAGTTAATTCTAGAGGTACCTGCATTGTGTGCATTAGCCATACATTTTCATTTATTTTTAATAAAACTTTTTTTTCTTCATCGAATAATCGATTCAGGCTAGTGACGTTGAAATATATTATAATTTTTGTGTTTACTAAAATTATTAATTTAACATATGTTATACCTTATAATTATTAATGATTGCTATTTCTTTGCAGAAGTAGGATACCCCATTGTGAAAATTATTTTGCCCATTTATTGAATATCTCAGATTAACCATAGGTAACATATAATTTTAATATTTGATTCTATAAAAAAAAAACATATTTGCAAAATACTAGAATTTTTGAGAATCTAATTATTCTGCACAGATTTTCTTTATGAACGCTTTTGTATAATATTAAAGAAAGATATTTGCCCATAAAATAACCACTTGTTCTTGATTTTGATTTTGTTTACCTTGTTGAACTTATTTTTATTAAAACGCAATAAGGGGAGGGCAATGGAGTGTAAGTGATTATCGAAAATTTTAATTACGATAAAATGAAAATAATTAAATTTCAATATCAAGCACCGCCGCTTTTTAAATCGGATTACTTTAGATTATCGCACCTCACGAACGGGGGGAAAGAAAATGATGAAGCCTTTATTTCAAAGAATATTTTACTTTACTTCCGGCATTGGAGATTTATGAACACTTATAATACAAAAATAATAAATCATAAAAGACTAAGAGCTGCTTTCAATATTAAGTAGAGAGTAGTTAAAAGTAGTGATTAAACTTATAGTCAAAAGACTCCATTACCGAATCTCCGAATACCGGCTTAAAATTTGCCGGGTCGTTGGTAATTTTCGTTAAAATATATTAAATTTGGGTCTGGTCCGTGTTTATCAACAATTTACTCTTACAATTTAGAATGTGTTGTATATGTCAGTTGTAAGTAGTTTTAAAGAATATGAAAAAGTGCAAAATTAACATAGTCTATTCCTATTTTTCAGTAGATAAAAATGTAGAAACAAAAGTTAGTTTAATATTTAATAAATATATATATTTTTTTATTTAAAAAAATATTGTATAATGTACATTTCGAGGTATTACCTCATCATCAGGTAGAAAAATAAATGATATAAATATAAACAACTAACAAAATCGTGAAACAAATTACAAATTAATAAAGATAACAAAATTGAAAATTTATTAATATAATATTACTAAAATTTTGAAAAAAATATTAGGATCTAATAGTGGAGAATTGTTTAAATCCAAAATTTTATTCATTAGATTTTCTTTTTTGTGTAAAGAATTTTTTTTTTCGAAAGCTTCTAAACAATTTAGTTTTTTACTTATGTTTTCAATATGGAGTATTTTTAAAATTTGAATTCTACAAAAATGTTCATTGTTAAATAAATGTTTTGCCAAATTTGAATTTTCAATTTTATCGTATTTAAATTGTCTTAAATGTTCATTAAATCTTAACTTGAAATTTCGCTCTGTTTGAGCAATATATTTATAATTACAATTGTTACAAGACATTTCGTAAACCCCAGATTTTCCTAATTTGTCAAAATTTTCAATACAAAAATATATTTCAAATTATTTTTTACATAATATACTGGATAAATATTATTTAATTGTAATATTTTTCCAATTTTTAAACTCAAATTACCAACAATTAATATTTTTCTGTAGTTTGTAATTTGTTTCACGATTTTGTTATTTGTTTATATTTATATCATTTATTTTTCTACCTGATGATGAGGTAATACCTCGAAATGTACATTGTACAATATTTTTTAAATAAAATATTATTTTGAAACTAAGTATATACATATATTTATTAAATATCAAAATGTTTCAAATGTATCCTACAAATAATAGTAAAAAGTTAGTTCTTTTACTCAAAATTCTGGTATCATAAGAAATTAATAATGCCGTAAAATAAGGATTAAATATATTAAATGAATAACTTGGTTTCGTTCAGACTCCAGTCCTAGAATGTGCGGGGATCCCTTTATTAATACCTTTACTTTTGTATAAATATGATGTAAGAATTAAATCCCATAATTTTTCTGATCAAATAAGTATTGCATTTCTTTTAACAGTTTTATTAATGTTTTCTAAATTCCTGTAGGATTGGCCTGATTTATATTCAAAACTGGATCTTCTTTTCATTACTAATTAAAATAAATCAAATTTTATTAAGAGTTTATCATTATTTTACAGTATTCACCGTAGTAAAAGTTCCATATGTTAAGTAATTTAAATTTACTTTTAATACATTTTTGTGGTGTTATGAGGTAAATAAGTCTTTCAAATTTATTCTTCCTGGTTTAGAAACAGGGCACAGCACCAACGGCCGTCGTTGTATAAAACATATTTTGATATAAATTTTGATAGTAACTTTCTTCTAAAACTGTTTCTATTCTACGTTAAAAAGTCATGTAAATTTCTAAATGCACCTTCATTACCATAATCCGAATTCCTGAAACTTGATGTATTCTACACTTCCCTTTATCGATGGGTTATTTTACATACTGATATTTTATTAATGCCCTACTATGGCTACCAGTGACCTAGATAACTTTGCTTTTGTTAAGAATGAATGAGAAAGTCACCTGGCCATATGGCAATTCAGGATTCTTCAGCGTTGTGCATTTATTTTAATGGGACACACAATCATGAAATTAATATCGTAGGAGGTATTGGAAAACATTTAAGCAGAGGAAGAATTTGTTGGTTATGAATTTTTGACGTAAGATATAAATAATAAAACAATTGATTAAAATGCCTGAAAATGACAAAATTTCAACAATTTCTTTTCTGTATTTGTTTCCATTACAAAAAATGTAATTTCATTTTGGTAAAGGTTGAGATTTAATACTTTTATTTCCGGTTTTACGTTCCCTGAAACAATTTCAGGAAATGATTTCCAATTTAATTGAAACGATATCTGCTGCTTTAAAACAAACAAAAATACGGAGAGAAATTCTGTATCTATAGAACCAGAATCAGAGTATTTAAGAGTGGAACGATAAACAAAGATTTTCAATTCAATCGTAATCCCCGCAAGACAAATGGGCAGATTACAGTATCTCGTATTATATTATCCAAGAATATTATTAATATGTAATTATTTATTAAATAGGAAATCGAAATTATTTTCTAACCGTAACAGGCAAAAATATCTATGAAAAGTATAATTGAAAATAAATATGCAATTGTTCGCACTTTCCTGTTATTTGAAATTATATTCGTTGAAAATATTATGGTTATGGTAATCAACAGTAATTTTAAACAAAATTTATCTAACAGAAAAAATAGGTTAAATTTAATTTAATATAGTTTGATTTTTTTACTGTAAGCGCCTTTATTCATACCGGTTAACTGAAAGCTACTTGTATTCATAAGGTAATCACATTTTATTGAGCAGGTATCCCGGTTAGTTGCGGTTACATCACATATCTAACAGTGTTAATGGCGAATAGAGGGAGAACTTTTATATGTAATATTACTATAGCTACATATTCAAGTTAAAGTAGAAAAATATTTATCAAATGGTAAGCATTTAATCTGATAAACATTTTACTAGTAATTAGGCATTGTTCCAAGCTTTCTTTAGGTTAAACATAAGTAACTCAGTTATTTGAATAAAAATGGATTAGTTATACTTCATTTTATATATTCAGTAATTTCACTTTAGTCTCTTGAGGAAACAATAATTTTTGGTTACTTGGAAACTAAAATCAAATAATAATCTTTGATATTAGTGGGTAAAATAACATAATATTGACGGGGCGATAAAAAACATAATCACAATCAAAAAGTTAACATTTCATAACCTCTTATATTTTTAGTGGCGTAAAACAACATTTATACCCAAAAAAATTCTAATTAAACTGAGTTTAGCATGCGAATGCAGTTTTCTTTAAGTGTTTTAAATTAGCGAAATTCTAAATAAAATATATATTTAATTCTATTTCGGAATAAGTAATAATTTTAGCCTTGAAGTCGTAGTTTAATGATAGGTTTTTTTTTAAAAAAAATATGGTATCCTAGTATTTCTGGATCGATAAACTAGAACAATTGTTTATGTAATGTTTACCAAATCCGATTATGAATTTCTATAATTAATGAATAAAATAATTGATTTTGCCTTAATAATATCTAAATAATATAGGTATTACAGAACTTTTAATTTAAAAAAGAATTATTACTTTTGGAATTTTGTGCATGATCTTTAGAATAAAGACTTTTATCCACCGGTCTTTCTAGCAATATAATTAGGATTTTAGGATTTAGGTGCGATTCTGTTGATTGACTTTGCCGTTCAATTAAGTTCCAGTCGAAACTAAATTATAATCATTGTCATAAATTAACAAAGCGGAATCCCTAGAAATTTCAAGTTTGTTTCCAGTATTAATTAGAGTTTGAACTTGAATTTCTCAAATTTAATTAAGCCAAATTAATGAAACTCTACAAATATAATAAAATCTGCACCTACTCGGCATTAAATCTGATAATCAAAAAAAATTACATTGTGTTTTAAAAATTCTTATCGAATTTCTACAGCGCAATATTAAATTTACTTTATTGAAATTATCTTTTGCCTTAATCGAAGTTTAAAGAAAGAAAAAGAGCAAACCATATGCAATTCAATACGTTTATTACACTGCTACTTTTGTAAAGAATTTCAATTTTGTTGTACGTTCAATTTACTGATAAAATCTGAAATTATATTTTATAGAGGAACTGCATTTTCTCTGGAATAATATCGCGTACTCGTATAGTTGTCGCAAAATAACAAAATAATAAATTAATAGTATTTCTAAAAATAACAATAAAATGAAAACTTTTTTCACATAATATTTTTTAATTCAATATGTATATTTCGACTGCCATACAGTCATCACCAGTTATACAGTGACTGTCGTCCCTGACTAAATGAGAATTAAAAATATTTTGTGAAGAAAAGTTTTCATTTTATTATTATTTTGATTCATATCTATACGTTAACTCAAAAAAACTGTATTTCTATTCTTTGACAATTAATATGTTTTAAATATATTGCAATATTTACTGTGTTATTAAAATAAATACTATTTTTTTTATGTATACACAGTAAAAAATAATCCCCTTGTTAAATTTTAGTGTATAATTATAGTGATATTTTCACAATCGTGAAACTCAACTACACAAAATAAACTGTAGTGTTTTTGAACAATAAAAATGGTATGGACCTGATGGTTCCATTAGTGTATACTTATCTACAAACTCAATGAAAATAAAAATAAATAAATGTTGGTGCTAGCACAATACTTCTTGCCAATTCTATTTTATTTTACAAGATTTGATAATAATTCTATTAAAAATTATTTTCGCACAATACATATTATTCCAGTAAAATAATATCACTAACACACATATAAACTACTCTTGATTTTTGACACTATCAATTAAAAAGATTTGAAGAATGTGAATATAGCAGATAAGTAGAAAATTAGAATCGTAATCCGGTATCGCCAGATTGTTATCTATACTTTTCTTTGAAGTAATATCCATTTATATGCCAAGGTTATCTTACCACGAGTAGGGAATAAACTATGAGAAGTAAAAAGGAACTACATACGAGTAATTCTATTACCCTCGGTACGTATTAATTACATCAGAAAAACAGAAAATCTGAGAGAGAAATTAAAACATTAGTTGGTTATCGAAATTGTAATACCTATTTTTCCTGTAAATTCCGTGTCCAGAAGAACATGATTTATATTTTGAGCTCAACAGTCTTCCATATAATTGTACAATAATGACAAAGTTTAATTCCAATTTCTTCTATTTTAATTATTATTTCTGGGAAATATATACAGTAATGTTCACTTATAACGAATCGCAACGGACTGACAAAAATGGTTCGTTCTATGCGAAGTTTGTTATAAGGGGCGAATTACAAAATTACTATGTATTTGAATAAACTGTGTGTATTTATTTCATTGCAAACATAAAAATGTATACACATACCACTTAAGAAAGGTGAAAGGTGATACATAATTAAGTTATTAACAATAATCTTACTTAAAAAAAATCATACATGGTGGTGACTCGAACACCTGAATATAGGGGTTTAACAGGTAGAATCAGGGTTTTATAATTTCCTGCTTCCCTAACAGTTTTAGGAAAAAATTTTTTCAAATAAATGGCATAGAACTTTAAACTCTACATCTGAATTTCGATTTGAATTAATAATTTTGAATGCTTTGTATCGACAGAAATTAGGCATGAATGTCGAAAATCATCTCAAAAATTGCGATAGCCATGGAATTACAATAAAAAATTACCAAATGTTATACGGTTATCTATCAAGCTAGATTAATTTATTTTTATTTGCAATTTGTTAATATGAATAGTCATGTATTTAATTTGAACAGAAACTATAAATAAAACATAACCAAAATACAGAAGAACCCCGATTATCCGATTAATCCGGGCGGCGGATTTTCCGTGCGGCATTTTACGATTGGTCTTCCGTGCGGCACGGATTATCCGTGTCTGCGGATTTTGGATGATGATTATCTAAATAACCATACTTCTACAGAAAGTTCTGGCAAAAGTAGTGATGATGATGAAAATAATTTCGTCATCAAAACAAGTCATCCAGACGCCAGAGATGCAGTAAATGCACTCATCGAATATTTTGAATAATAACCTGAAAGTGATCTACAGTTACTTCAGAAAAATGAAGGAATTTATAATATATACATATGTATACATATTAAAACTTTTGTTTTGTTCCTCTGACATATGTATTTGTCCAAATAAATTATTAATGGAAAATGAGGTGTTTGGATTATCAGTGTTTTCAATTATCCGGCAAAGGCTCGGTCCCGGCTAGCCCGGATAATCGAGGTTGTACTGTATACTAACCTAAATTGACAGATAAATGCTTAAACATTTGTTACTTCAATTGTTTCAATTTCATGGCTATCGCTATTTTTGAGGTGATTCTCGACAATTTCACACCTAATTTCTGCCATTGCCAAGCATGCAAAATTATTTTGCTTATTTTTTTTACCTAAAATAATTAGGGAAACATCAAGTGATCGGAACGGTTGGATTCAGTACTATATCTGGAATGCTTTATTGGGAGAAGTCCTTAGTTTTCTATTTATAAGTTCGCTATAACCGAAAACTCTTCAATTACTATATTCGAAATAAGGTTCGTTTTATCCGAAAGTTCAGTATAAACGGGTTCGTTATTTGCGGAGAAAATTACACACTTTTTATAGGATTTCAGTTCGTATTCTCCAGAATGGTTCATTATAACAGGTTCTTTATGAGCGGACATTACTGTATATATTTTTTTGGGAGAATTACAAATACGGATGTATTTCAAAAAAGAAGAAAGATATCAGAAAGATGAGTTGCCATATAAAATTAATTTTACATTTATAATAATAAATAATGAATGGACAATAAATATAAATATAGATATCATTGCATATTTATGTATATTTTGTAAATAGCCAGTGTTCAGTAGCTAACATAATTCACCACCGTGTGTAACAATCTTCCTATAATTAACACAGTTACCAAACATTTGCACTACATTACATACATTATGTATGTAGACACATTTGGTAAAACCTTGACCTAGACTAAATATTCCTTCCCCTCCTAATTACAACCCTGTCCTTGCTCCTTTCCTACTTTTCCGGAAATTCTTCCGGTGCGAATCTCCGCCTTCCTGGTCCAGGTTCGTTACCGGATACTAATTTACAGCCTCGTTACTTGCTAACCTGTCACCATGTTTCATCTTTGTTTACTACTTACTTCTGTTTATTTATGTTGACAGGTAACTGTCGGCCCTGACCAAACGAGAATTAACTTTACAAAGGGGATGTTTTAGTGACAGCTTCGTAGGGTGGAATTTATTGAAATAAGTTTTAATTTTAAATATGAATAGACCTACTATATTTAAATATTATACTACTTATAGTGCGCTTTCAATTTAGATGGAACTACAAAACAAAATAGTGGAGAACGGCAGTCAATATTTTGACATGGAAAAGTCTTAAATAAATTTGCCTTTTAAAGGAAGTTCTTCTATTTAAATTCTGGATCATCAAAATGAGAAACATTGTAAATAATTCCAATTCCTGCGTATTTTCGTTATGAAATTTTGATGAGTGATCTTTTTATCTCTCTTTCATTTCAGTATTTCATGTTAATTACACATTCTTCTAAATAAATATTTAATACAGTTTTAAAAATTGCGGCAAAGCTAACAAAATTAAGCATGCATGAGCCAAAAATTAAACTGGCACAAATTAAGATGAAAGTCAATAGCTCAAAGCCGTGTTTATATTTCCGGAAAATAAAAAAAGAGTTAGTGTAAAATGACCCACATAAATTTAAACTTGTATTATACACGCGTATAAATACACGTATAAATACGAGTATTATATAAATTATGCGTCCATGTCCTTAGTAGCTGTTCATTTAATTTTGTACCTCAGTATGTTATTTTTCAGCTTTTATAAAATTTTGGAAGATATATATATATATATATATATATATATATATCGAAGTTTAATTTGTTGTTGCCAAAAATTACAATTTACATTATAAGTCCGAAAAGTGTTCTCTTGCAGTACTAGAAGTCTGTGAGTTCGGTACAGACATTTTCAGAACGTGTTACGTATACAATTTTTTAGTTTAATTTGCTATTGTTGCCAAAAATACAATTTACATTATAAGTCCGAAAAATGTTCTCTTACAGCCTATGAGTTCGGTACAGACATTTTCAGAACGTGTTATGTACATAATTTTTTTCCGTAACCGTTATCTAAATAAAATAAGACATGAGTTTATAATTTCAAAGGACAGTCATTATTGTTGATAGTAAAAAATGCAAATGACGGATGCCGGAAAAAAATATTTTTCGCCGATTAGCACTACTAAAAGTATGATTTTATTGACAGTTAATAGCCAATAACGTTTTATTTACTCTATAAGCGACGGTGAAAGTATGTTTATTGTCTTGTAATTAACTGTCAATAAAATCATTCAAATTTGTTTTTACATAATTATTCTAATGACAAAGACTATAGGAATTACATTTAAAATATTACGAATAATCAGTGGCGGATCTAGGCCCTTTTTACAGAAGCTCGAGCCACTGTGAAAATTCTCTGAGCCACTGTAACTTTTTTTAAATTATTATAAATGTAAATGACATATTTCAAAAATCATTTTATGTATTTGCATATTTTTTTATCGACATGTCTATATTGTATATAACTTAATATGTAGTATTAATATTAGTAATAATTTTTACTTATGCTTAATTTCACATTAATTTCATCTGTTGTTTATTGCAGATAAACTTTAATTAAATAATTCAAAACAATAGATTCATTAACTTTAATGTTCAAATACTGTGAGAATAAAGTAAAAATTGTAGCTTTTCATCTCAGAAATAAATAATTTTCAAAAAAATTACCTACGCTTAAGTGGCAGTCTTAGGGGTGGCAATCAGGGCAATTGCCCGTGGCCCCACGCAACAACCCCAGTAGAAAAAAGTTGATATTTAAAACTTATTTCTGTACATGAAAGGGGGAAAACATGCTTTTGCACATCCCTTGAAAAAAATGTAACTTTTAATTTTAAAGCATTTGACCTTTCGCATTTTTTTTATGTATACCTTACTTCACCAAAGAGTCTCACGAAGATCTACCTTCCGCTGCCTCGCTTAATGCTGAGCCACTGCAGTTAATAAAGTCTAGATCCGCCACTGCGAATAATCATAAAATTAGTAAGTATTGATTCTAAGCAAACAGCAATTTTTTTGATCAAAATGCAGATTTACTGCCTAGACTAAATTTAAAAGACGTAGCGGAATCTGTTCCTATTTGGCGTTGTTAACAAATAACTAGGTATTTTTTTGATAATTTTTTAAATGTAGGAGATATTACAGTATTTCCAGGAAAAAGACGAAATAGGTATTTCTCGTAGAATTCTTGTAATATCTGAGCAGTGGTATCCATCCCATTCCATAGTTCCTCTTTAAGATGCTAAATATCTGAAATTCTCGTCATATCTGAGCCAATTGGAATATCCCTTACAATGAAATCCGATTCCAAAGCTGGAGACATCCATGAAAAATTTCTCAATAAGTTCTCCATTAGGCTGGGAGTCCGAGATATGCATGCCTCTCACGTGCCAAACACAATATTCACCCTATGAACAAGAACATGTAGGTAGAAGTAGAAGACTCTCAATGCGTCCGGAAAATAAATTTCCACGCTGAAAAGATAGGGTGTTCCCTGTCAGAAATTCATTATGATTTCCTTTCACAAGAATTCAAGGGTACTGAAAGATTATTTTCCGCCGGAGAGCTTCACAATTCAGTTTTTGAATCCGGTTTTAGTCATGGGATTCTTATTATAAGTTCTTTTAACTCCATCTTAAAGCAAATGGAGGGAATCCTTTAGCACCTATTGTAGTTACTATTCAACTCATCTGTCGTCTGGTAAAAGTAGCCTAATAAATATGCGGAATTTTAAATTTTTACTCCACACAAAATGAATTATATTAACTACCGATTTGTACTAGTTGTGCATGGCATTGAATATGTCCCCATTTTGATTATTTCAAACAATTCGAATAGACTCACTAACTAATAAAATTAAATTAAAAGTGAATACAAATATTTTTCTTAATTATTTGGCATCAAATCATGAAATCCGTTTCATTTACTAAATATAGTAATTGAAAATAATTTGAAATATGCAAGTTTTCATTCATAAATTTGCTAATAAACTATCGCGCTTTTAAACACGGACTAAATTTGTGACGACACAGTTTCATACTCACACAAAAAAACTTGTCTCTCTCTCATACACACGTACACATTTACGCTTCACACCATGAGATAGTAATCTAACATAAAATTGTGACAGCTGACAGCAAAATATACAAGAGAAAAGATTATTATTACTTTCTATTTCTTTAAAAGTACTAGTGCAATATAAGATATGTAAATAAACCATTTTTTAAAATAAATATCAAATTAAACAATCCTGGTTCCAAATTAAGCCGGTAGAGCTCGACTGTCATATCCGTGAAACTGTGTCCTCAGCCGTTAAAATATTTGAAATTAAACGTAACTTTTAAAAAATCATATTTCTGATTCTAAGGACTTGTAAAGTATAAAACATACACCTACATGTTTAATTTGACCTATTTTTTCATTTTTTCGGGCTACACAACAGGACAAAATCCCAATAACAGTGTAGCACTAAATAATTTAACAAAATTGGTTACATTGTTGCCATAAATAATATCTATAAATTTACATTAGAGTGAATTAGAAAAAAATAAAAACATTGCAAAATTTTAAATACAGTGAATATGTATAAATGATTTGAATGATCGAAGAGTACAACTAAAAATATCAGGAAAATTAGGAACTAATGAACATTTATTATACGTGGATATCATTCTAAGAATGGGAGCATTAATAGCAGAATTAGTTCTACAACTTGATAATGCAAACAACATGAAAAAAATAAATCAGAAAATATGAAATGACCCCATTTCTCAAACAAAGAAGGTACAAATATTATAGAAATCTGACAATGTAGTACAATTTCATAATTTTCAAAAATTGGAACAAAGTGACAATTAATTATAATAACGCTGTATTTGTAGGAAACGCTCCGTTTGGGTTATCATTATTCAAGATGAATAATAATAATAGTTTTCATCAAAATAATACTGCTTAAAAATTTCTCTTTTTTTCGTGTGAATAATTCTCAATTTTCAATTATTTGCTCCTAACAACAATGTAATTTAAATTAAATTTTGTAAAAAAAACTCAGGGCTCGATACAATATCACCATTTTGATAGTTTTATAATATTGCATGTAAAATATATAATAGGTTTTATTTCAAGTAATATTTTTACAATTGTGTTCATATAACTGTTTATAAAATACTTTAACAAAGGTAATGGTTATTCAATGTAGAGTACCAATAAATACAGCGGGTCAATCATTTAAAGAAAGATGTGGACACTAAACTTTTACAAAAAAAAAAAAATATTAGAAATAAAGAGCAGATTCCACTTGTAGAAATAAACCAATCTCGTCTAATCTGAGCGTTTAATTCAGACAATAGTGTGCGATTACTTTGCATACTTAACAGCTGTACAACAAAGGATATTAGTTCAGCCCAGCTTTCCTTCCAAGCATTCCGAATTATAATTTCTGCTTTAAAGGATTAGCGCGTCTACAAAAGAAATGCGGGAGATAAATATCTGGAGAGTAGAATCTGGAGATTGGAATGACGAGTACTCCAAAGGAATGCGTTACCAACTTATTTTCATGTAGGAGGCGAATTTTTTAAGAAGTTCGCATAGTTTTATACATTTCCTTATCCTTTGCTGGTGAAATATTTGAGTAAGGATACAGGGTGATTCACATCAAAACAACAAACAATATCATCGTATTACGAGAGGATAATTCAACAGAAATATTTAAAAATGAATAGAAATGAGTTTTTTCAAAAACTGTCATGAAAAATAAATATTTACATGACAACTATGAACACGCAAAATGATACTTTTTTGACCACAGAACGTAAAAGACTTTTCTCTACTCCCATGCGTGAAGTGAGTACTTCACGTATCAATTTTTATGTGTGAAGTTTGATTTTTTGCAGTCTATTGAAGACTAATTAACACTCAAATATTATTTTTTTCGCATTAAATCTAGAAGTAATTAAGAGAAATAAAAAGGATATTTAAAGAAGTGGTACAAATAAAAAAAAATTACTTGCTACTTTTTATGAATATAATAAAAATTGTACAGAACGTAACTTCCAAGGGGAGGGGAAGGGGGCACAGCCCCCCCCCCCCACGTAAATACGCCACTGCCTTTCATTATTGTAAATATTACAAACTGAATTGTATTTTAATAAAACAAAGGTGTTAAACACCCGTAACGTTGGTAACCATGGTTACACAAGTCGATAATACAGAGGCTTTACGTTAAAAGAATGACAATGTGAAGAAAAAATTTTATTGCAAGGTCGTAGAAAAAGTATAGTATATAACACGTGGGTGAAGCCTATTTTACATTTACTTGCCACATTATGGGGTCCCGTGGCCGCGTGCCTGAGTGTCTGGTCGCGAACCTGGGGGAACCGGGTTCGATCCCGACAGACGGCAAATATTTCCAATTTTAAATGGTACAAAAGTGACCCCTGTGGTGCACTCTCCACACCAGCTATGAATGCCCGTGAGGTGATGCCTAGTAAGCGCCCACACGGTAAAATATATCGTCACCATTACCGATGTCTACATGTGTTGTAGATACTGGCACACCCAGAAATGGGTAATATGCCGTGATGATATATTTTATTTTTCCACATAATATACTATTACATTCAGGATATAAAAATCTTTTACATTCTGCAATTTTTTATTGAAAAAAGGGAGAGAATTGAACAAAATCTGCCCTTTTCAATTTAATTTGCTTAGAAAAAATAATTCTATGTATATTTAATGACTCAAATGAGCAATTATTCGCAATAATCCCGCTCATATACATGGCATTACATACATTACTGTCACGGTGGCATCTGACGTCACGATCATCTTTGGATGTCACATTAATTAAACCTAACCGTCAAAATTTTTTCTTTACATTTTTATTAATTTTAGGTTAAGGTAGGTTAGGTGCAATTTTCTTATAATTACGTATAAAAGAAAGTTCGATGTCTTCTGCATAGTTTCTTTCTTATAATTAATTTTCAAATTTGCATAAGAAAAACATTGGCATTGGTTTCAAGAGCGGCCAAGAGCGGCGCTAGTGTTACTTATAACAGGTATTTGGTAGTATTTGCAAGCATTCGGGATTGCGCCCATAAAATAAAAACGCGAGTACAGCTATCTTTATCTATAATTCAAGTTTGTTTACTTATTGTGGAACGCACTAAAAATAAAAATCTGATGTGGCCAACACAAAACCTCCCGCTATTTAATTTTTATTAATTTAAATACATACCTACGTATTTAGAAATGCTTCAAACTATATTATGTTCTATTGCATTTAACTATATCTTTATTTACGATTTTCTTTATTATTTAATATGTCACTATTATTAATTTGACGTGATTACTATTTTGACAATGACGTTTACCTGTCAGTTACATTCATTTGAAAAATAAACTGTGTAACAAAGGAATTGTGTTTATCTTAGGCTTCGGGATTAAAAAAAGAAAAATGATTTTTAAATTTATCTGTAAAATATATAGAAAAAGTATTAATGTATTCCTGTAGAAAATTCAATAATCTATAATTTTCCAATGACATTAAATGCGAAAAAATGGCATTTAATGGTATTTTTTTGAAGAAAAACCATTGAGTTTCAAGTAAAGTACCATTTCCGTTTATCCGATTTACACCAAAATCTAATGGCTTCTATTCCTATTAGAATAGGGTAGAAATACAAGGTTTCAGAATTTTCTGAATGATAGTATTTGAGTTAGAGTGCAAACAAAATTCGTACACATACACACATACACATACACATACACATACATACACACACACATACATACACACACACACACATACACACATACAGACATCATCGTGAAATTGTTAAAATTGGATTCTAGGGACCTTAAAACGTGGTCATTTACTAAAATCTCGATATGTTATTTTTAGCACGATCCCTATACCTCCCTTACCAAGGGTAACGGGAGGTAAAAAGCATTGCACCGATTAATGCCAAATTTCGTACATGTATACAAGTACCAAGGAAGGTTCTTATATAGTCAGAATTTATAATATACCGTTATATATCATTATGGTACGATATATACGTGAGTATTTTTTAACGTGAAACATTGGGTTTGCCATATCCATGGTTACGACTTGATATTTGATTGACAGCAATGTATTTGCCCGTTCCATTTAAAATGAAACATAGGGAACGAATCTAACAGAAGTATTATATTTAAATATTGCAAGAAATTTAGCGGAGTCAGAAAACTACTCGAGAGAACTAAACATATTTCTACAACTAAATTTAATTTTTAGAAAACAGGTATAATTATTTAAACAAAATTAACCTCTAATGACATCTTGTCAATATGACAGATAACCGTTGAATTTTCCTATAAGTTATGATTTGACATTTGATTAACAGCAATGTATATGTCTGTCTCATTTAAAAGGATATATGGGGAATGAATTTGAGAGAAGCATTATATTTAAATATTGTAAGAAATTTAGCCGAGTCAGAAAACGACTCGGGCACAAGGTGCACACTATATTTTTTCTACAACTAATTTTAATTTAGAATGCAGGTATAATTATTTGAACAAAATTAACCTCTATTGACGTCTTACCAAATGTCAAATTCGTTCCCTATGTTTCATTTTAAATGGAACGGGTAAATACATTGCTGTCAATCAAATGTAAAGTCGTAACCATGGATATGCCAAACCCAATGTTTCACGTTAAAAATACTCACGGTAATTTAATTAAAAGCTGCACACCAAATTCCAAGCACACGAAATGCTCGCGGCTGGGAAGCCAGCGGGGGTACTAGATATTCCTAAATAATTTTAATAGGTTTTTTAAAAAAGAAAAAAACGCTTAAACTGCAGATCATTACAAGTTAAATATTGATCAGACAAAAGCAATCTCTATAGTATTTTCTTGAAAACAATAGTTGTGTCGGTTTGAGGTGTTTGAGATAAATATGTAGGTATACTTGTATATTATTCTTAGTCAAATTTTTGTATTGCAGATTGACACACCAAGCAACGGATAAAAAAAACTTTAGTTATATGGGCGCATTTACCTATGTATTTTTTTTTAAATGTATATACATCATTTACTGCGTAGTATATATGGAATATCACAGTACGTTCATTATGAAATATACATCAACTATTACCAAATCAATACTGATATTAAATGAAGCAATAATTACACTAAATTATAATATTCCTGTTATCAGGCTATATCAAAGGCCTAGCTTGCTGTTTATGTGTAGATATATTTCCGATATTGTTTAAAAATTCATGTATTGAATAGTATAATCACTGTGTGAACAATAGGGCTAATATTTCCCATTGCGCGGTAATAACGCATTACTAACTTATTGATTATACATGAAACACAAGCCGCAGTGTGGTTGTTGCTAAGTATGAGTATTGTGGAACTTTGTTGAAGCATTAAACGGGAGTGAATATTTGCAGTAGCATTTTCAGGAAGTTTTCAAAGCATGTTTATTAATTTTAATCTTCAAAGGTAAAAGGATACGAGGGAAACTTTGTTTTCATTAGTAATACTATTTTAAATGCAGATTTTATTATTTTAGATAAACGTTTTATAATTTTATAGAAATATCTTAAATTTATAATTTATAATATGAAATCTTCGTTGTGCTGTTATACATGAATGCGTAAGTAGCAATATTCGTATGTTAGAGTAAACAATTTTAGAAAATGAATACATTTACTTTATTACGAGTGAAGTCATTTTAAATTAGTAGGGTTCAAATCCCAATAAAGGAAGGAGGAGAAAGCTGTGTAACACGCAAAAAGGCTAAGAGAAAGAAGAAGAAGAATAAGAAAAAGGGTTCAAGTCCACGAATTTTTTACAAAAATCGTTTACTTATAAAAACAATTTTTAATAACTGGTCTACGAGTCTTATCCCAACAGAAATGGAATGACACTCTTAACACTAGAAGCGCCGAGCCGCAGCTACTACCTTAAAGAGCCAAAGGGGTCATTTCTGTCCCTTCAATAATTTTGTGGTGAAATTTTAAATCTGTTAATAATTTTTCATAAAACGCTATTACTGCTATATTTTGTAAGAAATAATATAAACATTTAAGAAGAAAAATGTATTTTCCAAAGTTGTACATATTGTTATGGGCAATCGAAAATGATATGAACTAAAAATAAATTCTTAGAATAAAGTATAATGTATTTAGTACTTTTACAGCCCGTGACAATTTACACAAATGGATGATACTTTGATTGTAGCTGTGCACTTGTTACCCTTGTTTGCCTTATATCGGGATTTTATTTGACATTTGCGTCTGTCAGATAATTTTTCACCTTCAATTCCAAATTCTTCGGGTTCTTTGTTGGTTACACGATTTTTTCAATGTTCGTTCGCGAGTTCTTCTGCTAAAGCTAGCAAATAATTTCTTCGAAAAAATTTCTTTCCAGTTTTAAATGGCACAAAAGTGACCCCTGTGGTGCACTCTCCGCACCAGCTATGAGTGCCCGTGAGGTGACGCCTGATAAGCGCCCACACGGTAAAATATATCGTCATCATTACCGATGTCTACATGTGTTGTAGGTAGATACTGGCACACCAGAAATGGGTAATATGCCGTGATGATATATTTATTTATATTTATTTAGTTTCTTTATACAAAATCCCGGAATTTATTCCCGCTATATCTAGAATGTGTGTACTGGCCATCTGCGAGAAGCTGCTTTTATAGAATATTTTCTGCACATCTGATCAAGTACATCTACACCATATTTATTTTCGTTATAAAACCCTATAGTTTCGGGTTTTTCTTATTATCTTGTCCAATTTGCACGTCAGAATGCATTGTACTCATTACAATCACATTTTTAGTTTCTTTGCCCTCATAAACATTGAATGATATACTAAACTTTAGTAAAACTAACTGAGCAAAGCGGCAACGACTAAATTTGTACTTGTCAACGAGAACACGAGAATATTTTCCAATGTCTGTAATTACTTACAATGAAGCGCTTTTTGAAATAATAGTAATAATAATAATAATAATTATAATAATAATTATATATGTATATTATATTGTATTTATAAGGAAAAGGAAGATTGTATTTTGGCATTTATTCATTTATTTTACCTGGGGACAAAAATGTCCCCTTGGCATTTTGAGACAAATATGGTTGTAAAAATATAATTAATGGAAACACAAAGATCATTTTCAACATAGACATTCTTCTATAAAATTAATGAAAAGTCACGAAATCTCAAGAACTTAACTGAAAAAACGCATAAAATACATGTACTTAAATTTCATGCGGGGACATATTTGTCCCCTTGGCGGTTCTAGTGTTAAGGCGGCGGTCCCACTGATCAAGTACCTTCAATCGTTTGCTATCGTGTAAATTTTAAACATGTGTATAGTAATGGCGTGTGTCGCACCGGACCACCGTTTTCCATCAAGTGCCATCGACTTGTTTGATTTTCAAGCTGGTTTGAATTTTTACTCGATGCTCGACGGCACTCGATGCCTTCACGCATACGTATTGAAGCATTTGCATTTTTGTATAGTAAATAACAATAACCTCACAATCAAGAATCAAGTTCTCATATTGTTCGGTCGGTTTGATTTAATTTATTGAATGAATATAGAAACTAAAATAATTGAAAAGGAATGGAGCACTGACGAAATTGATTTATTAATCAATTTAGTCAGAGATAGCCCAAATCTTTATGATCAGTTTAGGCCAGGTTATGCGAATATGAATGTAATAGATACATGTTGGCGACACATTATAATAATAATATTACCTTCTAAAAATCACAAAAGCTTCAAAGATTTTAAAAGTTAAGAAATCTACTCGACGCTAGATGATCGAAGCAATTCGATTAGTGAGACCGGACCGTCGATTTTTAAACGACACGGCATGAAACGATGCTACACCACGTGACACGACTCGTGCAGTGAGACCGCCGCCTAAATATAACAACATTAACTTGACCTCTAACGCATAAAACCCGAGTTTTTTAATTGGGACTTTTATGTAAATATAACAACAATAACCTAATTTATGTGGGTTAGGTTAGATAATTGTTGTTATATTTAGAGAAATATACTGACTAGATTATAAAATATCGCGAAGTCAACGAAGGTTTCATCCGCGTTTTATTAAAAGACGCGTTTTATGGGGTCCCGTGGCCGCGTGCCTGAGTGTCTGGTCGCGAAAGTGGGGGAACCAGGTTCGATCCCGACCGACGCCAAATATTTCGAATTTTAAATGGCACAAAAGTGACCCCTGTGGTGCACTCTCCACGCCAGCAATGAGTGCCCGTGAGGTGACGCCTGGTAAGCACCCACACGGTAAAATATATCGTCATCATTACCGATGTCTACATGTGTTGTAGATACTGGCAAACCCAGAAATGGGTAATATGCCGTGATGATATATTTATTTATTTTATTTAGTTTTATGGGGTCCCGTGGCCGCGTGCCTGAGTGTCTGGTCGCGAATCTGGGGGAACCGGGTTCGATCCCGACAGACGCCAAATATTTCCAATTTTAAATGGTGCACTCTCCACACCAGCCATGAGTGCCCGTGAGGTGACGCCTCGTAAGCGCCCACACGGTAAAATATATCGTCATCATTACCGATGTTTACATGTGTTGTAGATACTGGCACACCCAGAAATGGGTAATATGCCGTGATGATATATATTTTTATTTTATTTGTTTTACAATAGGGCTACGACGTACCTAATATAAAATCCGTATCCCGGCCATTTTTATCATTACAAATGACATGTCTTAACTGAAGTCGGGACATTATTTTGCATGAGTAGTAAATATTACCTACTTAGGGCCGGTATTATAAACTTCCAGTTCAATTTAGTTCCATAGTGAATTTAATAAAATGAACAAATTCGAATCAATTTCTATGTTCTTATATAGCATTTAAATCATTGTTGTTCATTTAATTAAATTTACTATGTAACTAAATGGGGCCTCATGCATGGTCGTGGGGTCGGAAATATGGAGTCCCGAGTTGACTTACACCAAATTTTTCGAATTTTAATTGGCACAAAATTGCCCCCTGTGGTGCACTCTCCACGCCAGAAATGAGTGCCCGTGAGGTGACGTCTGGTAAGCGTCCGCATGCTACAGATATTTTATCATTGCCGATATCTTTGTACAAAGCATATTGGCACACACCACATTAGGTGGTGATATACTTTTTATTTTTTCTTACTAAATTTTACTGATGTTTATTATAACGGCCTTTATAGTTTAGTTATTGATTGGTTTTATAAAGGCTACTTAAACATACTTCCATAGTAAATTTATGCCCGGTTGCACAGCTGACGCTTAAATTTAAAGTGTCCCTTAAATTGACAATATAATATTAAAACGAAATGTAATTGAATATTGCTGTCAAAATTTCGATTAGCACTTTTACGTTTAAGTCAAGCTTAAAATACATGTGTTAGCGATGCAACTGGGCATTAATTAATTAAATGATTGCAAAGCGATTTTTTTGATATCAATGATTTTAAAGTCATAAGAATATAGAAATTAATTCCAATTTGTACAATGAAATTTGAGTTAACCCAATTAAAAGTTTATAAAACCGGCCCTAAGTGAATTAAATTTTTAATTTTCAATAAATTATGTGCAATTCAATATATTGTTGGTATTTGTAATGATGACCATAAAAATATATGTGAAATTAAAATTGTTTCAAAACAACACTGAATATGATGAATCCATGTCAATATACTCCTACGTAGTACATGTGTATGTGTTTGTCGATAACATTGTTTCTAATTTTTAAAATTTATATTAGTTGATTCAGTTATATATTTTTCATTTTTCATAACATAGCTGAATCCATTTGATAATAAATTGTATTAAATAGATATGAGCAAATGTGTCATTCTATTGTCTGCCTATATATTCAATATGTTTTGTAATTTTTGTGTTAAACTGAAATTGTATTTCTTAGAATTTTAATAACTTGATAAAGATTTGGCAGAGAAGCAAAAGCTGCGATATCTGCAAGTAAAATTTGCATGGCAATTAAAATTACAAAAAATTGCAAATTTAATATCTCGCTGCCAGTTTCGCAGCACTCAGGCTTCGGGCTGGTTCTGCCTCGCCTGGTTCTGGTTCCCACAGATGCTGAAAGCCGCTGAAGCAGCTTGAAAATCCCCTCTTATCCTACCTGTGATGAATTTAAATACGAAAATGTTTCCACCTTTATTTTACATTTTCCTGTAATGTTTTACGCTGCGTGGATGTACATTTGCATGGGTAACCTTTAACGATTAAACAGAACTTTCTACATGGTTTCAATTACAATTCCAAGTAGATTTTATTATTATATTAATAATAATGATACATTAATATAATATCAAAATAAACGTGTCAAAGTCTTTGTACTTGGCTTTAGTTCTCGCATACTTGAAAATGTTTATTCAATTGCGGTAGAGATCGTACCCTTGCTCTGTTAAATAATATCCATATGGTTTTAAATCCGGCAAAAATAGATTCCCAAGAACAAGAATGCATATCACATTAGAAATTTAAAATAATTATCACATAAATCTGTACCTAGGAAACTGCGATCATCTCTTCTGTTATTGGAACTAGATCACTTGTGCCCAGTTACACCAGCAAGACTTAAATTTTAAGCGATTTTAAAGAAAAGAATGCAAATCGAAATTTTGACTATTGCATAATAATTCACTTGTTATTTCACTTCGATTCAATATTCTTATTTTTTCGCATTCTTATTTTGATGAATGCTCAAAATTTAAGTTACGTTGGTTCAACCGGCGATTAATAATCTAAATATTTCAGATTAACATTAGGCACATCATATTCCTGCGATGGAATGTAGAGCGCTCTAATTGCTCTAACTCTTATCCTGGTGTTTAAACGTGTATATTGAAAAATTAGCATAGTTCAAACACTTATAAAAAGCAAAAGAAATAACGAGAGCAAAAACTAGAATAAATAACTAATTATCGTTATTAGGACAAGAATTTATAACGCTACTAAGCTATGAACTTAGATTAAATACAAGAGAAAAAAATGTATATTGCGGTTCATTGTATTAATGTTACAATAAGCGTGCCGAATTTAATTTTTAGATAAAACAATAGCTATTTGTGTATTAAGAGCGCAAAATGCGACATTGTCGATTGAGAGGTTGCTGCCGCGCGACGAAGGAGCGCGGCATTCTCTCGAAATCGACAATGTCCATTTGCGCTCGAAACACACACAAGATTTTTTCTATAGTCGCCACAATGGGGTCCTCCACCATAACAAAAAATAATAAAATGTACACTTTATACTTACAGTACTGCTCAATAAATAACGATTGGCTAATACAAAAGATACTGTTTAAACTTAAAAAGGCTTTTAAATGATTATATCGTTACATTAGCCATCTATTCCATAAAAAAAAAACAAAATTAGAGCGTGGAAGCAAGGATTTGTGATGATTTGATGAGTTTTTGTAGTAAAACGTGTGGTTAGTTGTCACGCCTGTCACACTGAAAAAATTAACAAATATTTCAAGGAATTTGTGATTATATAGACATGTATGTGCATTGACTGATTTCTCGCAATTATTTAAGTAACGAAATAACTAATAACTTTATTGTAATCAAAATAAATAGTTAACTAGAGATCAGATGTCAGTACGACTCGCAACTATCCTACCGCCATCTGTGTACAATCATACCTATTACTAAACATAACTGTTCACACAATTTATTTTATATTTAATTTTATTTTATCGTTATTTTCCATTCTTCTTGAGTTTTTATTCAATCTAATCTAAGCATTTTATACTTTCGTTTTTGTAAATGAATGCCCTATTTCATTTTCACAGCAGTATGGCATTTTGTTAGGTTATGTTAAATACCGACAGAACATATGTCAAATTGACTTGTGAACGTGATAAATGTGTAATTACAGTGCCATTAGTTCCTAACTAAACATTTTCATTATAATGTAGACAAGTGACATTTCTCAACATTGTATACTTTGAAATTTGGACAGCGAGCGTTTTTTCTACTTTGTCGCGCATGAGCGGCAAAGTGACATTTTGCGTTGACAAAAGAGAGCGCAAATGGCTACTTTCTATAGTGACTGTAGAAAAAGTAATTTTTATTGCATATTGAACTATTGAAGTACACATGTTCAGATTAATTATGCAAAAAAATTGATAAGAATGACATGGGAATGACCTTCTCGATTCTATTCGCCTACTCATTGAATTCTTGGCAGAATTTGACTCAATTTCATTAATAACTGATCGGATTTCGATCATGAGCTCGGGAATTGATTTCAGGTTATTGGAATAGACCATTAATTCCGAAAACCTTACAAAAAAAGTCGCATGGTGTTAAATCACAAGATCTTGCTAGCTAAATGTTATCATTAACAGATTACAAATGTCAGTTTCAGAGAAATTTAGTGATTTAAACATTTCTAAGTATGTACTGCAGAATATCAGCGAAATAATTAAAATAAGTCACTACTTCAGCAACTTTTTCCCATTTATTCCACATTCAACAATTACACATAATTCATCCACTCGTCCAAGTATCAAATATTCCAAGTCGAGTTCCACTCGCATCTTTCTCCATCAGTTCCACGTTCCAAAAAAAGCCTCCTCGAGTTCTCTTGTCCGTGTGAAGTGCATCTCTGGTGCACTACTCTACCTTGTTCACATGGTTGCATTTGTCACCGCCGGGTGTCAGTGCCTTCGCTGCATTCCACACGCCGCGGCAGACGCCGGCAGATGGATGCTGTGACCTTCAGCTATTGTACGCCGGGACGCTTTGCCGCTGGCGCACCGACACCAACGTACATCACGTGATGAATGAGGACTGATCGACGAGGATTAATCTCCAAGGAGAAACAGATTTCGGGGAGATTTACCGAAGGAGATAAAAAAGGAAAAGTAAATAAATAAATACCTATATTAGCAAGTTTTCCAAGCGAATTGATTGAAATATATGATTATATCTACGCTTACAAGAGTTAGAGGGCAGTTAACAAAGGCTCGTGATTTATTCTTAGGAAGTGCTGGCGCCGGTTGCCTGGAAAAAACTAAATGGTGGATGGTAGCTGATTCTGGTTGCGGCTACAAATATGGGAGCCGACATTTTCTGCGTTAAGTTAGGTTATATTATTAGAGAGACAGTCAAGTCCAAACTAATAATTTTATAATTTAGTGCAAATATAATAATTGTGGCGTATTTAAGCACATAAGCTTTTGTAGCACCCTTGCTACATATTTTTAATTTGTGCATTTCGACTGGTACATTTCCCGATATTTGGAAATATTCAAAGGTTTGTCTCGTTTTAAAGTCTGGTGATCCGTCCAGTGTGAATAATTACAGACCTATTTCGTTACTATGTAATTTTTCAAAACTTTTTGAAATAATTTTGCACAGCCAAATATTTCCGCAAGTTAAACATTACATATCTGAATATCAACATGGTTTCTATCCACAGCGCTCAACACTAACGAATCTTTGTAATTTTTCTCAATTCATATCGGAAGCTTTAGATTCGAATTGTCAGATAGACGTTATATTTACTGATCTTTCCAAAGCGTTCGATAAAATCGACCACAGGCTATTATTAGGTAAACTTCAAAATTTTGGTTTCGATAATAGATCTATAAATCTTTTCAATTCATATTTAACCATTCGTTCACAGTATGTTTCATACAATGGTTTTCAGTCTAGTACTTATTTTGCTACCTCAGGTGTACCACAGGGTTCAAATCTAGGACCATTGTTATTCCTTCTCTTTATAAATGATATCACGGATAAACTTGATTATAATGTACTTCTTTACGCTGATGATGTGAAGATTTTTAAGGAAATTAACAGTGTCCTAGATTGCTCTATTTTGCAACGTAATATTGAGTATATTGTCGAGTGGTGTAATTGTAACGTATTGTACCTCAATATAAATAAATGCAAAGTCATGTCATTTACACGTAAAATGCAATCTATCACTTTTGATTACGCGATTGAATCACAAACACTTGCTCGTACAACTTCATTCAAGGATTTAGGAGTCCTTTTCGATCCAAATTTAAATTTCATTGGTCATTTTGTCTCTGTAACTACTGCAGCCAGTAAAATATTAGGCTTCCTGATTCGTAACTCTAAACATTTTACTGATGCAAATACATTACTTTGTCTTTATTATGCTCTAGTTAGATCGAAGATTGAGTATGCTATCCTTATTTGGTACCCACATTATCAATGTCACAAGTTACTTTTAGAATCTGTACAACGGAAATTTTTAAAATATCTTTGGTTTAAAACCACCTCAATTTATCCGCCTCAAGGAACTGAGTACATTACCTTATTAAACAATTTTAATTGTACCTCAATTAAGGACAGGCATGCAATGATCTGTATAAACTTCCTTAAGAATGTTATAAATAACAAAATTGACAACCCGCAATTGTTAATGAAACTTGGTATTCGAGTGCCACGCACATCTTCTCGTATGGGCAACACATTTTATTTACCTCAATGTAAATTCAATATTTTATTGAAATCTCCATTATATGTTATGTGTGATTTATATAATCAAATGATTTGCGGTGAGTGATTTACTCAATTTTGTTTATTGTCTCATTTTGTATATATGTTGTATTTACTTGTCTTGGGCTCTGCCTGTTTAAGTAATATTAAATAAATAAATAAATAAATAAATAAATAAATAAAGAGAGTAATTTTAACATGAGCAAGACAATTTTATTTATCTAGCACCGGCTTCAGTTATGAGAACCGGCGCCGGCAGCTAAGGCACTGCCTGTAGTATTATTTATTCAAATGGGTAAAGTAAAAGTAAAATAGCATTATTTCACAAATATGTATAAAAAATTAACACTTTAATGAGCTGATGGATAATAGCTGTCTACGACGTGCTAAAAAGACATTTAGATTTAATTTGTATTGGACTTTTAATAGAACAATAGGTAATAGTTAACTGTAAGTTCTAATTTGATTACTAATTTCTAACCTTAACCTACGTCACCACCAAAGCAACATAGAGGAACTTTTGTGTTCCTGTTGCGTGTTTATTAAAATGTTCCTGAAAGTTGCTTCGTGTTGCTGCAACAAAAAATAAATGTAGTGCTGTGTTCCGTTTCCATTATAACCGGCAAACATCAAAGAAAAACAAGGAACACTTGTAAACAAAGTTTTGTTGCGACGTTTTATTGTTTTCGTGGGGACAGATTGTACTCGTAACTAGTTGTTGTTCGCTCTGTTTGAGACGACAATGTATACTATTTAAATTTCGAAAATACCGACTCAATGCGATATAGTAACCATTCCATATCAGACCTTGATATCCGTGTAGTGTTGTACTTGACCATCAGTGATATGACCTGATAATAAGTCTTCTTTTTTCAAGACTTTGTAACCTGCCATACTAATTTCTTTTTCGAAGACTGGGCCACACCCAATGTTTACGTTTTCTTTTCTTTTTTCCGCTTAAAATGATGTACGCTGCTGCTGCTGATGCAGGACATTCTTCCTCAATCGACATTTTTGAACTTAGTTGATTCAATGAAGAGACTCTATTCCGTCTATTCGAGAAATATAAACAAAACTGAAACATGATTATTTTTTTGTTTGTTCGTATGGAGACGTATGGCCAGTTACATAAAACGTTGTTAGCTGATTATGTGTTTAACCTCATATTGCAACCCTGCATACGTATCAAGAATACATTGGAATATAAGATCCAGTTGCATATAACATAGTTAACTTTAATCACGTTGTTATCTTTGATAATGCTTATATTCCAATGTATTTTTGATACGTAACCATGGTTACAGGTTGTAGTTAAACACATGATCAGCTAACAATGCTTTATGCAACTGGCCCTAAGCCTTGTCAATGTTAACAACGTGATTAAAGTTAACACGTTCACTGCTCATCTGCCCTGTTATTGCCTGTTATGCCGGGTCTTAGTTGTGGAAACTAACTATATCACAATTATTTTTACTATGTCATATGACATAACACTTGTGTCATTACATTTTTGGTAATCGGACTCTAAAAATTAGTGATGTGAGATGTATTATGAGTTTTTTATACTAGCTCATGGTTTTCCTTTCACTGGCATGTCAGCATTTAGTCCTGGCAATTTACTCCCGACATATACTGATTATATTATATTATCGCTTTTGGTTTTCTAATACTTCTCCAAATTTTTTGTTCTGTAATACTGCATTTGATATAAGCTTTTTGTCACGACAAGAACGTACTTTTGCACTGATGGTCTCGGCAATTGATTGTCCATTGTAGAACTCAGAGTGCCCAAAACCCAAAACCAACTATGTACTTGTATAAAGTGTAACTTTAAATTCCTAATGCCTGTGAGATACTGAAGAATAGAAGAATGTATATAATGATGGCACAGACGTTGTGTCATCGGCATAGCACGCAAAATACCAGATGACACAACGTATGTGTCATAGGCAGTGAACGTGTTAAAATGTTTTTTTGCAACTGGACCTAAGTGTTGTTTATGTTTCTTGCTGTTTCGATAATTTGGAACCAACACAACAGTTCCTCTATGTTACTTTGGTGTGGACATAGCTTCACATTGTGCCATTTCGTATTGTGAGTATATTAAAAACGAGTAATTATGAAATGAATATATTTAGTGAGGATGAATATGAACCAGTTTGACGCCCTAAAATAATTCGATATAGACATAGACCACACTTCTGAAGAATTCGATTCTGTGAATATCCGTTTTAGGTTAACAAAAGAACTGTAGAAATAGTATTAAATGAAATTGGGGTAATTTTGCAGCATTCATTGCACAGGAAGAAGAAAGTTAATGAATATTTTTGTTTATCCCGGAATTCATTTATCTGAAACTTATTTAAATTAATATATGTACATATACGTACTTTAACATTAATTATTAACATAGGCACTTACATTCATACGAGTATATTGAATCCTTCATAACAATACATAAAAGTTTGAATATATTTTAATCAAAATAAAGATTTATTCTTATTTTTGACAGTCCGCTAATGTTACCTACCTCAAATTACACACTGGCTTAACTTCTATTGATACAAAAATGATTGAAAAATATATCTCAAGTAAACTCAACTAACCGTAAGTCTTAACCATCGATTGTAAAACTGAGCCTTAGTGTTAAATGTTACTAATCTAAAACTATATTTTTTTTCCAATTTTTAAAAAATAATGTAATTAACGCATATGTAATAATCAGCGAATAATAATTTTAGCAATTAAAATGTCTCGATTATAAATCGCTTTTATTAACATACTTGATAGTTAGATTTGGTTCATACTTGACATCGCGGATAACCTGGCGATGTAGGTTCTGCCATGTTCGGCGTAAGTGTATGTTTTTATTATAGTCATCTGGATTTTGTGTTTAAATAAAATTTTAAGTCTCTCAAAAAATTGAAATTTGAAGTATTGCCAGGTCACTCGAAATGTGATGTGTGAACGTGTATTTCTTTTACAAGTAAAGTTCAAATATATTTTGAGACAGTTAAGGGTCTCTGAACTTATTATTTTTGCTACAGTCCAAGACGTGACATTTTACAGTTTGCATTAGTAGTAGAAATACACATCAGATATATTTTTCTAAACAAGGGTTCAATGAAACACGCTTTTTCCATCAGTTTCTGTTTTTTCGTCTTTTATATTTCTCTCTCTGTAGCCGTGCTCTTCTTTGAGTGTTTTCCGCTATGTCATTTTCGACATTTCTCGTCTCTAGATCCTTTCTACTTCCACTTCAATACATGTTTACAGATTTCTCAGTTTTGTTTATATATCGCAGAAAATAAACACTGAAGATGAACTGCTCTTAATAAAATCCTACCTTCAAACTTCAAATGCAATAAAAATTTCATGGAAGAATAACTTTTCAAGATTTTTATTGCACTTTCAATAAAACTAAATTTATTGGAGTAATCATTTCAGTTTAACTATAAAATAAGTCAAATAATATCCGGACCCCAAATCATATGGAATAACTCTTCTGATGCATTCTCCACAATAGAAATTTATTTTAAAATATGTGACATTTGAGAACAGTTATTTAGAAGTTAGGTTAGAGTTAAAATTTATAATCATGGCCGGCGCTAGGGTCTTCTTTACCCGCCTGCAATTTCCAATTCAATTATCTTCTGGCGTTTGTGGTGACTCGTCATGAAGTTCGTACTAAAAACTGACATGTCCTCTTTCGTCGTCGAACTTCTACATTAGTTTTAAATTCTGTTTCTGCATCCACACCTTTACTAAGTTGTTTGCTGTTTCAAGAAATTTTTGATAATTTGGATCTAATCGATATTCAAATACAAATGTTTTTTAATTTTTCATGCATTACTAGTGAAATGTTCATATTTTTATCCTGAAGAGCTTTATTCACAGGATTTATTCTGTTCAGCAAATCATTTATTTTAACACACAAGGTGCTGAATTTAATTTTCTACAATAAATATATTTGCCAAAGTATGAGTAATTGTTTCAAGCTTATAAAACCAAAAATCTCTTATGTTTTCGTTTTCCGTTGAATCTTTATCATCATCTCATGCTCTTTTCAAATAACTAAAAATTATTTGATTGTTGTACCGAGAGTGCTCGAGTGTTGAGTTTTACACGTTGAGTGCCCTTGGCCTTGTCATCTAAATAAACCACCCACTTATCTGCTCTTTGAGGCGGAGCGAAATGTTATTTGACATCAGAGAGTCAGCTAATTTCATAGCAGGCTCTGATATTGTTTCTGATGGCAAGCAGAAGCCCTAATGGATGCCGATGTCATCTACGAGTTGAGATTGCATTTCGAGCAAATTTCATTAGAATTAGAATTACAGCCAAGGAATGAAGTTATAATCTCATCCACTACGATTGTGGATATTTTGCTATTAAAGCAAAATGTTGTTAATTGAAGTATTCTCTATACTAATTTGACCTGTTCAATTAATAAGTGGTTTTATCAGTTGTAACTGCGCACATCAGCAAATAAGCCTGTTGCAAAAATTTTTATATGCCTTGTAGGTATTAAATTTATGAATATTTTATTCTTTAAATAGTCTCAAATTTTAAAGTATCACGAAATATCCATTGGATATTTACAAATAAATTTTTGAAATTTGTGTAAGATTTTGAAAAAGTCACTTGATCTGAAACAAAAGTAACGTCATAGATCATACAGTTCAACATGTGATGTAGGTGACGGAGAAAGTGTTTTCCTATTGGTTATGAATGACGTGCTGCATGTGCTCACGGGAGTGGGGGAATTTTTATGTGTATTTCTTGTGCAAATATTTTTATTTAATAATTTACGAAAATAACTATAAACTATTAAAGAAAATTTAGTACTATGAAAATTATTGCTAAACTTTCATTTAAAATATTTTTTGAAAAATATGAATTCGGCTCATTCTAATTTTTTACAATATAAAGTAACAATTGTGTGATGTCATTTTCATTGTTGGAATCAAATTTTCATACACTTCTTGGTTGTAAAAGATGAATATATTTTTATTAAATTACCTGCAGCCTTGATACACATTTATTCATATGCTCGAATTAGAATGAAAACATAAATAACAATTATTAAGTGTTGACAATTAGGTACTCGAAATCTCAGTCATACAGCATTTATTCCTACAAAATCGACATTTTGGTATGGGTACACTTATAATTTTTTTAACAGCATTCTAAAAAAGGATTTGTTACGTAATATAATGTTTCCTGAAATGTATAATAAATCCATTTATTGCATAGTAAGTGATGTACGAGTATGAACTAAATTGTGAAAAGGATCATAACATTTGAACCCGGGATCACTATCTTGCCTGGGTAACGCACGTTTATTAGGTGTGGAGTTGGAATACCATTGCATTTATCTTGTGAACTTGTCATAATTTGCTGTAGGCCCTTATTAGACCCTCTTTTATATTAAGGGAGAGCTAACAGTTTATATGTTAAAAAAAATTGTGACAAGATCATGTCAGCCACCGGGATTTGAACCCGGGACCAGTACCTTGCCGGTGTAACGCTCTACCAACTGAGCTATGGCGGACGTGATGAATAAACGTATCCTCAAATGTGAGATACATTAGCAGATCGCCTAGTGGAAGAGCATGTCAGCCATCGTGATAGAGTCCGCCATAGCTCAGAATTTATTTCTAACATATAGACTGTTAGCTCTCCATTAATATATAGGAGTATTTTTATTTTTTTGCTAGTTTTTTTAATATTTATGTACAATCCAAAATAATTTTAGATGTTTAAACATTTTTTGTACCTAAATAATTTTCCCTTATCTTCTAATTCTCCCGCTTCCAGAAAAATTTAAATTTCAAATTAAAATTGCTTTTAATTTAAATTGCATACGAAGTTTACAAAATATTACAAAAACTTTCCTTTGGAGAAAATACAATTTTGTATTTTCAATGCCGGAAATAATTTTATTTTCCCCAGAACATTTTTCATTTAGCAACTTCCCAGTTGTGAAATTCATTTGGTTTGAAAAGATCTGTTGTCTCTGTAATTAAATTTGTAATTAACGACAATTATTTCTTAAATTCAGCCATCGATAGTATCATTTAATTTTCGAAGAAAACAAGCACGAAGTAAATATTGGGAAGATGTTATCACACAGTATTATCGACAAATGATCTTTTCCCGAAATTAAATTTTATATTTTACGAGTATTTAATTAATATTCCTCAGTAATTGTTTGACCTTTTGGAAGATATTCATTCAACATTATCTCTTTAGCATCCTAAAAATTTGATGTCATAACTGTTCCAACAAATAAAACTGATTTTGCTTTCCATTGTTTGGATTTAGATTGTCATTTTGACTTTGGAGTATAATAGGTCTCATCTGTATTTACAAACCGTTGAATAAAATGTGTCGTAATTTTTTTTTTAAACGCATCAAACAATCCTGTGACACTTGCTCTGATGCGTTTTTTGATGTAGTACCCATATCGTCGAAAGCTTTTTGATACTTAATTCTTTCGTTACTATATGATATGTTTGCTAACCTGACATATCAATTTCTTTAACAATTTCAGACACTTTCAATTGCTAATAAAATAATATCGTGGATTTTGTTGACGATTTCTTTTGTCATGGCACTTTTTAGCCATCTACTACGCGGAACATCTTCCAAATTGGCACGGCCACGCTTAAAATTAAATGTTAATTTTTTGGCAGTAGTGTAAGAAGGTGCATTATCACCCAAGAAATTTTTCATTTCATTAAAAATTTATTGAACATTATCTATATTAAGAAGAAAAAAATATAGCACCATATAAAGTGAATTTTATAAAATAAACTATTTGAGAAAGAAACGCCAAATTTTTAGTTACTTATGGTATATCTAGATGTCATTTCATAATACACTCAATATTTATTGGCATGTGCCATTTTAAAATTGGAAATAGTTTTGTCATTTGTCGGAGACGAATCCGGGTCTCCAGTTTCGCAACCAGACACTCAGGCCTCCTGCCACAAGATCCTGCATTGAAGGAACATTTCAATTAACACTTTATTACTCAATTTTTGGAGTCGTATCAACGAATATCTCCTAAAGCGACACAGTTTGAGAGATATAACTGACTTTTCATCTTCAATTTTAGGGAGAAAATTATGAAAATAATATTTCTATTTTTTTTTTATATAAACTGGTCTATTGTTCAGAAGTACAATAGGCATAATAATAACAATACTGTTGTTTCTAAGAATTAGGTTGTCTGCGAAATTAATTATAATACTCTATTTTCTTTGGAGAAAAGATGCTACGACCACAAAGTCAGAGAAAACCATTTGAAATCCATTAGTTCATAATTCAGCATTCATTATTAAAACTTTACATAAAATAACACGAAAATTAATTTAAATCCGGCATCATTATTCAAATGTCGCGTTTGTGAATCAGAGAGGGACATGGATAATTTAAAAGTTGAGCATCGCAGGTAACTTGTGAGCTCTTTGGACTTTAAGCTGAGCTTGCTAACCAGGGCAAAAGTTCACAGACACCCTTAACGCTTCAACTTTTTTCACTTAGATTATCGACATGGGAATAGAGCACATTGTCCTGTTAACAAACGTTTAATAAAATAACTTCAGAATTTGCCTGCGTTTAAAAATTATTCTCAGGAGCGTATAAAAGAAATGAAAGTGCTTACTTCCTGAATGACAAATATAAAATTTAATGAATTTATTAGGGGTCTTCCACTATTTTTTTAAATATTTTTATAAAACTTCATCTAAGTTGAAAGCGATTTGTAATGGTGTAGTTCTAGAATGTCTTTATAGTTAATTTGTTAATTAGTAATATATTTTTAATGTTCTATGACGTAGATGTGAAACTCATTATTTTTTCGAACTTAGTTCGCTAGTAATTGGAGTCTCATGAATTTATATGTTTCAATACTTATAAAACTATATAAATACCTATGTTAAAATAACTTTTGGGGCCAATAATTGGAAATATGCATTACTAATAAGTAGATTAATAAAATAATAAAATCAGGGCATCGAACCCGGCAAAAACTGGGTTCGGTTCAGGTTCAGGGTAATTTGTTTTTTGAGAGATGGGTTCGTGTACAGTTCTGGTTCAAGCATTAATAAAACTAATACAAATTGAATTAATGTTTTTTGAATATCAATCTTTATAAAGAAATAATTTAAAATGCGAGCCGAAATTAACAAAGCAGCGCAATTTCGCGAAGACTCAACATAGGCAGAACCAGAGCTAAACCCTGAACCCGAACTTTAATACCCGGTTCGATTTCGACTCGGGTTTTATTGGAAAATATATCTGAGGATCGGTTCTGGGTTTGGGTTCGCTAAAATGTTGCGGTTTGGTTCCAGTTTTGGTTCGGTTCAGATTCGGGTTCGATGCCCTGAATAAAATACTTACGGATATTATAATCCAAGTTTTTATTGTCATTAGCAGCCTACATAATTTAACATACAGTCCAAGACATCAAAGAAAAATGGTCTGAAGAATGTCAAATACTAGCAGAATTTCTGTAAAGCGGCAGTACGATATATGAAATATTTTACTATGACTTGTTAATAGGCAATACATGAACCGCTTGGTCGAACAGAATTAATTGTAAACTTTAATATACCAATGAACACTATTTCACAGTGAAGTTATTTTGACCCTTGGTATAATTTATTACTATGGTGGAGGACCCTGTTATAAAATCAGAATACCCAAGAAAATATCAAAAATACCAGCTTTTTTCGTTTCAAAATAGCAGAAAATGTTTTTTTTCCAGTTAGTTGCAGATAAATACACTTATAAATTTCATAAATAATTTATAATATATTGCAGTGAAATAACATCATATTTATTTTATTCGTATGATAACGCTTGATTCTTGAATCCTTTTTAATTAAAATTTATACGTATTCATATAGTAAGGATAACAAATAATCCCACTTCATTATTTGTAAAGTTCAGCAAAGTGTTCTTTATGTGGGTTTATCAAAGATTTAAAGTAAAATTTTGAAACTGACCTTTAAACTTAACAAAAAGCAGAAGTGACAGGAAATAAGCAAGACATATTAGCGCAATGGGGACGAATGATACGAACGAGAGCAGTTAGGAATTAGTTTTGGATATTTGAAAAGGTCACAACAAAAACTGACGACAGCTGGAAACGGAAATATATAGCGTGAGATTTAATATAATCTCGAGATTATATTAATATTTTCATCAAATATAGCACTGTATATTTATTAGATACATTTATAAATAAATATATTTCACGAATTTTTCTACGGAAATTTCTGATATTTATTTTTAGTTTTTCTATTTCATAACTCGAAATCCAACTGCGGTAAACCAAATTGAGATTGTTATTATAGAGAACAAAAAACGTGCACTAAAGAAATACGTATTATATTATATTTAATTTCTAAAATTAAAAAACTGTAACTTATGCATTTTTTCTGGATAAACAATACACCACTAAAATAACCGTCTAATGGCGCAACTTTTGTCTGAGTTAACTGAAATCTCTGTTGGACATATTATCTTGGTTACCTGTATACATTTTCTGATAGTAACTTGAGCTTCTTAATGATGCCAAATAAAATAATTACATTTTCATTAAGTTTGTAGAACTGTAATCTATTAGCAGTTTTCTTCTTTGAAGAAATATTTTATTGTTTATCTGATGTAGGTATCATTTGTTTTTGATTATTTAGAACATCAAGAAAAATTTTAGTTTGCTCCTTATGAATTTTAGTTCGAATGAAAATTATTTTGACATTAATTTTGTCATTTTTTAAAGAAAGCTTTGATCGTTGTTTTACTTACTTACCGCCACGCCTTCTGAACGTGCAAAATAGTTATTTAAGTATTAAGGGTAGTAAATGCTTCCTATCGGTTAAGAATGATTTTAGAGATCGAGACCAACTTGAGATCTCTAATACATCCGATACTGGTAGAAGAGCACTTAATTACCGCAATGCTTATTAAGTTTTTTGCGCGATCAACACAAAATTAAAAAAATGAGATCTGAAAATTATATTAACATCAAAAAAATTTTGGTTGTCATTTTAAAAGTAATATTCCTGATCGGGTAAGTGATTCACATCACATACTGATCAGTACTTTGTAAATAAACCTTACTGCCTTGGAAACCCTATCAGTAAAGATTTGAAAAAACCGATCGTGCAAAAATATACAGGGTGTAAATTTTAAAAAGGATCATAGGGCTATAACATAGAAAAACAGTTTTTTAAACGCCAAAAGTTTCTATATTAATTTATTGAAAAAAGAATTAGTGCATATTATAAAGAAAAAAATTACGAATTTTTTGATGCCAAACACATTACATTTTTGATTCATATAAAGCCAGAAAATAAATTTAAAAATTTGCGCAATTAAGAAAAAATATTATTAGCCTTGAAACTGACAAAAACAAAACAAAACTATTTTTGACTTAAAACTGTCATTGCTAAACTTTTTTTGGACATTATTTGTTAAATTATTATTATTTCTGGAAAAATACTACCTTTTTTAGTTTATGTTCTGTTTTAATTAATTTAAACCCAACGTTTCGGCACCATAAACTGGTGCACCTTTTTTAGTTTATGTTCTGTTTAAATTAATTAAAACAGAACATAAACTAAAAAATCTGTTGTGGCCAGCACAAGACCTTCCGTCAATTCCATGGATTTTGTACAAATCCCATACCAAAAGGTCCTTGGAACAGATTCTATATAATATCATGTAAAAACACATACTATTTTTTACAAATTCCATACCCAAAGTTCATTTGAAAAGGTTCTATAAATCCAATAAAATTATAACATAAACTACACTAAGTAATGTCCTTCCATCTTCTCTTTGGCCTTTCTCTGCGTATCACTTTGCGAGCAACACTATGACATACTAATTTTAGATCCTATACTTTTTTTGTCCATATTTGGTTTTGCACTTGCAACTGACATCTGTCAATTAAATTTTTTTGATTAATTATGTCAGCTGTTTCCATGATAAACAGCAAAGCTAACTAATTTTTGAAAATTAATTTCTTTATAATGCTTTAAATTTACATCTATTGAATATGAAGGAAAATGTATAATCAAACTGTATAGAGAAGAGTATTTTCTTTAATATATATAATAACAAAATGTCAAAAAATAATATTTAACTGCGTTTTTTCAAGAAAAACTGTTAAAAACTTCAAATAAGGGTACTTCCGGTGGATCAATTATAACCAAAATCTAATCAGCTCTTCATATGGATGTAAAGAAGAGGAATACGAAAGAATTATAATTTTTAGAATTGTAGTATTGGAGTTATCGTCGGAGAAAAATTTGTCACACACGTACACACACGGACACACACACATACAGACATCATCTTAAAAATAGTAAATTCGTATTCTAGGGGCCCTAAAACGTGCTTATTCATTAAAAACTCACCAACGAATTTTTTGACCAAAGACAATACCTTCCTTTTACGGAAGGTAAAAAAGGTAGTATTTTTCCAATATATAATATGAGTTCTGAAAGATATTTTATTTATTATTATTTCGTTTTATTAACAAGAAATCATGGATAATTTGTCCGATGAAGAAAAATTACAAATTATTTTTCCCTTGTAGATTGCAGTGTTTCTCGTTTCTTATAACTTATTTCTTATTACATGTAGATCATCTTTAATTTGTAAATACCTATTACAATAAATATAATTGTTTCTTAAATAAATATCCTAGTGTTTTCTTCATTTTATGTTATTTTATATTAGTTCATAAATTAATAACTTTAATCTTTAATTATCCCCCCTATCATGTTATTAAAAATGACAATGTTTTGTTACTGTCAGTTTCATGGCTATTGTTATTTTTTCTTAATTGTACAAATTTTTAAATTTATTTTCTGGCTTTATATGAAACAGAAGTGTAATGTGTTTGATATTAAAATAATCGTAATTTTTTTATAATATGCACTAATTCTTTTTTCAATAAATTAATATAGAAACTTTTGGCGTCTAAAAAACTGTTTTTCTATGTTATTGCCCTATGACCCGTTTTAAAATTTACACCATGTATATTACCCGACGTTTTCACCACAAAAAAATTCATTTATGGAATAATAACAATATGATTCCTTATAACCACCGCCGGGAAATCCGTTATAATATTTTATCAATTGGCATTAAGTTCGCTCCCAACTTTGTAATTTGAACTGTAAGTTTATAATCAATATCTAATAAAGCATACCCATTCATTCATAATATTCAATCATTCTGTTGACAACATCATTATCACTCTGAAAAATAAAGATAGTATGTAGCAATTTTAAAAATAATCCCCATTAAGTCCAGTCCTGTTACAGAATACAAAATAAATCTCTGGTGGAAGTTGGCTGGCCGGGATATGGTGTGATTTTTCCTTTTTAATCTTTTTGTTTTCTTTTAATTGTTCTATCCGATTTTGCTCCGCCGACTTTGCACAAAGCCAGATTTTATTTGGCTAGTTGAGCTGGAGTAATTCCTGCGCCGCGATAAAACTCTATTCGGACATAATATCCACGCAACTCAAGAGCCTCTCTCCTGCATCCAAATAGCCAACTTGCCTGCCTTTGCATTCAAAACCCCGCGTGAGCATTACGATTATACCAGGATTATAGATGTTTTCTTCAGGATACACCCATGAAATAAACATGAATAAGTGCAGAATATTTCTTTTAATAAAGTAATTCAATATGAACAGGATATTTCGCATAAATCAATTTTTACAATTTTGATCATACGTATTAATTGAAACTTTGATCACTAGTAACAAAAAAGTGACTTCTGTAATAAAAATGATGTTTGTGATAAATTTTAAATTATGGCGAAGCAGTAGTACCTGAACCCGAATTGGTATAAAATAATATTTTGTACAAGTAGTACTCATTTTAAAACTTTAAAATTACAATGATACTTTAGGTCTAATATAAGTTCCAAATACGAAAAGCTAGAAATGCTTAGAAATGTCAACTTGACAAACTTAAGTACATATTTCGTTTACTATTACCATCTAGTGGTATTACCAGTAACTGTTGCATATTTCTACGTCATTATGATCATGGGTCATTATTAAAAAATTTCAACTAAATACCATAAACAAATCTGCCCTACATTTGAATTTAAAGAGATCTAAATGTCAAACAAATATTTTAGTATTTTTAGTAACGGCACAACCAGACATAAAGACAAATACGGAACTAATTTTTGGAACAAACAAATGTTTAGGTAAACAAGTTCCAGTGCTAAAATATTTTGCCTCATGCCTTAATGGGTCGTGTCGTATCGTAAGTGTGTAGTATGAATTTAGTTCAACGTTTCAATAACAAAAAATAACTTTTTAGTAATTGAAATAATACTAACTATTTACTGTTTAAAGCAAACTATAAGAACACCCTCACCCATGGGCATCGTCGTAAAAATGTTAAAATCTTATTTAGGAGACTTTAATGAAAACATGTATATTTACAAAAATATCGATATGTGACTTTTAACTCTATACTTAAGAAATTGCATCTATTGTTATGTGCGAGCAAAATATTTTTATTGAATAACCTTATGGACAAACTTTATTTTATTCAGTAAAATACCTACATAAAAATATAGTAATAAAAATAAACATGTTAACTTTGTGCAGTAATAGCTTTGTTAATCAGAACAGCATTGAGGAAAGGAATGACAATAATTTCTGTACTTTTGAATTTAATTTCAGAATGAACAATAAAGACATTTGCTAGACATTTCATAAATCATTACCAATCAAATTGTTGACTAAGTGCATTACATCAAAACAGTTACTTTTATTTTGTAATTCCATGAGTTAAATAAAATTTAATCTGGATTGGTTATGTGTAAATTTCAATAATCTATCGGAAAAAATAGAAACAGCTATAGTAGTGCGAATTCGAGATTGGATACCTACCCCAAAATTTTGAAATTGATTTATGTGAAAAATTGATGTGGAACGCGGTCTGCCCTAGTTAAGTCGACGAAAAATTATCTCAATATGAAAGCGACGTGCGAAAATGGGACACGTGCAATTTTTAATACTAAAAGTCAGATAATTCAAAAGTCATTATATGCAAATATACCCAAGCTTTGGGAAATTTATGTGCGGCGTTTGACCCACTTAATTCAACCAGTTTCACATCCTACAAGAAGAAGAAAAAGAATATTTATTTCTAAATAATTCACAAGGAAAACATCTATACGTGGGTTGAGGGTTGTGATGGAAAATCTACTTTGATAAAAATAAAATAAATAAATATATCATCACGGCATATTACCCATTTCTGGGTGTGCCAGTATCTACAACACATGTAAACATCGGTAATGATGACGATATATTTTACTGTGTGGGCGCTTACCAGGCGTCACCTCACGGGCACTCATAGCTGGTGTGGAGAGTGCACCACAGGGGTCACTTTTGTGCCATTTAAAACTGAAAATATTTGGCTTCTGTCGGGATCGAACCCGGTTCCCCCAGATTCGCGACCAGACACTTAGGTACGCGGCCACGGACCCCCTTATTTACGTTTATCTACTTTGATATATATATATATATATATATATATATATATATATATATATATATATATATATACAGGGTGTAAATTTGAAAACGGGTCATAGGGCTATAACATAGAAAAACAGTTTTTTAGACGCCAAAAGTTTCCATATTATTTTATTGAAAATATAATTGGTGCGTATTATAAAGAATAAAATTACGAATTTTTTGATACCAAACACCTTACATTTCTGTTTCATATAAAGCCAGAAATTAAATTTAAAAATTTTTACAATTAAGAAAAAATATCATTAGCCATGAAAGTGACAGTAACAAAACATTGACATGATAGGGGACAATTAAAGATTAAAGTTATTAATTTATGAACCAGTACAAAATAACACAAAATAAAGTAAAAAATATGATATTTATATCAGAAACAATTATTATTTATTGTAATAGGTATTTACAAACTAAAGATGATCTACATATAATAAGAAATAAGTTATAAGAAACAAAAAAAACTGCAAACTACAAAGGAACAAATTAAAATCATTTATGCTGGGTTTATGCAGCATATAAATTATGAAATTAAATTCAGCTACTAATTTAAGAAACTAAACTAAAATAACGTCGTTTATGCAGTAAATTAAAATTCAGAATTTTATGTTTGACATTTTGTATAATCTAACTTTTACAGGTGCAATTGCAATACATTATATTTATATAAGATAAAAAAAATAAAGGTAAACAATTTGTTGAATAAGTCCAATTAGTATTTCATCGCTATTTTCTGCAGGAACTTTGTTGTCATCGTCGTACATTTTCGTAGGTTAGGTGTGAAAATTTGTCATAAGTGCGCGAGTGGCGCAGGCGCAGCATTAATAATTTGTAATTTTTCTTCATGAGTCAAATTGTTCATGATTTCTTCTTAATAAAACGAAAATAATAATAATTTAACAAATAAAGTGTAAGAAACGTTTATTAATGAGCGTTTAAAGTCAACAATTGTTTTGTTTCTGTCAGTTTCACGGCTATTGATATTTTTTCTTAATTGTGCAAATTTTTAAATTTATTTTCTGGCTCTATATGAAATAGAAATATAATATGTTTGATATCAAAAAAATCGTAATTTTTTTCTTTATAATATGCACTAAATATTTTTTCAATAAATTAATATAGAAACTTTTGGCGTCCAAAAAACTGTTTTTCTATGTTATAGCTCTATGACCCGTTTTAAAATTTACAGCCTGTATATATATATATATATATATATATATATATATATATATATATATATATATAATATTGTGCTGATGTGCCGTATAAAATTTTCAGTGATCGATTTACAAGAGGTCAGTAAATGTCAAAGTTCATGTATTAAAATTTGATTAGAATAACGGATCATGCATTTTCAATTTAACCTTTCACATTTAGAGTTGGTTGTGTACTTTGACATATGGTGATTAAATATTATTGATGTACCGGACCGCAGAAGTAATTTCAAGAAGTACATATTAACCTTCAAAATGCTGCAGTTTATTTTTTAAAAATAACTGAAATACACTGGAGCCCCTGCCATAAAAAAATGTTGATATTCACAAGTCTGTATCTTCACTCATTTTTACCTTCCTTCACCTTTAAGTAAGGAAGGTATTGTCTTTGATCAAAATAAACGATGATGAACTTTAAATGAGTAAACACGTTTTAGACCGTAGAATAGGATTTTTCTATTTCTACGACGACGATGTCTGTATGTATGTGTATGCGTGTGTGTTCGTATGTGCCACAATTCCAAAAATTATATTTTCATATTACTAGAGTTTACATCCAAATGAAGAGTTGATTAGATTTTGGTTATAATTGGTCAACCGGAAGTACTCACAATTTTATAACAGTTTTTTCGTGAAAAAATTTAGTTGTTGATGTTTTGACGTTTTATGTTTACCATAAATATGGAAGAATATTGCAACCTATGCTGCTAAAAGCTGCACCATGGAAGCAGAATATCAGTGTAGTGATCTGTGTACAATATTCAAATTACTAATTGACAGATGTCAGTGTAAAATAAAATTTAAATAATATCTTCATCTTCTTGAAATGATTTTACTGGAAACTTTCTGTGTGAAATTTATACAAATTAAGTGAAGTTGGCGGAAGGTAATGTGCTGGCTACATCAGATTTTTTTAAATTATGTTCTCTAAACTCATATACTTTGGGTAAAATCGTCGAAAATCTACTTTTAATACCTTTATATTCATTTCAACGTACTGAATTTTCAAACAAAAAATAAATATCTTTATCAGATTCTGAGATATTTGCGTTCAAACTTGAACCCCATAAATAGTGATGCATGCCAAACGACTTTGCCATTCGAATCTACTGATAAAATTACATATGTATACAAATTTTTTAAAATTTCTAGAACAAATAACTAAAAATGTATAATTATTTTGCCCGTAGAATCGAACAGCATATATAATTTTGAAGATTTAGGGCAAAATCAGGTTTTGCGGGCTATTACCAAGACGGAATTTTTTAGTAGTGGAGGCCTTAGGATGATAAGAAATTGGAATCCCCTCTTCCATAAAACGCATTGTATGTACCTACCTATCACGTATTTGTTTAAAAAATTATATTTCAGTGTCACAAAGTTAAAATTCATTTTGTTATTTAATTTTTCAGAAAAAAAAAATATTGAAAAATCAGTACCATACTCTATTGAAATCATAATTTAATAAGCTCTTCATACTTGTAATACCTATAAACGTGGAATACGAAAATTGTAATTTTTGGAATTGTAGTAGGTACCTAGACCAAAAAAATTATAACACACAAAATAACTAAAAATGTATAATTATTTTGCCCGTAGAATCGAACAGCATATATAATTTTGAAGATTTAGGGCAAAATTAGGTTTTGCGGGCTATTACCAAGACGGAATTTTTTAGTAGTGGAGGCCTTAGGATGATAAGAAATTGGAATCCCCTCTTCCATAAAACGCATTGTATGTACCTACCTATCACGTATTTGTTTAAACTGTTTTTAAAATTTTATACACAATTGGGCCCATAATTTATTTTTTTAATTTTTCACAAATTTTATAAATAAAAATCCGATATTAAAATTCCTTACGATGGTTTTCTGATTTTGATTTTTAAAGTTTTGCGACGAGTTCGTAACGTCACCGGTGTCGGTTCAATGCATTGCAACATAGCGTTCTTTCAAAAGAGCAGATATTATATATTTTTTAGTATAAAAATTATATTTTACATATTGTAAGTATTAATTAATATTATTTGAAGTTAATATAAACGAAAAAAAAAATATTATATCTATTTTATTGTTTTTATTATATTGTATTTTATTGTATTGTATTTACTTGATATTCGAGTAAGTGCGATAAGTACACAAGTTTGAGATAACAGTGGCGCTAGTGATGTAAACCAGAACTGCCAATGGGCGGAGCGTTGTGAAATTATACGCAGGATTATCAGCTTTCTTATTTTTAAATCAACGTCACCTGATGACAGAGGCGGATCAAGGGTGTATTGCGCCCTAAGCTGAACAAAAAATGTGCGCTCCTCCCCCCAACTTATTTGTCTTTTTTAACATAAATATGAAATGAAAAATAAAATGTTTTCTAATAGATTTTTATTCTACTCAAGAAACGGAAAACAAAATATAAACAAACAAAATGTAAAGTCAAAATATGACTTAAGGCTAATACCATTAGTTTATTGTTAAAACTAAATAAAATATATTGTAATATAAAGTGAACAAAATAAAAACATTTTCTTTTCTTAAAAGTAAATAAACTGAATATAAAATAAATACAAATAAAAAAGCAGTTTTTCACATAAATATGAAATTAAAAAACAAAACAATTAACCAAAAAATAAAATGTTTTCAACTCGATTTTTATTCCACTCAAGAAACGGAATACGAAATATAAACTAACAAAATGAAAACAGTCAAAATTTGACTAAAGGTTAAAAACATTAGTTTATTGTTAAAACAAAACTAAATAAAATATATTTTTAAATAAAAAAGCAGTCAACAACACAATTACGAAAAGGATTTCTTTCTAGCTTTTGCAAGAGCAAATTTTTCCACAACTTCTGAAAAGTCTAATTTGCGAAAAATTAAATTTTCAATGGCGAGCAATTTCACAATTTGGAAAAACTCCCCTCATATTTGGCGCCCTCAAATATTCTAGAAAGTCGATGAGAGAACCGAACATTCTAGATGTGTCTTTGAGCTGTACCCATTCGTTTTCTAGTATACCCTCTTCCAAATCATTTGGGTATAGTTTGGTTAATTCTGAGCAATGAGTTTTAATTTTATCATCGCTCAAAGACTGTAATTTAGCAAAGAAGCTGAATCGTCGATTGGCAATTTCATAAGCCCTTTGTCTTATAATTAACTCGTTTTTTAATTTATCGACTAATTGGATAAATACATCAATTCCAAACTTAACTTTGCCGTCCATGTTATATTCGTTTGCAGCAGTAGTTGCCATTTCATGAAGGGAACCTTCCTTTTACGCTTTAGTTTCGTGTCATACTGATAACGAACAAACATCTCTTAGTTAGTTTCAGACTTGCGGAGATATTTTTTAAAATGCAACTTTTTTGAGATTTTTCGTATTTTATGAAATTTCATCAAATAATTTAAAACGAAATAATTTTAAAAAAATGCTGAAAATTTTGCGCCCCTCAAATTTTGGCGCCCAAAGCGCTAGCTTCTTTTGCTTACTGGTTAATCCGCCTCTGCCTGATGAAATGTTTAATTCGTTATAACTTTATACTGAAGAATGTTTTTTAAATTATTTAGCTTTATTACTTATTTAATTACTAGGTATTTTATGGTTTTTATATAAATTTTAGTAATAGAGTAGTAGAGCTTACTAGGCGTTACTTTATAATCTTTCAAAGCTGTTGTGGAGAGAGCACCAGAGGAGTATTACTAATTTGCAATTTGAAAATTTTATGTATAAGAAAATACAGAAAGTAAACGAGTTTTAGAAACAATTTTCGGTAACTTTATCACCCAGTTAGTATGTATCTTTGTAGGCCTTGGAATCAATAGTAAATTAAGCTAAAATTCCTCTACAAAGAGAAACTGTCTCGGAAGTACAACCCCAGCCCGGAGTAGCTTTAGCTTCCCGCCTTAGAGGGAGGCAGAGGTGCGACAACGACAACTCCAACTCAAGTCAACACAGTGGAACTTCACTGCTTTACATTTCAGCCACGTTGTTCCGAATTTCATTAAAACACAATTTCTACAGCTTCAGATAGCAATTCATAGCCTTGTTCCTGTTTCGAGCGCGCAACCCTGTGGAAATGTTTCATTTCATATGTTGTCAAGTTTATTTCTTCCTGCAATACGCTGTTTATTTATACAGATGAAATATAGAGGTTATAATTTAGGTAAGAAGTGCATTATGAGAAAATTTTCAAGAAAATTACATTAGAAGGAAACCGGCAAATAAGGGAAGATAACCTGCAATGAAGTTAGAAACACAAACAAGGTTTACGAAAATCTTGCATGTATTTATAAATATAGTTTCTACAAATCTATTAAAGGCCAGTTGTACAATACACAGTTAGTATTTACGGTTACGTAACATACAGTTAGCCTAACCACTGGTTAAAAATCACAATTAGTTGTACCATTTCTATTTTTCTAAAGGTTACCTAGCAGTCTGTCAATTAACACTGGATCAGTTTTTCCAAATTATACTATACAAAACATAAATTTTATTTTATTGCAATTTTGACATATATGTCAGTTTTCATAAAAATTAAATTACAAAATGTCAAAAACTAAGCGTAATAGAACACATAATTTTACGCAAGATGATTGTTAAAATTTAGTGGATTTTGTTGCCCAGTATAAAGATATAATAGAGAATAAAAAAAACTGATGCGATCACAACACAAGATAAGGTAAATAAATTATTATATAAAGTGCACCCACAACCAATGGAAATCGCGCTATTTGGTAAAAGCCTTACTGAATACTACTCCTATATATTTCATTATTTGTAAGTGGAAGTTTTATGTACTGTGGATGAAGGTACGCTATTGCTTCAGTAACTCTTTTTACTATTCAGTTCCTTTATCTATACCAGCGAAGTCCCCAGCACATATTAATATGTCGCCACATACCAAAAATCTCAATGTTATAGCAGTTGGTTCATAGGCGTAATACAAAAAATTCTATAAATTGTATGTAAATGTATAATTTTACAGTAAATTATAAAAGAATTTTAATTGCGTACCAGTCTGTTTTATGAAACAAATTTTGATAAATAAAAACATATAAAAAAATCAGTGTCATCAAGTTCGTTAAAATGGTCAGGCCTCTGTTTAATTCTCGTAGGTTTCGTACTTCTTAAAAACATATTTTCTAATCATTTATCTGCAGAATCAAATTCAACTACCAAACGTTGCCGAAAAGCCATTACAAATAGTTAAACAAACGTCAAATGTCATGTGTTAACACTTTGTTAAATCATTAACCCCTCATTTCATCAAAAGTTAAAAATATTCTGGTTAAGAGCCGTGGTTACGCTTAACCCGTTATCATACAATACATTTTTTGACTAACAAGCTGTTAATTACTAACCCTTGCCTTAACCCTTGATTGTACAACTGGCCCTAAAAGTAGGTATTTTAATGTTTGTTTTTTGGCGTTAAAAATGCCATTTTATGACACCATTGTTAAAAGTGACAGATCTTTGTTACTTTTAACACCAGTGTTGCCTCGGTGATAACGCTTCGCATTGTATTCCAAATTTTCGTCTCACAAAATAAAATTTTACTTTTAACACGTTATCATAAATAGCTATTTTGTAAATTTTATGTTAAATGAAAGTAGAAACGGACAGCTGATGAGCTGATACGTTCCCTGTGTTGAAATATTCACCCCAATTCTGGAACAGAGTTACTAATCCTTAACAATTTTGCTGTATCAAATAACCAATAATAATTGCAAGTACTGAAAAACAAACATGAAAATGATAGGTTTTACATTTGTTCATAGTGTTGCAATGTTTGCAAGATTTATATAAATTATTCTTTATATTTTATTTTTAAATTGAATATGAAAAAAATAAATAAACCGTTTAGACTAAAAACTTTGGAGAATCAAATATTTATTAATATTTGATAGCTAACATAAAATGTCAAAAATTACTGTTTTTTTTTTCAAAATAAAGTGTTCAGAGCTTCAAGTTACTAATCCTTAACAATTTTGCTGTATGAAATAACCAATAATAATTGCAAGTACTGAAAAACAAACATGAAAATGATAGGTTTTACATTTGTTCATAGTGTTGCAATGTTTGCAAGATTTATATAAATTATTCTTTATATTTTATATTTAAATTGAATATGAAAAAAATAAATAAACCGTTTAGACTCTAAAAACTTTAGAGAATCAAATATTTATTAATATTTGATAGCTAATATAAAATGTCAAAAATTACTGTTTTTTTTTTCAAAATAAAGTATTCAGAGCTTCAAATAAAGTACAACTTTGATCAAATGGGTCCGGTAATAAAAAATGCTTATTTTGTGTCAGGTTATCAAAATATGGCTAATTTTAAACGATTTTATACCAAAATTTTATTAAAATATAAAACTTTTCATTCATAACTTGAATAAAAACTATTCGCGCTAAATCGGTAAGACGTTACAACTTCAATATGATTATACTCGTAATACTATTAAAAGAAAAGAATATAAATTTTATATTATTCAAAGTTTTACACTGCTGACGCATGATTGGTTGACAGTGTTGACAAGGGCAAACAACTTTTGTTCTTACTTTATTTACTCTAAAGGTGAAAATGAAAAAAAAAAATATATTTCAGTGTCACAAAGTTAAAATTCATTTTATTATTTAATTTTTTAGAAAAAAAATCGAAAAGTCAGTATCAGACTCCATTGAAATCATAATTTAATCAGCTCTTCATACCTGTAATACCTATAAACGTGGAATACGAAAATTGTAATTTTTGGAATTGTAGTAGGTACCTAGACGAAAAAATCATCACACACAAATTACGCACATAAACACATACAGACATCGTCGTAAAAATAAATTGTATTTTAGGGACCCGAAAACATTTTTATTCGATGAAACATAACCAATAAATTCTTTGACAAAAGACAGTATCTTCCTTACCTGTAGGTTAGCAGAACTAAAAACTGAATTGAAACAAGCTTTCCGTAAGAAAGTTAAATTTGAAACTGAATCTTTCGTCTGGCAGAAGAAAGAGAAAGTGGAAATTGTGTAGTATCTATGTGAAAAACTATATGTATTTGTTTAGTTTCAAGATAGAATGACAACCTTGACATTTAAAATCTTTCCCAAATAGGTTGCAGGCATCACACTCTGTATATTCACCCCAAAATCGACACCGAGGATAAAATTATTTGCTTGCGATTTAATTTAGTGCGTGAAAATAGAATGCGAGTCAATAAGAGGCGTTGCTTTAAATTTCCTTTTAATTCGAAATTTGTGTAGGCTCTTGACAAGCCTAGTTGAGTAGAAAACACTCCTAACGACATTCTTTTATTATCACATTCCTTTCTTTACGAGAATTGTCTGCTGCCGCATTCTCCCAAAAATCGTTCCAAGCTGATTATTTCTTGTTGTGAATTTTCTCGCTAGTTATCAACACCACGGTAGAATTACTTTATTTTTATTACACTCATTGCAATCCTGATGAAAAGATAGCTAAATTTTTATGAACAAGCACGTTCTATGGTTCCTGGAACCTAATTTTATTAGAATCATAATAATACCTACTCAAAAGTGTCGCATAAAGTACAATTTATATACACCTAATAAAATTTTAATAAGATTTTACCTTCACATAAAGACCTCTTTGGTTTGGGTTATAGTTTCATAATTCAATAACTAAAACCTGGTTTTTATTTTATTAAAATAACATATAAATGGATACCATTGCGGATAGTCCAACTGGATCTATAACTGGGTACCAGTAACAAATTAGAAAGTTGGTCATTTATATTAAATCTATAGCTTAAAATTGTATTTTATCGACTATCAAAGTTCAAAAAGAGTTATTGGTTTTCTCGCTTTTAAATCTATTTTCTTCCAAATTCTTACTGTTACTTTCAAGACTTCTACTATCACATTTTTGAAATCCAGAATCCATTTTCAAATAAATTAATGCAGACAATAACGAAAGGAACCCAAATAATACTTGTTTAAATATGCGGTTCCGGCAGTACGACACTGTGGTTAGAGTGTCAGCTTTGTGATCGGCAAGTCCGAGCAGGCTAAACAACAGCGATATGTTGGATGGGTGAACGCTCAGCAACAAAAATTTATCACACTGCGGCTCGGTGCGTCCGGCACCCTTACACCGAAAGGTACTAAAAGGGTTACAGATTATATTAGCGAACTCCACTGTTTGAGAATGAAATGAACTTAATATCTACATTGTAGAATATTAAACAAATTTGTAACGTGGGGTCCCGTGGCCGCGTGCCTGAGTGTCTGGTTGCGAACCCAGGGGAACCGGGTTCGATCCCGACAGACGCCAAATATTTCCAATTTTAAATGGCACAAAAGTGACCCTGTGGTGCACTATCCACACCAGCTATGAGTGCCCGTGAGGTGACGCCTGGTAAGCGCCCACACGGTAAAATATATCGTCATCATTACCGATGTCTACATGTGTTGTAGATACTGGCACACCCAGAAATGGGTAATATGCCGTAATGATATATATATATATATTTATTTATTTATTTGTAACGTGGAATGGGAAATATTTTTCACATTCTTCACATCACGCATACGATCGATAATTTCGATTCTTGAAAAGATGAGAAATTTTCTCGCCGATCATTTTGGTCATGTTTATGCAGAGACATATTTTATTAGAGTATTAATGTCAAAATATTTCAAGACGTTTACGATCATATTACTTGTGGTTGACAGTTCATTAATGTATGTTATACATTTTTTTAAGGTACACTTTAAGAACATTTTTTTGTGCGAGTATATTGTAAATTATTCAACACGAAACAAAAAAGTATTCTCTATAAACAATTTTATAATATTGGCATACAAAAATAAAATTTAACAGAATGAAACTATGAGTGAAACATGGTATTTATTATTTTAAATTATTATTTCTTAACAAATAAAATTTAAGACTTTGTAGGATTATAGATCGTATCAATTTGGATGAAGTTTCATAAAAATGATAATGACAATGATAAAAAAAATTGGTGAAGGGTCCTATGTTTAATCCTATAGGCTACTTTTTTGAGATATGGGTACAAAGCTTGATAAAAAAAAAAAATAGGTAGAATCTTTATTTGTTTCAGACAGTAATCAGTCCTATTGTATTGTCCTCTTCAAACTATTCCCCTGTAGATAAATGCACTTGTGTTAATGTTGTTTCCAATCTGCATAACACTTGTGGAATGCACTTTGTCATAAGTATATTCTACAGTTCGTTCAGTGATTTTGCCTTTATCTCTTCTATGATCGCTAAACTTTGGCCTTTCAATGTCCTCTTCATCTTCGAGAAGAGGAAAAAGTCACAGGGGGTCATGTTTGGTGAATATGTTGATTAACATTTACTCTTCAAACGTTTGTACCATTCATAAACCTTGCTTATATTAAAAAATATGGATAAATTTCGAAATTTAATTTCAATTAATAAAAAAATACTGTTGTTATATATATATATATTTAAAAAAAAAAACCTCTCAACAGGATTAAATCCCAATTACTGAGTAGGTCCACATACACAAACATCCATGCCTTAGTGGGATTCGAACCCAGAACCCCGAGCGCACTCATGATTAAGAGGCGTTGCTCTAACCAATGAGCCACCGGAGCCGACTAAAATATTTAACATATACATCCATTTCTAAGATTACTTGTAATTTTATATATCCATAATTTGGCAGGGGTTGAGTTTAATTTATTTTTTTGGGTGATATTAGTCATTAGCTATGGCATTTGTAAAATGTAAAATAGTATTTTTTTAAAAAATTTCATGGCAGTCAATATTTATTGAAATACAAACTGAGTTGTGAATGGGTTATAGAAGTGAAAACTAACAAAAATATAATTAAAATTAGAAGGAAGTTCTTGAGTGTGTCAAATTTTATTGCACTTTGCCAATTCAAACTTCCAAAACATATAAACGGTTTGTTTGTCAACTTGATCCGCCTATAAAACATAGAGTGGAAATTAATAAATCATCTAGCTTCTAGCACAACAAACAATAAAGTTATAAGACGAGATGAATTAGTAATTTGGAGAGTCGAAGAAAAGTTTCGGATTATTTACTTTAACTCGAACATCAGATAGTTGAGTAGGACATCATAACATTTGTAACCTGATTTTTTTTACCCTCAAAACACAAATTCCGGAAAGTGTCCTCTTATTTTTAGAAACATTGTTTCGTATTTAATTTATTATGGATGTTAAAATGACTTAATTCTATATTAATAAATGGATGAGATATAAGCTGAAAGACAGCCAATAAATTAGTTGTACCAAAAAACATAAATACCTATAAATATCAATTCCTACCTACATACATATTTTCCATTTTATAGAAAAAAAAATCCATTACATAACCCAACCTAACGCATAAAATTCACGCATTTATCAGCAGGTATATTTTCAGTTCAGCAGGCATACCTCAACATAATCTAATACATAAATATTATGTGATTTCCGGTTTTGTATGTTCAGATTAATCCACACTGTATTGTAGCCATATGTTTCGCCTTTTTCGCCTACTGTGCGTTTTCGTTTTAACCGTTAAGCCTGATTTATAGATTGCACAGAATAGAATGGAATAGAATAGAATAAGGAATGGAAAAGAATAGAAATTTTTAAGACCATTTATAGAATGCATAGAATAGAAGACTTTGGAATATAATGACGTCACTTTTGCACTAAATTAACAATATTTATTGGTGATTTGAATAATGTCATTGCAATAAAATATAGTATTTCTACAAAATAAATGTTGTCTACAAAAAGTTTTTACGTTAGGGGATGGACCAAGAGCAACGAGGTCACAACAAGTCTAACGAATATTATCGAAACAAGCCGAATGGAATAGAATAAGAAATAAAATTTGGTTGTATCCTATTCTATACCATTCTGTGCAAGTATAAATGGTTCCATGCATTTACATTGGTTTATATTTCTATTCCCTGTGCTATTCTGTTCTATTCTATTCCATTCTGTTCTATGCAATCTATCTATCTATCTTTATGTTGAAGAAATAAATGTGAATTTAAAAAGATTGAACAGAACAGAATTATTGTATATGCGCCCTAATCCATATTAGTTGGCCTATTTGTTAAATTCATTTATCGTGACTTATTTAGTATTATTTCTAATAAATGGAGGAAGTTTTTGTTTTTTATTTAAAGTAAAGGTTTTTCCACATTATAACATAAATTTAAATTATATTTTTAGCTAAACATAAATATTTAACAGTATAATAATCATTCAAATTTATTAGTAAATTTCTATTATTTATCAAAATAAGATAATTTGCCGATTACTCTAATCAAATGACGTCAGTTCTTTCCACACTTTTTTTGTTTTGATCGTATTGTTAGTAAAGCTATGATTTATTTCATTTGACGTTAAAACAACAAAATATTTCAGAAAATATATTTTGCTATGTAGCACAAGAGCCACAAAATATCTATAATATTAAAAAAATACCTATAATTACGTTATTTATTATTTGTATTAAATAAAATAAAATTTTAGCGACTATGCCAACTAATATGGATTAGGGCTCTATTCCATTTCAGTTGTGTAAACTGCAACAATATTACCGCATAATAATATTAAACGTCTGGGCGTCTAGGCGATACTTACTTCGGATTTTTATTCTTATTTTTAAGTTTATCATAATTAATATCTAATTTTATTGAAATTTCATGTTAATAAAATGAAACAAACTTTTTAGGAAACAAGTATATTCCCTATAAATCAATAAGTCTGTGTAGAAACGTTCCTTTAATACAAAAAATATTGACTTAAATTTTTTATGCTTGTCTTATGACATAACCTCCGTTAATAATGACCCAGGGTAACTAACCTAGCTGGTTAGTAGGTCGGGGTGTTAGGTACGAGGCACGAGGCTGTCACAGGCATGATGGCTTGAACTCGTCACGTGATTTGTGCTTCTAGTAATAACAGGGTAACGAGCCGAACCCACGGGGAATTTTACCGATTTTTGATGAAAATTACTCTCAAGGGTTATTAATTGCTACCGGCCATTTTGTAAAACGTTCAGAATTCACCCGTTATTTATTATCATTTTTCAAATATAGGGCATGGGAGATTTTAACTTTATGGGTTTAACTTTAATAATTTTTAAAATGAAACTGAAATATCGAAGAAATGAAGATTGGAATACGCTTAAAATGCATATAATGCTATTATAGCACAGAGGCAGAGGCTGACACTGAAAAACGGGTCACTCAAAATAACTCTTTTAATTATAATTATTTTATTTAACTTTCTTCATATATTCAACGATATGCTTGAAGTGCATTTTTATTGAAGAAATAAATTACAAAAGCATATGAGAAAATTATGAATAATTAACTTGCTAAGCCCTATTCTATAACTCGTCCGTTCAACTTTTACAGTTAGTGCTATGCAGATGACATGGTCATCATAGCAGAAGACGAAAAAACCTTAACAAGGAATATAGAAATATATGATAAAGCGCTACAAAAATTAAACATGAAGATCAATAAAGAAAAAACGAAAACCATGATACTAGGAAGAAATGAACAACACAACACGATACAACTAAAAAATGAAAATCTACAAGAAGTCCAAAAATTTAAATACCTGGGGGCAATGATCTCAGAAGATGGAAGATTTGATGAAGAAATAAAAGAAAGAAGAACAACAGGAGGCAAAATATTCAATAGCATCAAACACAGCTTCTTAGGAAAGAAAGAAATACCGAAAGAGACCAGAGTACAAATATTTAAGAAAGTAGTGACGCCTATACTCATACACGGAGCTGAAACATGGACATTAACGCAAAGACAAAAAGAAAAAATTACGGCTATCGAAATGAGATTCTTGAGAAAAATAGAGGGGAAAACAAGACTGGACAGAATTGAAAACACAACCTACAGACAAAACTTAAAAGTAAAAGCAATAGAAGATAAGATAGCAGAAGGACAGATGAGATGGTATGGTAATGTAGAAAGGATGGGAGAGGAGATAATAGTTAAAAAAGTGTTTGAAGCAAAAATTGGAAGAAAGAAACCACGAGGACGACCAAGAAGAACGTGGCTGGAAGAAGTAAAGGAGGCAGCGTAAAGAAGAGGTCTAACTTGGGAAGAAACGAAGACAGCAACACAAGATAGAGCAGAGTGGAAAGAAATATGGAGAAGACCAACGAACCAGAACTCAACCCCCTCCCCCGCAAGCCGGGGGAACGCCTTACACCCGTGAGGGTAGAAAGGTGCAGGATTAAGTAAGTAAAAAAATTAGCGAATAAAGTAGATTGGCATGTATCAAAAACTTTTAGTTGTCAAATCTGAATCTATTGGATAAAAAATTTAACCAGTCGTTAAAAATTAACGGTTGAGTTACAGAATAGGCCCCTGAGCCAAGATATCACTGATATCAGGCAGGCTATGAAAATAGTTGAATAGTAAGTAACAAAATAAGTTAGTTGTTTGAATAGTAAGTTATTTTTGGAATATTCTATATTTTGTAACAAAAAAATGATCAATTTGTTATCAGCCTACATGATATGGTTTTTGTAATTTATATCTTCAATAAAAATGCACTTCAAGCATATCGTTAAACTCATAATTTTGCGTAGATTCCAAATATTAAAAAATATATACGTTGTCCCATTTGAAATATGAAAGTTAATATCACTTCCGTTTAAACCGGAATCGCTAACAGCATGCCAAATATCATAATTTGTGAGCCCCTAAGCCTAGTTTATAAATACAAATATATATATATATATATATATATATATATATATATATATATATATATATAAATAAAAATTGGATGTTCTTAGACTTAGAAATATGGTAGGTAACTGAAAACTGCTGGAAATCAGTCAATGGTTGAAAAATATATTTTCAGCCTCTACTAGTTTCGGCACCACATGTCACAATATTAACTTTTGTTAAAAATTTTCACCTTCACATGTGGTGCCGAAACTAATAGAGCCCGAAAATATATTTTTCAACCATTGACTGATTTCCAGCAGTTTTCATTTACGATTTACTATAAATAAAAAAGTTATTTTGAGTGACCCGTTTTTCAGTGTGCATAATTGTGTATGTGTTATGATGTATAGGTGTGAAATCTCCCCAAATTTTCTTGGACCTCACTGGGATTTAAACCCACGACCTTCCTATATCTAGTAGGACGCTCTAACCAACTCAGCTGCAAGATCGCGCTGAGTATTCATCGAATCCATTAGAAGAGAATACACTCGTCTACGAATTGTCAAAATACTTGTGAAAAATTCACTGACTTCAATTATTATGTACTTTTATGCATTATGTTATATGTTCTCTTTACTTCAATGTTTCTTTGAACTGCGTTTTAAACTGCAATATTTAATGCTTCCTACCAAACTAATAGTGTTTTCAAATTCTCTGTTGCATCTTAATCTTCTATGATAAGAGAATATGATTAAAAATTAATACCATAATGGACAGGCAACATCAATGCATCTCAGGTAAATTATATTGTTCACACGGGGAACTTAATAGCAAATTAAGTTATTTGGATAGACATATTACCTAGCCAAAATTAGTTAAACATGGGAGGTGAATTCAATTACAAACTACTCAAGAACGTTGACTCATGAGACAACCTTCGGCATGCTGCGCTCGCCACACGTCCTTCCTAAGTCACTTGAGATAGTTTTCACTTGTTTTATAGTGAAAACATTTTGATGTTTCATGAACAAAAATTAACATTAGATGTCCCTTAATTATTTTACTCTTCTTGACACTGCTGTTTATTCTTCAATAGTTACAAACATAAACATTGTTTAAAAGAATTAAATATTATTTCTTATTCAACATTTCGACATGGTTGAAGATAAATAATATTACGTATTTAATGTGTCAAAGTGCTTGATGAAAAAATGAGAAATGACTCGATATAAAGGTGTTTAAAAAAATTAATGAATTTAAAGTAAGTTTAAATTGTTGTTACTCGCGAACTGCTTTTCAACAAAAATTATGAAATACTTGATATGAAAGAGAATTTCAATTTTCAAAACACATTCTTCAGCCGGGCCAGAGAATATTGGATAAAATTAAAATTTTGTAGGAAATCAAATAAACAAATTATTTAAAGTCGTAGATAATTTACTTAATTTGCCACAATGAATACAAACTGTTATAAATAGCGAAGACTATTTGACTGAATATTAAATACGTAAGTACTAGTACATTATTCAATGAGCATGTAAGTATGCTCATGAGAATGGAGTTTTGCATCTCGAGCCAAAAGGCGAGTGATGTAAATCATTTGAATGAGTAATATCAATTACAGTGGCGGCTCGTGCTATAGGGCACAAGGGCGCAGCCCTACCAAATAAAAAGACAAGAAAAAAATAAATAAGCGAGTACATACACATTTTAAAAGTACATTAATTATTATTTATTTACTTTCATTATTATGCAATTCTTACTACACCGCCGATAGCTAGATAGCCTATATACTGACGAGTGCACGTACCGATATGCTGCTAGAAGCTAGGGCACAAATGTTTCTGCCCCGGTCTCCCTCTACTTTTACTCGAATTTTGACCAATAGCAGCGAAGCGAGCGAAGCTGCATATGACTGCATTAAGCCTGTTCCGGGCAGAGCCCAGTTTAAACGAAGATTTCCGAGTATGTCCGACATTTTCCGAGGTAATCTGTTATTGTTGAATTGTAATCGTCTAGTACCGACTTAATTACGAAGATGGCTTCTGTGTATCTTAAAGATTAAATAATTTAATATACTCTATTTACTTTTTTAAATTTTTGTGCCCTACCATACAAAGATATCACCAGCCGCCACTGATCAATTACATGCGAATAGAATACTATTTATCCGCAACTGTCGAATAATAACATATAGAGACAATCTAGTTGTCGTTGTTGCAGCAACTTTTTGTTATAATAAAATTATGAAGTGATTTGACATTTAGCAGAAAATTCTAAAACCGATTGATCAGCTACATTTTAAGTTTAAGGAGAAAATAAAAGTATGAAAATGATAAAACTAGTGTAACTTTGGTTTTTTATGTAGAAAAAAAGTATAATTTTGTTTGTACTCTCTGAAAGGTTGATGAGATTTGAATTTGATATAACGATTGAATAATATTATTTCATTAGGTAAACTGCCAATATTATTCAATTAGCAACAGTAACGATTGCCATTAATTGATAAAACTCTGTTGACATAAGGGTATATTATTTAACAGTTGTGGATAAAATTGTTTATTTTTTGTATAAGTTTCTTTATATATTTTTTTTTAATATTTCGTTAACTAATTCTTTTAACAGTTTATCAGGCCTATTCTGTAACTCAGTAGTTAATTTTTAACAACTGGTTAAAAATTGAATCTCATCAAATATGTTGATGTATAACAAAATATCTGATGTGGACACCACATGACTTCCTTGTACGCCTGTTACACTATACATATTTTGTTAATAATTAAAATATGTATTATAACAGACCCAATCATAAAATTGCACGTATTTGACATAATTTGACATTGACATTAAATTCTTCATTTTTTGTTATTTTTTGTCCTAATTCATAGCAAACTTAATTACAGAAACTAAAAAGTACATAATTTTTAAATATACATATCTCGCTTATACAAAGAGCTAATTTAATTTTGCTTGATTTTTTCGACGCAGAATTTAATTCTCTATAACTTTTATTTGAAGCATTTATTATGAAAATCAAAATAACACTATTTTTTTCAAGAAAAACTGATCACAGCTTCAAGTAAAGTATCACTTCCGGTTAGACTATTTTAACAAAAATCTATTATGTTATTCCCATTGATATAAAAGTATTATATACCAAATTTTAAAAGTTTTAGATTATTTTTAGTATAGTTTTTCATTAAAATCTATTATAGGCTTCAAGTAAAGTACCACTTCCGGTTAGACTATTTTAACTAAAATCTATTATGTTATTTCCATTGATATAGAAGTGTTATATACCAATTTTGAAAAGTTTTGGATTATATTTTAATATAGTTTTTCATTAAAATCTATTATAGGCTTCAAGTAAAGTACCACTTCCGAAAGTTATGTAATGACCAAAAAGGGAAGTGCACAACTAGATGTTATAACAGTCCTAAATTCAAAATTTTAACTTTCTACGGCTTCCCGTTTTTCAGTTATGCGAGATACGTACGTACAGACGTCACGACGAAATTAGTCAAAATGGATTCAGGGATGGTCAAAATGGATATTTCCGTTGAATTCCGGAAATCGAAATTTTTCGCGATTACAATACTTCCTTTACTTCGTACAAGGAAGTAAAAATTGGATTTTTAGTTGTCAAATTAGTATCTATTGGATACATTTTTTAAACAGTTGTTAAAAATTAACCACTTTCTTACAAAATAAGCTCATATCCCAGGTAAAAATGTAAGAATCCGTTTTATACAAATATGGCGAGTATTAACTTTGTCTTATAAAATTTCAATACGGAGTACACTTTTTAAGACAATATATCCAAAAACCATTTTGCCAAATTTGGGGCGGGTTTCCGGGAATTCGATTTCCGGAAACTTACGGTATGTTAATCAGAGCATTTTTCTGTACAGGATTCCGTAATAAAAACATTTGTTGCAGTTTTTTTGATGTGGGTAGAATTTATTCAAAAAAAATATTAACAGATTTACATTTTTAGAGATCTAAATGTCAAAATCGAGGACTTATTCAAATATATTTAGTAGAATTTGGAATCAGTAACTACTGACTCCAATGGTAATACGTGAACTACCATATTTCTACAAAAATTTTACTGCACCAAATCATAAAAAACAATGTCCTATGTAAAGTCCATTTTTTACAGTTTTAGAGACCATTTACAATGTCGTCGATTTACTTTTCTAAAACTCCGTAAGTCCGACTTTAGCGCAATTTGAGATGTCTTATCTGCACAATGCTGCCTCTATAATAGAAAAATAATAAATTTCGTATGATTCATTTTTCAAGAACTCAACACATCGTGTTTTAAGCATTATGGTTTAAAACAACCTAAATCCTGTTGTATCTCGAATTGCGCTAAAATCGGTCTTTCGAGGTTTTAGAAGTAAGGCGACGATATATACATTTTCAAACAGAGTGTGGGGTTTCCAGTGATTTCATAGTGTTATGAGGGATAATATACTAAAACAGAGATTTTCATAGAAAGTTATAAAGTTGTAAGAACGTTGTATGCATTGCTAGTGTATCAAATATTCACTATATCGATCCCTAATCGTCTGCCTACCACTATCAGTCCTCACACGGTACTCATACTCCTGATAGACGGGCTGCTTGGCTTAGGGATGGGAGGTATAAATATTAAATAATCAGGACGAGTGGCGCTAGCGGCATCGGTGTCGGCAAGGTAGGAAACTAGGTCGAGTGGGGACGCTGACCTGGTCACCAGGCCAGGTGTGCAACCAGGGCACTGGGTTGGGAGATATTAATGCTAGCAGCGAGGAGCGGGGATTATATTTGGAGGGGGAAGGGTTGATATGGAGTGGGGTAATAAAGGAAATATGTAGATATTATAAATAAATCACTGTTCGTTGTAATATTTTATAAAATTCAAATAAATCAAGTTATTCAAATTTGTGTTTTACGCTATATTAAGCTTTTAAAAATACTATACCTACTCCGTTTTTAAACTATAACAAGGCATTTGTTATTTATTCTAAATTCTAACAAATTATTTACGCCTGTCACAACATAAGATAAAACGGCTACTTGAAATTTCAAATATTCACACATTCATAATGAGGTCATTAACATTTTTTTAAATATATATTTCATCTGAAACTTTTTTGACTTAACATAAATACATACATACATATATATATATATATATATATATATATATATATATATATATATGTATATAATTTATTTATTTAATTATTGTTCAAGTTAAAAATTATTTGTAGTACCTTACTCGTATAACAGATATATACATATTTTTAAAATTTATTCCTATTTTTCAATCACACGTACTTGTCTTTAATATTAAATAAATATATATAAATATATTATGTAAATAATAAAAATAAATAAATATATCATCACGGCATATTACCCATTGCTGAGTGTGCCAATCCGCTTTGTACACAGACTTCGGTAATGATGATGATATATTTGTACCGTGCGGGCGTATACTAGGCTTCACCTCACGGGCACTCATTGCTGGTCTGAGGATACACCACAGGGGTCACTTTTTGCCGTTTAAAATTTGAAATATTTCTTTTAGCGTCAGTCGGGATCGAACCCGGTTCCGCAGATTCGCGACCAGACACTCAATCATTTTTATAAGAATTTTAAATTGGTGTAATTATTTTTTCTCTTTTTCGGAAGAACAACATATTTCAGCGCGCTTATTATTACTAGAATATAGACTTCATTCTTGAACGATTTAACCAAAAATTTCGCTAAATGGAAATTATCAGTCAATTATATTCATCAAGAAATTATATAAATGAATGCTAAAATAGAGAAAATAGTACAAAAAACTCGTTACAGAACAAACACTCGTTCGTTTGGCCATTCGCCGTTATGCAGCTTGTGTCCAAATTTTTAACTCGTGCTAGAATAGATTGCCTTCTGTAACTTCTAATATTGTAAATCAGAATTGTAAATTTACTTCTCCTTATTTATAACCTAAGACGCTTGAACGAGTTTCGATATTTTCAGATTGACTATTATGCGCAATTTCAGTCTCAACTAAACGCGCGCCAGCTTTAAATATGTGTTGTATTTCCTCTATTATTCCTTAAATTGTTTATTTTTTGTTATATTCTATTTAGGTACTACAATGCTCAAATGGTTAATAATAGTGGGCACAACCCTTCCTTTTTCAAAATGAGCAATATGATAACATAATTCTGTATTATTTTTCTGTTCTTCCGCAAGGGTATATCCCGGTAAGTCTAAACACTTAAAAAAGCGTACATGAATTTGTGCGAATATTCCCAAAAGTATATTGAATCCCTCGAACGTGTTAACAAGACAAAGCCCATGTGGCATATTGAAAATTCATATCCTGTACGTGACAGTTACGAAAATCACGCGCCGAATTTCCACGGCCAGGGTGGATCTGAGAATGAATTTACATACGTGTTAGTTCACCAGACTGTTGTTTATTGTTTTTAACGCTTGCAACTGTGAGAATAACTTCAGCAGAAGCTTTTAGCGCGTGCATTGTTTGCATTCGCTGGAACTTTGCTTTCCTTCCAGATTAGACTGGAAATTAATTAATGATGAGAAATAAACTATTCTCCAGCGATAGAGGTAAAGGTACTCTAGGTATTAATAATGCAACAATGTTATTGTTCATTACCATATTTAAAGCTAGGAAATTAGCTTGACTATAGCAGAGCTATTAATAGACATTTATTTGTTATATTTTTTTATGTCCGAGCTTTACATATAATTACCCTTAACAATCGACGCCCTTTTCTGTGACACGGAAGGTGGTGCCAAATCTGAGAGAGCCATGTCAAAAAAAAACTACCGTGGTATTTTTGTTACAAAATAATGGTATGAGTTGATGAATTGAGCCTTTTTACCTTCAGTCTCCTTTAGATAAGGATAGAATTGTATTGGTCAAAAAAATCGGTGGTAACTTGTTAATAAAAAAGCACCATTTAGGGTCCATAGAAATAAATTTATTACCTTCCATCACCTTCTGGTAACGAAAGTATTATCTTTGGTCAAAAAAAAATCAGGGGTGAGTTTTAGGGTCCCTAGGAATACAATTTTATTACCTTCCGTCACCTTTTGGTAGGGAGGGTATCGTCTCTGGTCAAAAAAATCAGTGGTGAATTTTTAAAGAATAAGCACGTTTTAGGGTCCCTACTATACGAATTTACTATTTTTAAGATATCTGTATGTGTGACGATAACTCCAATACTACAATTCTAAAAATTATAATTCTTTTGTATTCCTCTTTAGGGTCCCTACAATACGACTTTACGATGATGTCTGTATGTATGTTTATATGTATGTATGTTTATATGTATGTATGTATGTATGTGTGTGTGTGTGTGTGTGTGTGTGTGTGTGTGTGTGTGTGTGTGTTTGTGTGTGTCTGTGTGTATGTGACAAATTTTTCTCCGACGATAACTCCAATACTACAATTCTAAAAATTATGATTTTGGTTATAATTGGTCAACCGGCAGTTCTCTTATTTGAAGTTCTTAACAGTTTTTCTTAAAAAAAAAATACGCATTTAAATATCATTTTTCGACATTTTATGTGATTATCAATATGAAAGAATATCTTATTGTCTATATGGTTTGATTATACATTTTCCTTCATATTCAATAGATATAAAGTTAAAGAATTATGAAGATATTAACTATCATAAATTAGGCAGTTTTGCTATAATCATGGTACAGCTGTTATATTCAAATAATTAGATATCAGTGTCAAGTGCAATTTACAAAATGTGTGCTATAATTATAATTTATTGGATTTATAGAAAGTTTTTCAAAGAACTCTCGTTTTGGAATTTGTAGAAAATAGTATATGTTCGTGTTACAATTTTACTGGATTTATAGGATCTTTTGGTACGGGATTTGTACAAAATATATAGAATTGACGGAAGGTATTGTGCTGGCCACATCAGATTCTTTTCTTGAAAAAACGCAGTTAAATATAATTTTTTGACATTTTATGTAATTGTCAATATGAAAGAATATTTTATTGTGTATACGGTTTGATTTTACATTTTCCTTCATATTCAGTAGATTTAGAGTTAAAGAATTATGAAGACATTAATTTTCATAACTTAGTCTGCTTTGCCATAATCATGGAAACAGCTGATATATTCAAATAATCCTAATTGACAGATGTCTAGTGCAATTTACATAGTATATGTTCTTGTTACAATTTTATTGGATTAATAGAATCTTTTCCAAGGAACTTTCGGAATGGAATTTGTAGAAAATAGTACATGTTATTGAATATGTAGATTCTTTTCCAAAGAACTTTTGGTATGGGATTTGTCCGTACATACAATTGACGGAAAGTAATGTGCTGGCCACATAATTATAAACAGGTTGTCTGTTTTTCGAGGCTCACCATTGCGATCTCGGAAACTAAGTTACGGAGTCGGTATGACGTCAAAGTTGTAATTTTTACTGTAAAACAGTTCAAAAATAAATTTCTATTTTACTCTAAGTTGAATTTGATTTATGACAAACAATGACGTTTGAGTTTATTACTAAGAAAATTACTGACATGCGTTTCAGAATCCATAGCCAATCAGGACGTAAAGACTTAGCTTAGACCGTGCTAACCATGCCAATAGTCCAAACAGCCCGTTTTTCTCAGAGAGTAATTAAGATTAGTCAACATAAGATGGTCCTTATAGCATTAGAAAATTCGTTTCAGTTTGTAACTCAGTTTTCTAATATTCTTGCCGTTCATTTGTTAGTCATAACTCGTAATTTATTACTACTACACCTTGCTAAAGCCAAAATAAATCTTTTCATACATGTTGTCGTGTGCTCTGTCGCGACTTCTTAAAAGCGTTGACATTGCTACGTTCGCTTACACCCCTAATGGTCCTGGAGGCAAGGTCTTGGCTCTCCTACGCTATTCTGCTTGTGTAAAAGGATGTCGGCTACAATTACTACACATCTGTAAAAGTGCTGCATTCACCAACTCAACCTGTCACATGCTACAAGGTCAAAAAGGAAAAGATCGCGAGAAGGAAATTAATACTTGAGTTTTAAATTCAAATTAGGGGAAGAAAAAGTAGGAACGATGGTAACATGAGAATCATTTACTGCGAATGTCATTCAAAGTTCTTTTATACTTGTTGAATTTGGAACAGTATTTTCAAATTAACTTTGAAATGGTGTATATTTAAAATATAAGTAAAGTAGTATATTATTCAATGAGCATGTAATTTGGGCTATTATTAAAGAGAATCAAGTTTGCAACTCGAGCCGAAGGCGAGTGTTGTTAATCATTTGAATGAGTAATAGCCATTACATGCGAGTAGGATACTATATTTTTTCTACGATTATTCAATAGAAATTTGAGCTCTTCTGTTTAAAATTTATAATTGTTACCTTTGTTGCACGGTATAGATATTGGTATTATCAAGCCCTTCCATGATTTTTTAATTTCGTTAGGAGGGATTTTTATTTTGCTTCATAACCTTCAGATTTTTGTTTCAAAAATGCGCGGCTCAGTTTTGAATAATTTTCTATATTTATTCTGTAATATCTGGCGGTGTACAAATTTATTCGTTTTCACTATCTGAATTCATGTTTCTAATCCAATTAACTTACATAATTTACATATTACATAGAATAATAATTTTGACATTTGAAATACAATTATAACATATGAACAGCATAATACCCATTGCTGGGTGTACCAGTCTGCTTTGTACACAGGTACCTGTAATGATAATAACATATTTGTGCTGTGCAGGCATTTACCTGGTGTCACCTTATGGACACTCGTTGCTGGCGTGGAGAGTGTACCACAGGGATTAATCTTGTGCCATTTAAAATTCGAAATAGTTTTGGCGTCGGTTGTGTATTTCACGTATTCAAATTTTACATTACCTTGTAACAAAGAAATAGGTAATTTTGCAAAATGATACTTCATTGTTCGACATCCTTTTACATAATATTTGATATTACAATTTCCCAAAATTGCACTTATTTTAGCCGTATAGATACAACCAATATGGTAAAAGGCGAAATATATTTGTGTAGATCACTAAATTTTGTTATATTTTGCAAATTGTAAATAACAAATGTGGTGAAATTATATAGTGTTAAATAATGTAATTTATAAAAATCTTACAATTTTTATTGTAAATTTTATACAGAAATATCATTCCACATTATGATCAGTGCTATCGTGATACAAATGAAACTAGTTAAAATTCGCTGTTGTGATATTTTGCAGCGGATGGACGTACATTTATTTTTCTGTATTAAAAAATGATAGTGTACAATAACTTTTAATGTTACGGTGGAATACGAAAATTTGTGTAAATGTATATTCTTAATGGAAGGCATAAGAATTGAAGATTTTTCATTACCCGGTAAATACAATAGAATCATTTAATCTATGTAAATTGCATTTTATAAATAAGATCTTTTAATATATTCTAATTTATTTATAATATGATATATATATATATATATATATATATATATAATATCATTACATAATCAAAATATATTAGTTGGTGATATATTACGAAATATTCAATTTTGAACCAATTTAACAAGTATTACCAAATTTGTAATTGGTTAAGTGTAAACAACATCATGTGTACCTAACAGTATTTTCTTTTAGAAACTAATATTACTACATCTACAAAATATTGATAAATTTCTTACATCTCAAGGCTATTCGCATATGAAAAATATATTAGCATTTAATGTATAGCTGAAATGGAATATGAGACATCTAAAATTTATACCCTGTAAATGCTAAAGATGTTAACGATCACACAAATATTGCTGCTCTCGTTTAAAACTGAGATATTTTTCTTTCAAAATAGCAATGGAGTAGTTATTGTACAAAAGTGACTCGTTTAGTTTATTCTTGACTACAGCTGCAAATGATCACTTCTTGAACAGAACCTAAAAACCGCTGCCTACCAATTATGAATTGTCAGTTATTGTTATAGTTTGCGGTTTTTTTTTTTAAAAAAGAAAACAACCAAAACAATACCTAACTGACAATTTCTAATTAATAGACAGTGGTTTTTAGGTAGATTCGAGAAGTGGCCTCTAGATTCCGTCTGGTTCAGGTGCGACGGTTCATTAATGGACACCTCCTTAAAAAATAATTTCGTATCTCAATAAAATTTATTAATTTTTGAAGCAAGCTATAGATTTTATTAAATTTGGAGACATTTAGAAACAAAAATGATTCCAAATTGTGTAAAAACATGTTCGGAAGTAATTATTTTGAAAAATTGTTGATCTACACGCCTTATTTTTCAATTTTCCCAGCTTAAATAATATGGATTTTTTACATCATTTGATTCATTAATTTTCTTGAGGTGGTAGAACAGTTAAAAAATTGCAAAATATGAAAATACCATTTTAAGTGATATAAAAATATGTAAAGAGAGTTACAAAGCCCCAATATTTCATTAAATATGATTATAAAAAATTATTAGAAAAACACTCGCCATGTTTCACAAGATTTCAGCATCTACATCAACCTCTCGGTCATTTTTAGGATACTGACCTAGCTCAATTAGTAACCACAGACGCGTTTTGCTCTTTTGGAGCTTATTAGTGTTATGTAGCTGTCGTTTATTTGCAGCGACAATGACTAATTGGGCTTAGTACAATATAATATAAGGTATAAGGTAGATGACTTTAGGGGTATAGGGGTAACTAACCACTTGCAGAGCCATCTACCAAAGAACGCCGTAAGGCTCTGGCAACTACTAAAATTACAAAAGTTCATGTCGAGTATTTTTCTAAAAATTTATTAGATATTGTTTCACCGAGAGTTCGCTATTGTACTTTTGTGATTACAAAAGGTAGTAATATAATAATTAGGTAAAAAATGCAGCTCTTATACTATAAGAAGTGTAAAATTTCATAAATTTATGTCGATATTAGTTAGCAAAGTTATATTTTTTTTTTATGAAATTTGCCGTGATTTCCACCCCGCTTAACAATAGATTCTCATATTTTGCAAATTTCTGTTCTTACGGATCTAGAAAATTAACTAATTAACAGATGCCGAATTAGAAAAATTAAGTGTCTAAAGGCAGGTTTTCTCGTTGATATTAAGCGAAATAATTACTCCTAAACTTGTTGTTACATAAATTGGAATAATTTTAGGGGGCGATCATATTCTAAAAATTACCATATTAAGGTCCACTATAAATGTTGTTGTTCGCAGCGCCAGTGTTGTTCAATAAAACTTATTCATATTATCATGTTTGAAATTATTTTAAAATATCTTTCTTCGTTGTTGACAGTTTGATTGCGAGTAAATTTCTCTTGATATAGTAAGTTCGCAAGTTATAAAAAGCAATACATGGTAGCGTTTTTAAAGAGACGTATTAAGATTTATATATTTTGAAAGTTGCAGTGCATTGAAATAAATCTCCAACGCAAATGTAAGCAGTGCATTTGGATTTGCATCCTGTTTCTTTCCTAACTGCAGAATTGAATCAAAGCAACTTGCGTTGCTGTCAGAAATTTTTCCCAGTGGGGAACATGTACGGTACATAACGATTCCTGACTGTGTGGGAGAACTTTATGTTGACATTTCTAGCTTCAACTTTTCTACGTTCCAAAAATACAATACGTGCAGACATAATATTTACTTTAAATTGCATGGTAAATATCCGAACAAAAATGCCGGATTTCTTAATGTAATTTTGCTAAAAGTATACATATATTTCTGACAAGTCTCAAATATAATAATTAACTATACTTTGCATACGAAAGCGAAGACCACGTAAAAATGAAAAACGAAAAGTACAACACTCTTTAGATTTAATGGTTGTGTGGCCATTGTTAAGTATACGAGAATTTTAACACCTTACATTTAGATGGAAAATATTTATATGAGAATATAATTCATTAATAACGTGACATGTTTTCCGCCAATCAGCATTCAGAATCTCCCATGTCTTACCTTATTTTTATGTTCGTTAATAAGGGATTTTTAAAACATTGATGGTTAATTTTAACAAAAATCATTATATTTTCTCATTAAATATAAGCTCGCGATATGATTAATAATCGAAGATATTGCTCATGAAACCGAAGGAGCATATTTCACTCGTCTATCGGAGTCGTGAAATCTTCAACTCGGTTCCACTCGAAAATATTATCAATGATAATCATGTCATTTGTTATATTACGTATGAAACAACTGAAGGAAAATATCTGACGGGAGATCCTGGGAATTCTTCAGGAAATATTAAATAGGCATGGAAGATTTATTAAAAGGAGCACTTATTTGTCTACTCTCAAGAGGATGTCATTTGTCAGACAATAGGTCGCAAACAATTTTTAAAAAATACTTTATATTAAAATTTTCGAAATAAATATTTGGTTATTTTTTTTCATTTTGGGTCGATTTTTTATGTTTCACCAGTAAAAATTTAACTTTTGCTATCTGTCTATTTAAAAATAAGTATACTTTTACATTTATACTTCGTTTTTAAACAAGATAGAGAAATCATGTTTACGACTTAGCAAAATTTTTACACCAAATTTAAATAAAACATTTCTTAACAAATGGATTGATTGATATCTAAATTTTAACACTCGTCAATTCAAAATGGCGTACACTAGGAAAGTAACAAATACACACGTCTTCGACTGTAAATGATGTCACTTAGTAATCTTCTTGCGTTGTTACCATTTTGTGTAAAAGAAATGTAACAGATATTCGAAAAATTACAAAAACAATGGTGATTATTATGGAAGGCTAATGCAAAGTAGTTACTCGTACTAAGAAGTGAAACTCTTGAAAGTAGTTGGGCACATTAATAAAACACATTGACATACCCAAAACTGGGTAAAAATTTCGTTAATGTTGGTACTATAAAATATTATTAATTTCAGTGCCACATTTTTCTTTAGTAGAAAAAAGAAATATATCACATATTCGATTCTTGAAGGTATCACCATTATTTATCTACCTCATAACCGCGTGACCTACATCGAATAAAAGGTTTGCAATTCATCAATCAATATGAAATTTAATTTCGGTTCGATTATGAAAAAATTGTCGTAGATTGTCATGTAGGACAATAGAGTAACAACAACAAAACAAATGCACATTGTATCCAATCAGTCGGTACAAAGATCCGGCAGGTACCAGGCAACAGCTTCGTGGTAATCAATACTCCTTCCCTTACTCAGCCTGGGGTTTAATGCCGGCTAAATATCCACACCACATTCATTAAACATTCATCATCAGCATTACCCTCATTTCATTCCAATATGGAGAAGAGCAGAGCTTACTCCCTTCATAACTATTCACTTTTCATTAGAGTTCCACCAAAAGTTTGCAAGAATAGGTAGGTAATATATTCAGAAATTTACAATAGGAATAGGGTGGAAGTATAAACCAGGTGCGAAAAATATGGCAAATATGATAAAAGTAGTAGTAGTAGTAGTTGGCAGTAATAATATTGTAGTTTTAGTAGCGCCAAATTTTATAATCTGTTTTATTTAATAACTAGAAGGAAATTAAAACCTTTTTTTTGACGAATGACTGCGGTCAACCGTTTATTTGATTAAGCGAGTAACCGCGAAAAACCGGCTATTGAACTACAAATAACCAGTAGATCAGTAAACCAACTTACCAAACTAACCATAATAGAAAACTATCTGGTTATTTACAATAATCAGCTAAACGATTAATTAAAATAACCGGTTAAGCTAAACAGGTTAAACTGATTAACTGTTCAATTGACTTTTTATTTCTTTTAAATTACAGTAACCAGTTAATCGGTTGATAGTATAACTTCTATCTTTTCTGTTTTCGAAGTAAATCAAACAAATTTTTGAAAATATAAATCGCACATTGAACGAATGTTTAGCATAACTATTTTAGAACGGAAATTTGCAATGAATTTTTTTATATAATTACTAGTAGTGATTTTTATGGTATTTCGGTGTAAACTTATATTTCAATTTACCCGTTTTGGTAATGATGACTACAGAGACAATAACTCTATTATCTAATTATAATTACAGTCTGTGAACTTCAATAGTTCAAAGGTTATCTGTGTGTCTATGATACTCTGTACTGAATTACAGCAATAATATTTGGAGTATAATTATTCTATTCATAAACATAACTTTGTAGTTTGTAGTTTAAATTATTTTGGCTTCCAGGTGTTAGCTAATATTGGTATCCGTTTATAGAAAGTAAATGGCACTAAAAATAAATTTTATAAAAGTTGTTTTACGAGTAACAAAATAGAAACAATGACTTGGCATTATCTCCTTTTTGTCGTTTTTAGTGAAAATGAGTTGTTTAGTATATTTTAATTTTGTGGGACTCTTTCTATTGCAATTTAAAAGTTTCCTAATCTGATAATATATATTTAGCGAAAATGTGGGAAGAGTAGATTTAAAGTTTCCTGAAAATTTTACGTAAAAATAATGTCACATATGAGATTCGCAGGTTACCTGTGATAATTGATACTCGTATAAACATCACGGCATATTACACATTGTTAGATTTGCTTTGTATATAGATTTCAGTTATAATGATGACATATTTGTACCGTGCGGGCGTTTAGCAGGCCTCATCTTACAGGCATTCATTGCTGGCGTGAAGAGTACAACAGTAATTCTGTTTTATATTTGGTTCGACATTTTCATCTTATAGATTTCGATAGATGATAAGTATACAGATTTCAGATCAAATATAATATTACTACAGTCGGTGATATGAAAGAAAATCGATCTGAGGAATGTTACATCGTAGCAGGATATCTATAAAGCGGCACTACGATTAGAAATATTTTAGGATCAGCTTTAGGATCTTGTGTAAAAATAATTTAAATTGAAATTTGTGAGAATTATTTAAAAATAAATATTTATTTATAATATGTGAATTTCAAATATTTACTATGAATTGTTCCGTCTTTTCATCATGGTCTCGTAGCGACCAAGCTACTTGATTTAACACAATATCAAAAGTAGCTAGATCGCTACAAACTTGTACAAACAAGAGTAGTAGATTGCGTCCAAGCGATGCCCATGGTTTACTAAATAAAACACGATTACGTAGATTGCTCTCCCTTACCGCATCGGTTTTCTCTCGTGTCATCGATTGTATTATGTTTCTAATATTTACTAGAACACACACCTTTGCTTAAAGTTTGAACACTTTCGTTAGACGGTGATAGTACACCTTTAAGATGGAATAAATAAATATATGTATAGAAATGAAAAGATTTCGATTTTTTATCGTTGTATTTATTATGCAAAATATGTTAAGGTAAATTTTTATTATTAGTATAAAAATATTTTTCTTAGATACTTCAAAAGTGCCCACGTACACCAACGGGGCCAACTTTGAAATAAAAAGAATAAAATCGAAATTTTTACAGCTATACGTAGGTACATACATACATACATAAAATCACGCGTGTCTCACTTAGTGGGTTAACAAAAACCCGAAAACAATAGTAACAATAAGAAACGGGATAAGAGTAAGAGCTCAGCTGACTCACTTCACTCTTTAACAACATTCTTCTTTCGCCTTAGCATTCATACATAAAGTGACCGATTTTCGGAAGCGAAAAACCGCATCCGGACCACAATAATAGTTACGCAACAAGCATCCTTCACCACACATTCCTAGCCAGGCACACTTCTTTCGCCTCAGCCACATTCATAATCGTATTCATACATTCTTCAAAACACTAGCAATCACATCCATCCACTTACACTGGATGGCCACGCATTCGAACACCATCAATTTTACCAACATATATGCAGCAATACACTGTAAAAATCCATTTGATGGATGTGATATTGTTAATGTCAATTTTAGAGACGTTTAAAAATAATATTTCTCTGCTGCAACTAGCCATTAGAGGCTTAATAAATGCTACTAGCAAATATTCCTAAAATTTAAGATGTTTAAGTTTGAATCTATTGGATGGATAAGTATATAAGCGTTACTATCAAACGTATTAATAATTACCCGAAACACCTTAACCATACCACAGTCGGGAAACATTCCCTCATTTACTATCAAAAACCTAATTGTAATTGTGGTTGTTTTATTGATATAGTTAAAACTAATAGTTAAAAACAGAAATCTCTTTTGATGATTGAAATATAATTCACAAAAAGATAAACTTTATTTCATGTTACTGTCAAAACAGTATCATGTATATCCCAATTCTTTATTATTGCTCTTACAAATATGTATTATAAACAAATATGAATAATAAAACAAAATCAGTACATATTCCCCAATCTTCATTTTCTTTATCATCAATTTTTATTCACCATCAACTTTTATTTCCCTCTTTCCCCCACTCCTGTGTTCTGTGAGGTCAGGTATTGAGGGCATGGCTAGGCGAGGCATTGCACTTGCGGGCGAAAGCTCAAGCTCAACTTTTCCACGGAATTTCTCTTTTACCCTCGGCTTCAAACTGGAGCAGGTGGTCGCTGTTCGCTTGTTCGCGCATCGCGCATCTATTTCACAGCCAAGTCACACAGGGAAAATATAACCAGAACAGAAAGAGTTCAGCTGAGTTGAATTCATTTCTTCCACAATCAATATTTGATTTGAAGTGTAACTTAATTATGAATAGATCCTGGGAATACAAAATTGGATTTGCAGAAGTTGTTTATTTGAATACACATGCAACGATCAAAAGAAATAAGAAACTGATTTGATGCGACATATGAACGTATAGTAGATTCAAAAGAAATATTAACAAGCATAAGAAATATGTATTATGTTATACCATTGGAATTCACAAAGGGTCTATTCAGTAAACCAAATTTATATTGGCGAGGTGTATCGATTTACTTTTATCAGCAGATTTTGGTAATGGCGATATATTTGTACTTACCGTAGACCTTATCAATACACTGGTGTGTAGCCGGTGTACTAACTTTGATCACGAACATGCACGACAGTCAGTCTCCGTCGTCATGCAATTCAACCAACACAACAACAATAATCTCAGCTAACGTACATAAATCACTCTTGGAAAACTCGGGGTGAGTTTCGTGTGTTAGATGAGGTTATTGTTATATTTAGTTAAATTGCAAGAGTGATTTTTGTACGTTAGGTGAGATTACAAGAGTGATTTTTGCACGTTAGGTGAGGTTATTGTTGTTGTGTTTGGTTGAATTGCATGACAACCGACTGACGTGCGTTCGTAATCAAAGTTAGCACACCGGCTAGACGCTAGTTATCAATACGGGTTCTTAAAGTTATCGTGGTCGTTGATAAATAACCACAGAAATCACTATTTTCCAATATGGATAATTGGAAATAATTTTCATGTTGACACTAGACGGATTCGATTCGAATCCGGGCCTTCAGATTCACAACTAAACAAAATCATTTCATTAAATTCGAGATGCCGAATATTACACGTCTTGGTAATTAGGAACTCGAAATTTTAGTCATACAGCATTTACTTTTTCAAAGCCAGCATTTCAGTACGTGCTTTCCTTAGCCAGAGTAAGACCACTTACATAATACCATATACTATATCATTTTTGATAGTAGTTTAAAGATCTTCATTATTTATCGCAATATTTTTGCAAGTGTAATAAAATATTGTTAAATTCGAAATTCTGTGTTTTTATTGGAAATATTATTACAGAAATTATACATATGTATGTACCTGAATAAATATTAAAAATGAAGAATTATTAAATTTCTGAGTGAATATTATTCACGAGATAATACGGAATATTGATATCTGCATTTGCGGAACTGGTTCGTCTAAACTAGGTCAAAGACTTCACGAAATATATTTTATTTATTAACAAATAATGTAAATTAATTCAATGCAAAATAGATAATCTACTTTAACATCTGTTCATAAAATATAAATTTGCATAAATATTTGATTACAGTACACTAAATTTCCTATAAATTAGTCAATACAGACACTGCTATTTCATTGTTTAACGCGGTTGCAGATGCTTAGCTATTGAATGAGAAATCGGGGTTCGCTTTACACGAATATTTTCAGGAATTTCTTTTCATGGTGTTATTTTTATTGAAATTTTGAATGCATTCACTACTTTCAGTAATATTACTTGTATATACAAACAATACGATGATTATACGATTATAAAAATAATAATTTCTTTAGTAACATTAAAATTAACATTTTGAGCGCAACAAAATATACGTGAATGCAAGTTTTCTCTCACTCTTGTATACACATATTACGCTGTTACTAAGATACATATTTTTTCATTAGAAACATAGTCACACTTTATCGTGATGATAGCGCTAATGTAAATCAGTGATCATTGTTGTATCGTAATTGTATTGTTATCGAATCGAGATTATAACGAGAACGTAGATATAAATGGGTTCATTATAAAACAGTGAAGCAAGAAGTACCGCAACGTTATTATATCGCTAATATATCGCCAAAGTACTGTTATCGTATCATGACTGTATTGCTAATGTAAAGAATTGTGTGTTATAACTTTCTTTAAAAATTATATGAGGGAAATCATTTGAGTATAACGATTTTTACAAATTAGTATACAGAGTGTTTCACGGATACGGGATACCTAGATTTTTTTTTATTATTGGAAATATGAGGACATCATCCAAATAAAACTTTTAGTGCCTACATCGAGAGGTACATTTGCTGTTTGGAAAAAAAAGTTTTTTTAAACCAGTGGTTTTTAAACTATAACATGACGATATATTTTTACCGTGTGCACACCAGGCATCATCTCACAATCAATCATAGCTGGTGTGGAAAGTGCACCACAGGGATCACTTTTGTGCGATTAAAGTCTGCACTGGCCGGGATCGAACCCGAGTCACCAGATTGGCAAGTATGAAAAGCAATGGGCCCATAAACCATAACAAAACATAATAAAATGTACGCTTTATCTTTAAATTACTACTCAATAAACAACGATTAAGATAAAAAAAAAACATTTTTTTAATAATTACTTTGCGAGATATTTGAATTTATTTCCAGGGCCACAGATGACGTCACACTATCTTTCTCGCGCAGCCTACTACAGAAACTGGTGTGAGAAAAATACCTATAGGTTTCTTTAAAAATCAAATGCAGTTATACAAAAAACAATTATGACTTTTTGATACCACGAATTGCATCAAAATTAAACAAACTTTCAGTTGCAAATATTTAAAAAAATTGGTTTATGGGCCCATTGAGTTTATTTTGAAACGAAACAAACATTTGTTAATAACTTTATAAATTTTGTTCTATTATTATTATTATTATTATTATTATTATGATTATTATTATTAATTATTAGGTATTATTCAAACAAGATAGCAGTTTTGTTTTTCATACATAGTCTACTGAATAATAACTATAGAAATAAAATTTGTTTAAATTTCAATTGATTTTTTCTTAATATTTTTGTTATGTAAGGGTATAAAATAATTACATAGTTGAATTCAGAAAAAATACTCTATGCAATGGACATAACTTCTATTTGAATAATTTTCTTCTATTCCCATATTTAGAAATATAAATAAAGAAAATATTTGAGGTGTCCAGTATCCGTGAAACACCCTGTAAAGGCAAAACGATACCAAGGGATTTTTTTAAAACTATAAGTAGTCCAGAAAAGAAAACAAACTACGTTACTATCGTCACTATTATCATACAATTCAAACACCTTTTACTAGAACATTGTAGTACCTGCCAGTTGTTACTTTAGAAAAATTTATGTGAATATAAACAAAAAAAATCTAATTTTTGTCTCCATGTTGTGTTCCACTCGTGCAAATCTCCCAGTTTTCCCTTTGTGAGGCAGTCTCGTGTCTCCAGGCCGTGCAGGGAGGTGTGTACTTTCTCCGTAGTACTCTGACCTACGTTGGGCGAGTGCGCAGGCGCCATGACCGGGTCGCGGCTACTGACCTGGATACTACGCTACGGCTACGCACACACCCCCGCACTCGCAGGTGCATTGATTTATCGCACAAATGCAAGACTCGCGTGATACAAGGCTAGTAAAGTAGTGGCGAGCAGGAAACGAAAAATAGGAAAATAGTTAATGCAGGGTAGATTAGTAGGTGGAGAAGGGAAGTTGGGGTAGTGATTTGGGTTGTGGAATAAGAAGTAAGCCTGGAAACACAGTGATCAAAAATGGCTGAAGTGGGCCACTCCATACGATTTTGTTATTTGCCTCCTACTTAGTATGATAGTATTACTATTTCCATGGGCGTATGTTTAGAATTTTGCAAGGTATCATAAGAATAATCCCAAGAACCGTCTTCTTTATGATCACCCCTACGAAAATATGCATGCCATGTGCCTCATTAGCTCTGTTCGATGAAAAGTGCTTGAAGTGCAGAGCAGAATAGTGCAGTGCAGTGTAGTGTACACTAATTCTTGTGGTTTCATAAAACACACTAGTATATATTTGGGCAAGTTTGCTCAGCAGTGACTAATCAAGCCAAGCGTAGCCAAAGGTGTAAAAGGTTCGGTTGTTTATAAACACAGCCATATCATAAAGCTGCAGTGAATGCAGAAATGTCTGTTTTAAAGAGCATAGTGTTTGAACTGACGAAGATCAATCATCACTTGATTCTTCATCAGATTCAGAGACAGATATATTAATTAATTCTTTATCTAACAAAATAAAGAGAACGTGCATTAAAAATTTTAGGTTAATAAACAGATGTGTAGATAGGATAGAATTAAAATGTGTACCGAACAACATTTAGTTACCCCCACTCCCAGTCTGCACTTTCTACACCACCTCGCGAGTCAGGTCAGAAACGTGAGCACTAGTTCTTAAAAATTTTGTCATCGAACAGCCTGCCAGAAGCTGCCCGTTTCTCATAAAACATGTTAGTTTAAGAAAGTTAACACTAGGGCGGCCTAGTACATGTCATCGAACAAAGCTATTGTCTGTTATATGTGGAATATAGTTTGGATGAATTATAAAAAATTGAAATAAGTTTGACATTAATTTGGAACATGTCCTTCGACCATTTGTGATCACACTGTAATAATTGTTGTAGGACAAGATAAGTGGTGAAACATGGTTCTCTTTAGATGTTTAAAATCTGACACGCAGTTTTACATAAATTATTAATTTCCTGGCCGACGATTCGACTGTACTGTACAACAGGCTTCATCGTCGAAACGTCGGCCAGGAAATAAATAATTTATGTAATATTGTGTGTCCCATTATTTTCCATTCTTTCAATTCTGTAAACAGTCGATTATCGTTTTCAAGATTTATCTACAAAAATAAATTAATCAGTAGGTACCTATTCGTCGTACCAGTGAAACATGATAAATATCGCAAGAATGTCAAACTATTTATCTTCTTTCTAACAAAATATTAATTCATATAACAGTTTTTGATTATTATAATTGTCATCAATACTATAACTGTGAAATTCTTAAACAAATTCAAAGTCAATGATAATAACAATAAGTTACAGAAGGTAACCTATTCAAGCAAAGCGCGCAGCAGCGAGTGAGCGAACAATCGAGTGCTTAAACCTTCTGTAACGAGAGTTTCATACTGTTTTCTTTGTTTTAGCTTTCATTTACATTACTTCTTCATAAAAATTGTTGACATTATTGATTAATGGAAATTTTTGGCAGAATATTCAGGTTGGTGACTGATTTATTTTTTATTTTGTCCGTTGCGTAAGGGAAAGAAATGCTCATATCATAACATTCCATAGTCGCTGTAATATAATAATTATTACAGTAACTTTGTGCTTCTAACTCATTTGTGTACGCTTATAATCCGAGTGTAAACATGACAGGAACTGATACGAACAGCAGTTGCACAGATCAACTGCAAATATAAGAAAGGCTGCAAAGCTGTAAAACTTATTTGGGCAACTGTTGTATGTTATATTGGGTATGCGGAAAGTAAATTAATTTTATTTCGTATGGATTTAAACGAAGCGTATATATTAGACAGTGATTTGTACTAACATATATATATATATACTTTATTTTGAGCACCATGCTTTGACAATCTTATAACCTACACATAACACCAAAATCATTGTTATTACTTTCCTAGAGTGTACTTCACAATACAAAATGAAAGATTTATTGAACACGAATTAATAATCCTTTAACATCAATTCCAATTTCCAATACGAAATGTTATTCCAAAAGCGTCCTCTCTATCTCCCCAAGCAGTCTCCAGATACAATTCACTCCTTATCCAGTCCACAGGTAGGTAATATCGATTTGGAATGGAGGCAGTGGCACTCTCACTATACTCGTATTAGATCCTGCGCTGGGAAAGGTCAGAAAGCTCGAGTGTTCCGGTAGCCCACATACCGGGCACGTGAGGCGAACATTAGGGCTAACTGCTCCAGATTGTCAGAGTCAGACAATTATAGGCGCATCACGCAACACGTGCATTTGCGGCAAATCAATGCGAGAAAGTGGACAATCACCCAAGACAAACGGATTTAACCTAGATTACGATCAAGTCGTTTGTTACTACTTGGATGAACTACTAATGTTAATATCACTAATATCATGTAATAGAAAAATAATATCACACAAAATATGGCGAATACAATATACAAGCAGGGTGTTATATAAGTGTACAATGCTTAACCCATGGTAGAACTGACCCCATAGATAGTAAATCTGGCAATAATTTTTGTTAACATGCTTTCTACAAGAACTAGAAGCCTTTAAAACTGATTAGTCAGGTCATAGTTCAAAATTTTGTGAAATGTAAAAATCAATGTTTACTCTGGAAAAAATATCTGATGTGGACAGCACATGACTTCCTTGTACGCCTGTTACACTGTACATATTTTGTTAATAATTAAAGTATGTATTATAACAGACCCAATCATAAAATTGCACGTATTTGACATAATTTGACATCAACATTTTATTTTTGTTGTTATTTTTTGTCCTAATCCATAGCATTCTTAATTAGAGAATACAAAGAGCTAATTTAATCATAATTGATGTTTTCGACGCGGAATTCAATTCTCTAAAACTTTTATTTGAAGCATTTATTACTATAATCAAAATAAAACCATTTTTTTCAAGAAAAACTGATAACATCTTCAGGTAAAGTATCACTTCCGGTTAGACTATTTTAACCAAAATCTATTATGTTATTCCCATTGATATAAAAGTATTATATACCAAATTTGAAAAGTTTCGGATTATATTTTAATATAGTTTTTCATTAAAATCTATTATAGGCTTCAAGTAAAGTACCACTTCCGGATAGACCATTTTAACTAAAATCTATTATGTTATTCCCATTGACATAAAAGTCTTATATATCAAATTTGAAAAGTTTTGGTTTATATTTTAATATAGTTTTTCATTAAAATCTATTACAGGCTTCAAGTAAAGTACCACTTAAACCATTTTAACCAAAATCTATTATGTTATTCTCATTGATATAAAAGTATTATACACCAAATTTGAAAAATTTTGGATTATATTTTAATATAGTTTTTCATTAAAATCTATTATAGGCTTCAAGTAAAGTACCACTTCCGGGTAGACCATTTTAACTAAAATCTATTATGTTATTCCCATTGACATAAAAGTCTTATATATCAAATTTGAAAAGTTTTGGTTTATATTTTAATATAGTTTTTCATTAAAATCTATCAAAGGCTTCAAGTAAAGTACCACTTCCGCAAGTTATGTAATGACCAAAAAGGGAGGTGCACAACTAGATGTTATAACAGTTTTAAATACAAAATTTTAACTTTCTACGGCTTCCCGTTTTTCAGTTATGCGAGATACGTACATACGTACGTACGTACGTACGTACAGACGTCACGACGAAATTAGTCAAAATGGATTCATGGATGCTCAAAATGGATATTTCCATTGAAATCTGGAAACCGAAATTTTTCGCGATTACAATACTTCCTTTACTTCGTACAAGGAAGTAAAAAATAACATATAAGATCATTGACGTCTATTTGGAAATAACTGTCTGTACCATCTTGTAATGTCTCGCCATACACCATATGTATGTTTGCATATTCTTGATTGAAGGTAAATGGCATTTTGAGAATATCAAAAAAACAAAATATGTTGTACGTCAATCAATAGATTTTCCAGAGAACACATTAATTTTTATTTTCTTACAAAATTTTTAATTATGACCTGATTGGTCAGTTTTAAAGGCCTCCAGTTCTTGGAGGGTACATGTTAAACAAAAATTATTGCTAGATTTACTATCTATGGGGTCAGTTCTACCATACGTTGAGCCTTGTACACTTACTTACGTAACACCCTATATAAGGGCACCATTTTGTTTTGTCTCCATTTTTCTCTATAGCGTTTACTGTCACTTCTGATTTGACTGTCGTGTATTTAGAAGGCTGACAAGTAATTATAACCCTTCAACAACATATTTTGGTAATTAAAACATTTTATGAAAAATATGTAATCGTGAATGGTGAATAATCAAAGAAAATTACGTTCAGTGAACGTTGTGTAATATGTTACAGTAAATGTAGATACGGGGAAATGTGCACATTATCGGTAAATGTATAAACTTGCCCAAAATTACTTTTTTCTTCCAATTCAACCGAACACAACAATATTAATCTCACCTAACTCACAAAAGTCACTGTTGGAAAATTCTGGGTTAGCTTTGTGTGTTAAGTGAGATTATTGTTGTTATATTTAGTTGAATTGCAACGAAAACAATTTTAAGTGAACCTCTACATTTGCCGAGCAATGTACACATTATGATAATAATAATAATTTTGTATTAGTGGGATATGCCCACCACATCAAAATTTTCTTCAAAAATCAAAAATGCAATATTTATTATATTTATAGATTCCTGAAAAATTAATATCTCTTCCGGCTATATCTAATTTTCCATCTAAATTGCATTAAAAGAAATAAATGATCATTTCTGTGACATGTAATCAAAGAAAACAAACGTAATTTATTGTAAAGATTAAAACTTCTATACACCTGATATAATTCAGGGTTGGGTGAATGATTGAAAGGAAGAAAATTGCTACCATAATTCCGTACCCGGGATTATCGATCGCGTTCTGACGGGTTATTATAAAACCGACTTTGGTGAAATCAATATACATTCAAGTATCCTAAACAAATTTAACTAACGTATAGGATGAGCATTGCAGTTTCTTGTTTTTAATGATGTGCAAACTAAATATTTGAATAAACTTTCATGGTCACACTCATCAAACAGCGAGGCTGGTGGTTACAGTCGAACTTTTAAACATTTGTGTTTGCATTGTTTAAAGAGATTTGTCCTAGTTTTTAACATACGTTCATTGCAGTATATATTAAAGAGTTACTTTACATATTTTACAAACAGTATACATATTTTTCAATTTTAGTTTTACCTCGAAAACTTTGTAAATTTTTTATTTGTTGCATACTACTTTTCTAAGTCCCATTGTTAGAAAACTATTTTTTAACTTCTTAGCAATAGATAATTTTATATTATAAATGTAAATCGAGTGTGCTAATTTCTGCAAGTGGCTAAAATGTCTTTACTCTCGAGTAGATTATAAATATCTGATTAGTTACAATATTTTTAAGTTGGTTGTATCTTATAAAATTAGGGAAAATATATGATTTGACAAAAACGTTTAGGTTAGTAACGTTTGACAATTTATCTTTTGATATTACTTAGCAGTGTTACCCTATCTATGATTACCAAAATACAGAGTGATCAAAAATAACTGATTCAGTTGGCAATACTTGAAAAATACTTGAAATTGGTAAGATCGATACATAAATTTATGTCCTGTTTTTGACGGTGTTGACAGTGACAACTGTTGTTTTCCTTACCGACGTACTTTTATTTCTTACATTACCCATAAGCAATATCTAAAGCTTTTCAATCACTCAAAATCCTATTAGCTGACAGGCCACTGCTCTGACATAACCTTTTTGTATTTATTGTCAATATGACATATCAAATAGTATTTTCTCCTTCACCTGGGGTTGTGCAAACTGGAATAAAAGATCCCCAGAATTGTATTGCCATCTCCATCATTTCTTTTTTATGTAGTTTAATAATAGGAAATCAAAATTATCTATTAATAGAAGTCATTAATAAACTATGTATTTTCTGTAGATTAATGAATCCTATTAAAATACGATCAACGGAAAATATATTTTTTTTTTCATGTATCAAAAAATGTGACAAGAAACAGCTAAAGTTTACTTTTCTGGGGGTCAGAAAGAATTAATTTGCTGTCGCTGGTAAACCAATAAAAAATTTCACATTCATAGTTATACTCGAATTTTTATTGAAAGAGGGCGCGAAAGCTATGAATTATTTATAATAAATTTTCAATATTCATATACGTCCAATTTAGCCGAACACTACATAGACATCAATGCACTAAATTTGTTAAGTCACCGACAGGGTATCATGTATCCGTAGTACTTAACACATAACTATCGAATCTTCTTTGTATAAAAATTCACTTTAGCTCCTTAATATTGCGGATAGATTTTTAACTGTATTCAGATTTCAATAGATTCAACTTCACTTTAAAAGTAGATGTAAGATTTTCATTTATAAATGTGGAATTAATGCACTGCGCACATCATTGTTTTTAAATACAGATATATTTTATGAATTATTCTCATATAAACACACGCCTTTGTAGAAAATACAATTGAAGAATTGATTGTGTCCAATATATACATTTTTTTTTCGTGGATACGGCTTCAAGTTACTAAAACTGTCATTTAATTTATGAGTACACGTAGCTTGTTCGTAAAAGGATATTCTTTAATGATATGTACCTAAGTTAATCTGTTTATATTTATTTAGCATCTAAAAATATTTTCAAAACTATTTAACCTTCCCGTTATTTGTTTACACATGTCATTCCTATAAACTAATTGGAAAGTAAAAGAAATATTTACTTTTTGATGTTTTTTATTTCTTTAAAAAACAACTCACAGCATATTGAAGTTCAAGATCAAATAAACAAACCATAAAAATATCGCCGGTGACCTAAAATTGGAGTTTATTTCAACACGCTTTCTTCTTCTCTACGTGCGACGTCTGTTGGCGCCACTAGACACTTTCGGTGCGGGCTAGTCAGCCCCAACGCGTGGCGTTAACAAGATCAATTCTTATTGTATTGTCGTCAAACATTTCCAATGAAACTTACAAAGATTAACTCTGTTGCCTTTCTTCTACGTGGAACAGTTGGGGAGTTGTTTAATAGAATTGAAACAAGTAATTGCTCAAGTTACTGTCTATTATTTTTCGATGGGGATAGATCACAAGTTACCAATCATTTTCGTTTATTAAACGGATAGATAAGATGTATTAGTTTGCTCTTTACTTGTGAGAAAAAGATGATTTAACAGTGGATTATTTTTAAATGAATAAAAATATTAAAAAATATCAGTATAATAATGAAATAATAATAATAATAACAATAATAATAATATTTATTTAACATTCAAAATGTTTTAAAATCCTGGGCATATCGAGAACTATAAAATATACGAAGTTGGTTAACAAAAGTTCGTAATGGGTTGGGCTATTCAAGTAAATATGACATAATACTAACTTTTGGTAACTGTTGGATTTCGAGTTGTGATGTTAAAGTTTTAAGTTTTATATGGGCGTCATAATAAAAACTTGCACCATTAGAAAGAAAAATTTTGAATAATTTGTGGATACAACCTTTTCCTTTTAATGACTAAACAAATCTATTTTCGCTTCTTCGGAATATTATTTTGCTAGATAATGAAATCCAACGATGTGGTAGTTGTATTTTTTTGAGTTTATCAATGTAAGATTTTATTATCTTAATGTTTTCTTTAAAATATCATAAAGTACTCCTTTAGATTGGGTTTGTGTCTTTATTTTTACGAAATGAAAAATCAAACGTAGATTCATCAGTTTTATATTTGCATTTGCATATCCATACTTGAAAATAATTACGTTATTCAAAGAGTGTTGATTACTTTTGACAGAAGGTTTATACAATTAAGATTTAGGAGAATAAAATTCAGACGTAAATAATAAGTGACAAATTTTTACCATCAAATTAGCCGTTACATAGAAATAAGTTATTTTCATTATTTGCAAGTATACATACTTCTTCAGAATATAATGACGCTGTATCAAGTTTGCTATGCTAAAGAGTAAAAAAAAAACATAGTTTTTGCAATAATGTTACGTATCCAATTTTCAAAGTAGGTACTGTACACAGAGCTGGGAACTATTTAAAGTAAAAATACTGGAAGTATTACTTTATATACTTCCAGTATTTACAAAACTTATAATCCTTTTTAAAATTAGTACTTAGTACTATACTTAAATACTTTTTCTCATAAAAAAATACTTAAAACACTTTTTCTATTTTGATTGTTTAATATATACTTTATGAAACTTATTTGGATGTCATAAAGTTCTTCTTTAAAGAACTCAAACCTAGTTAAGTAAATATTATTTCTAGAAGACCTACTATTAAAATGAAGTAATAATATAGGTATATATACTTGGATATTAGGTACTTTACTTAGTATTTCAAATACTTTTCTTGTATATAGTGTTCAGTACTTAAATACTTTTTTGAGTACTGTTCCCAGCTCTGAGTGTACATAATAGTATATCCAGAATTACTTAAAATTATAAATTTTGTTGTAACTGCTACAAGTAAGAATCTAAATTCTTGTCCCATATTATTTTATTGTTTATATGTTATTAGGACAGATGTGTTCGTCAAATTTAGGTCATGCTTGTTATGGTGTAACTAAAGGGTAGGTCGGCAGATATTTCAAAGCATACTTAATCGCAACGCCAAATGGAAACGCAAATGAAATGGTAAATGATACACAAGCTACCGAATACCGTTCTATGCTGAAGGCAACTCTGTTGTTTGAAATCTGCATTCTGCAACATTACAGGATTTGTTACAAAACAAAGAAAAATTTTAATTAAAAATTAGTCTACCGAATTTATATCAATTTGTCACAAAATAGAAAGCAGATAAAATTAGAGAATTTTATAATTACTTTACATCAGTTCGGAAATAATTTATTTTTTGAGGCTGTTTTTGAAAGTTAAATATCTATGATAATTGAATTGAACTTTTGGTAGAAACAACCTTAGGTCATTTACTTTTCTGAATTTAATCAAGACAAAAACTTGCTAACTTCCTTACTGTTAAATATTTCTGTAATTTAATTCTAATTAATCATGGTTAAATATTAGAAAATTATTTATTCACAATCATTATAATAATACATATTATGTCGATTCCTAACCTTTTAGAGGTTGGGAAATACGTTATTCCTAACTGCAATGAGTATCTCTTGGGTGGGAAATGACCGATCACGCTGCTACCTCATGGGATGGGTGGGAAATGTTTATGTAGTGTTGCCTGTCAACATTATCTTAGATCCCTAGGCTAAACAAATTTTAATAGAACTGTCAAAGATATTAATAAAATTAAGGTTATAACTCAATTATTTATTTTGAAAATTATTGATTTAAACAAAAGATGATTGTGAATAAAATAGTACACATGCTTTGGCGGGAATTTCATTACAGGCTCGCGTTGTATCTGACCTCGAGGCTTCGCCTCTCGGTAATCTACACACCCTCAGCTATATTGAAACATCTCCCACCTCATATGTACTCATAATATACTATTACCTACTGAATGTTAATTTGTAGAAAAATATACGTTGTGAGCAATTACGTAATTATTAGTAATATTAGCAGGACTTTTTGAGGAAACGCTTTAACTTAACAATGCAATAAATTACCACTCTGTTTGGCATCCTTGAAAATAGATATCGCTATAGGCATCCCATATTTATAATATTAGGACTATAGTTGTCATTACCAAAAGGTCCTCAATTATTTTACTACGCTCAAACTGAAAAACTCAAAAATTGTTATTGTTTTACCTTCTTTGGCCCTCTACAAATTATTTAAAAGTTCTTAAAATTATTTAGCATTTTTTACTAGAACCAAAGATATTTTGCTTGTGACTAATCTAAACCTAATTTGTAATTTCGAAAATATTTTGTTCCTACACTTTTTACTCTAAAAATAATAAGTAAGGAGATATCGCTAATTGAAAATTTTAACATTTTATTTCCTGTTTTTCAGTTACAAAATATACACCGGATATTTGAAGTGTAGTTTATATTAACATTGTAAGAATGACAGATATGTTAGTTGCAGTTAACTCAATTAGAGATCAATGATCCCGTTAATATTTAATTATTTATTTAATATTCCTCTGTTAATAAATTATTAGGTATTCACCAGCCCCCATCACGCCAGCTAGATATATTGATTTTCTATTCATTACTCATTACAGTCACTGGAGAATAATTAAAACTTTTTCCATAAAACTTTACTTGGTCACTAATTAATCAATTAAATTCATTCTACGTAAACACGCATTGTAATAACATTATCAAAGTCGACCTTGTCCTTGACGGATCTGCCAATCTATCTGAGAAAAATTCCCTAAAAACCAGTAATGTATTCTTGACAGAGATATGATTGAGATTAATGTTGCCAGCATCGCCGCCATATTCCAAGATTAATGCTTTTAAGACGCCATTGTTACGGCCACAACCGCGCCAAAAATTCATTCAATTAACGGAAACAGAACACGGATAATTGAACAGGGAAAGAAAAGAAAGATTCGGAATTGTAGGAAGTTCATTTAAACTCAATTCATAAAAAGAATAAACAATTTACAGCTTTACCTATTAAATTTTATTAATGAATAGACGGAATGAATTTTCTAATAATAATAAATTGTTTCTTTCAAGTTTTATTTTGAAATATGAATTCTATGCAAAAAATGTGATGTACCCAACACATTACCTCCTTGACGGGCCTATTCTGTAACCACGATTTAAAATAATACTGGTTGTGCCACTCTGCACAAAACGAGGGTCCAAAGCGATACGTGTTTCCTCGTTTTTTGCGCTAGAGGCGCAACGTGAGAACGACCCAACTGACACCTGTCATTTGCATGTCATTTTGAAAATATTACATGTTATATCTTATAGAAAGGTAAATAAAACAGGTTTTGAAGTACATATTCGTATTATTTGTAATGTAATATAAATATTTTGTTGAAAGATATTGCAATTAATGCTAATTCAATAGAAAATGTTTCATTCCTGGATGTGAAACCGGTTACAAGAAATCCACTGAAAAAGAATCTCTGTGCACTGCTCCACTCGATATATCACTTTTTATAAAATGGCAATGTGCAATTAGTAAAGATGATCGCGAATTAAGATTGAATGATGTTTGTCGAAAACATTTTTGGGAAGAAGTATTATTACCGAATGGAAATCTGGAAGCGTACGGTTCTATCAATTTATTTAGTTTTTCCAATTTTAAATTCTAACAATGTATTGATTCAGGTTTCCATTAAATATATAAATTTATTTTAAAAATAAATTCATTATGCATTTCATTTTTTATATTTTATGTAAAAATAGTTTGCTGTGGTAGGGTCGTTCTCACGTAGCGCATGTAGCGGATTATTCAAGGAAACACGTATCAAGCGGACCATCAGAAACAATGAAAAACATGACAAGTGGCATAACCAGTATATTTTAAATCGTGTCTGTAACTCAGTGGTTAATTTTTAACAACTGGTTAAAAATGTTAACCTATCAAGCATGTTGACTTATAACAAAAAATTGGATTTTTAGTTGTCAAAACAATTCCCATTGGATATCATTTTTACCAGTTGTTAAAAATTAACTATTTAATTACAGAATAGACCCTTAATTGTCTCATTGCAAAACTAAAAATTGTCAGTCTTTATGTAAATGTAGAACTTGTTTACGAAGTACACGAGTTATACATTAACTCTCCTTTCTCCGTTAAAATTTTTTATTGTATACAGAATTCTATTCTAATTTTATGCTCCTATTTTATTTTGTTAGATCTATTTCAAGATCATTAAACATAAGAAAGTAAGTATTTAAAGTGTAATTCTTAGAAAAATGCAGACGCACTTACATTAATAAAATTGTAGACTGCAGTGTAGACAAAGAAATATTTTCTAGAACAAAACATCTTAGTATCATAGCAACAGATAGTGTTTAGTGCAACATTATCCTCATTCGCGTCATTTGTTTTATTTCTTTGGAATGTAAAGGATCGCGCATGTAATTTGTAAATATTTAAATGAAAGTCAGTAATGTTTGTCTGTTGTATTAAACAGGTATACAGTTGGAGTATACTCGTAGAAATGCTCCGAAATTGCGGAGTTTAATAGTGATGCCGCAAGGCACAATGTGCTCTTGAAATTCTTACTGCTGACGTCATTATTTAGTGGTTTGCATTTGTTTCAACTGTATATTATCTTAATTAAACTATAAACTACCTATACGCCAAGTATAAACTGTGCATTTCTACAATTGCTTTACATACACTATACGTTACAAGTAGCAGTCTGCGAAGAAAGGAGGAATTACTTTCGTAAAATATTTCAGATTCTAATTTGGTATTTCACAAACAATTCCACGGGCACTAAAACTTGTTTTACATTACTTTTGTGAGTAAATTCTGTATTTATAGAAAAAAATGGAATGGAAAACATACTACATAGTTTTCATTTAAGGTAAATATGGCGTTTTTAATACATGAAAACAGTTTTTGATAGAAAAACAGAATACGGAACAAAAATGCGAACTTGCTTTCTTTTATTTGAGGTTCTCTAAGCGCCAACTTAACTTAAATTGACAATATCGCATTAAGTATTAATTTCGATGTACAATTTTTTGTTTGAAGGTAGATTAAGATTTAATTCTTGTTGGTGCAATTGTAGCAATTCGAATGTTAATGCTAAATTTGTTTGCATGTTAATGGTACTTATTGGCAGCCTACTGTCTCTATGTATAGAACATTAGTATGATATATAAAATCAGAGCTTCACCTGTCGCCATGGTAATAGCTTGTACAGTATTTCTTCGTCGTTCCTATTGTGATTACCAATAAATCCTGGAATTGATTAATTCGTACAACTTGTAAAAATGTATCGATAATTGGAATTTAAAAAAAAATATTTTTACCTGTTGCTGAAGAAGGGCTAATTTTTTACCTGAAACGTTCAAATATTATGTAAATGTTGAAATAAATATATTGGAACATTAAGACCAAAATCATTCGACTTATGATAAATAAAGTTATCTCCCCAATGCTAATATTATTTTTAAAAATTCTGTTGTGGCCAGCACAAAACCTTCCGTCAATTCGATGTCTTTTGTATAAATCCGATACCAAAAGTTCCTTGAAAAAGATTATATATATCCTGTAAAATTGTAACACGAACACATTATTTTTTTACAAATTCCATATTGCAAGTTCCTTTGAAAAGATTCTATAAATTCAATGTAATTATAACACGAATGTACATTCTGTAAATTGCACTTCACATTTCCTCATTCCTATCCAATGCATCTTCTTCACACAGTTCTTCCTCTCTTAAATATTCTGCTACACAGTCCTTCCATCTTCTCTTTGGCCTTCCTCGTACTCCCGGCATTGAAACTGCAAGTCACTTGCGAGGAACACTCTGTCACTTATGTTACTGTCTGATTCTATACTTTCCACTTTGGTTTTGCAATTGACACTGACATCTGTCAATTAGAATTTTTTGAAATATCTGCTGTTTCCATAATTTTTGCAAAGCTGACTAATTTTTGAAAGTTAACGCCCTTAATATCTCTATAACTCTAAATCTATTGAATATGAAGGAAAATGTATAATCAAATCGTATATTGAATAAGATTTTATTTCATATTAATGATCATAAAATGTCGGAAATTGATATTTAACTGCGTTTTTCCCAGAAAAACTGCTAAGAACTTCAAATAAGGGTACTTCCGGTTGACCAATTATAATCAAAATCTAATCAGCTCTTCATATGATTGTAAAGAAGAGGAATACGAAAGAATCATAATTTTTAGAATTTTAGTTTTGGAGTTATCGTCGGAGAAAAATGTGTCACACACACACACACACACACACACACACACACATGCCTGTGCATCAATGTAAAAGTAGTAAAAACGTATTATAGGGATCTTAAAACATGATTTTTCATTAAAAACTCACCACCGAATTTTTTGACCAAAGAAAATACCTTCCCTACCTAGGTGACGGAAGGTAAATTAATGCCAATAATTGCAATCTTTATGCGCTTATATGTTCCACAATTATTTTTATATTCGATCTTACATTTTATGTCGCAGAAAATTTTCGAAAAGAATACTTACACATTTAATTAATTAAAATTTAAGAATTAAATGTTAGGTATTATACGATTATACGTTTTAAGTAATCACTAGTACCGTCTACTTTAAATAAACTTTTTCTAAAAAGAAAAAAATCGTTTGTGGCTTCACATTCCATTGCCCTTATTTACAAACCTTCGTATAAACAAGCAATTACAATGGGAGAATATGCATGAGTATGTGTATCCTGGCAAGTCCTGCTGCAGGCCACAAGCGTACAACGAACCCGGACCGCTCCAGATATTGATTCTCCTGCTGGACTCTTGCTTCCTGCTCTGCACTGCTGCATTGCCACAGTCAACACTAGAGATCGAAATGAGACAAGACAGATAGGTCTGGGTCAGCGGAAACGGACAACGAATAGTGTTTCTTAGTTTGCGAAGGCTGAATAAAAACATAAATTATGTACATGAAATGCCTGCCATTTGTTCTACGAAATCTATAATAATAATACCTATATCATACATGGAAGTAATCACTCTCAAGCGATCGACGAGTGTGTAATCCCAAGAAGATACAATTGCAACTAAAACTATTTTTTTGTAGGTCCGCTCTATAACTTTATGAAAGTGTACTAATTAGAGAAATATAGAAATTTAATTTATAGAAAAGAGCCTAAATTTTAATATAACGAAGAAAGAATTTGTGAAAACAATTATGGAACTTGCAGGGCATTTCTATAACTAGTAGGACGCTCCAACGAACTGTTCTGAACTTTCGCCGTCACTCACACGTTGATAATAAAGTCATTTAGGCCTATTTCTATGAATTATTCATTTAAGATTGTTCACAAATAATTATTATCAAAGAAATACACAAACTAAATGTATTCAACAACTGTCTCATATTCAAATTTTCTATTATTTTGCATAAGTCCAAAACCTTTCTATTACTAAAGCACGCTTCATCGGATTTTTTTCGGGACTTTAGTCGCGTCTTCATTACATATTTATTCATTAACTCGTATCTTAGCTTTTATTTTTGCAGTAAGAGATTGTATTCATGTTATGCCAGTTATTTTTTGTTAAATTTTAAAATAATTATTTAGATAGGTGATGAGAAATTGGAGGCCTCCTTCCATAAAATAAATTGTATATATTGCACATTTATTTTTTTCTAAAGCCTCTGATTTGTGGAGGCCCTTAATTTGTGGAATCCCTAGGGCGGTCGGTCCTATCAGTCCTTCGTTAATCTGTTAATCAGGCAATGTAGCCAACACGATTCTCGTGATAAACAAAAATTCCCCTACTGACTGTAATGTAATTACTTATTATTTTATTACGTAACAGTGTTTGTAATGCACGTACACGAGTAGTATTCTTTACGTAAGAATGGTATTGCGCAATAAAAAATGTATGATGTTTTCAGCACAGCACAGATTTAGAGCGAATTGAAATATACACATATCTTTGGCAGTACCGCGAGCAGGATAGTATTTTAATTTTCGCTTCATTTAAATAAATTGGAAATATTATTTATACATGTAAAAAGAAAAATAAAAAGCCATAATACTTTGTTTAATAATGTAATTCAAGAAAATAGCTAGTGTAGAAAAAAACAATAATTATTCATTCAATTTTACTTTAAACGTCAGTATTTAATATTTTTCTGCCGTGATCAACATTTAAAGTGGGTTATTATTTTGCCTCAGTAAGCGTTTTTCTACGTAAATTTGTCGAATTACAGCCTTTCTTACTTCTTCTCCAATAATAATGTGATTCAGAATGTGAACAGGTAACAGGTAATATTTATATAACACAGGTAAACCGCGCTATATTAATGTGAAATTATTTTCAAATTCATAAATTGCATTAGAAAATATTTTTTACAACTACCATAAAATGTCAAAAATATTGCATTTGTTTTAGTTTTATTGTAATGTTTTCAGAAAAGATGTTATATTTACGAAGTTACACGAATGATAATTCTACTTTCGATTTTGTTTGTCTGCGGTACCATCATATAGGAAAATCGTATTCTAATTATAGAATACTATAAATCGAAACGAATTTGCGCGCGGTACTACTACTGAACTACATACATACCATATATTATTGAGCAATGCCATTCTTACTGAAAAATAGTTACAATATAATATAAATCGTTTAAGGGAGTAGAAAAATAAACAATTTATATATTTACATAGCTATTTGATAATTTCGGCGTAAATTTATTGTCATACTTTTTCAATCAATATGGAGACGACTCGACACGTGAAATGTGTAGCCATATAAGATAATTTTGTTCCAAAGATGCATAATGATTTAGTCCCGTATAAAATTATTATTTCATACTACACAAGATTAACTAGAAATCTAACTACCATGTTATACGAACAATTATTATTGTATTTTAAATTCTGTTTTCTGTTTTCTATTTTTGATATTTCTAATTTATTTTTCTCTTTTTTAGGTAAGTACTCCAGTTCAATTCTTGGTCTTCGTAACTAGAAGATTGTGTAAGTTTTATAAGTTTTACACACAGTAATATTAGTTACTGTGTGTTTGTTTGAAAACAAAAATTACTTTTATGGCGTCGTTGTACCTATATACTTCGGATGTCCCAATGAAATTATCATTAGTCCCTCTTAACACGCCTACTACAGCGTTATAAACTATTATATACCCTCGTTTTTTATATCCAGTACTGGATATGCTCTTTTCGTTTATGTTAAATACACTTCACTGTAAAATAACTGAGTTTGAATGCGTAAATCTACATGTTAGCATAATAAAAAGCACATAGCTTCCCAGTTTTGCGCGACTCTCGGAGAGGTAGTCTCTCTAACGATAGTTCTCATTGTTATTGGTTTTTACTGCTCTGACTTCACTTGGCTTGAACAAAGTTTTATGCAGTGAACATTTTTCAGGATTAGAAAGTTATTTCACAAATGTACCTACTTCATTTATTTTGATATTCACAAGAAATAATCTCAAAAATCTTTAAATCTTCATTAATATTTATTTGTAATGTGGCAACTACAATGGAGCCACAAGTTTAAAAATGAAGTGCAAGTGTTGTTTGTGTTCTGTTGATTTACTTACAATGAGTCTATAAACTGCACATTTGCGATTAAGAGTATATTTATTTTGACAGGCATACTAAAATTAGAGCATATGATAGGATTATCATAGTTTAAGTAATTAGCAAGTTTTGACGCGTACTAAAAAGATTTATAAAACTCGTTCTTTAATATACTATTAAACAGATTAATAATTTTTTATAAATGTTGAAAATGATCAATTTATGCGACTCCAATTATTAGAAAATTCCACTGTTTGAGTATAAATTGAGCAATTGAGCTTAAGAACTACAACATAGAATAACAAAGAAATAATGAATAACACTTAAAACTTTAACTGCGGATGGCTTTCACTTTAGATGAAGTTTTATAAAAAAATTAAAATAAATAGTGATAGAGGTCATTACTATCATTTCAGGTAAAATATCTATGAATCACACACACATTATTGTCAAGATCATCACCAACTTCCTTATACTCTAAAATGCAATCTGTGTAAATTCTTTGCCGTACATTATCCATTTCGTAAATGTGTAGTTGCAAGCTATTATTTGACACTTTGAAATCACGTTCTGATTGAGAGCTGTTTGACATATAATACTGCAACCATCAAACTTACATCAAATTATCCTGTATATCTAATACTTATATATGATGGAAAATATATTATTTTTACAAACCTTAATTTCATTAGAATCATATTTAAACTACTAAATTCTTCATAACACGGTTTCATTATTAATTTTAATGAAAATTGCTTCGTGACAGTGACATTTGTTTAAATATGTCAAATTTGTTATTAAAGTATTGTTCTTGGTTGACGCAGAGGCAAAGTGATGTACAAAAATAAATTATTTTATAATATAATATAAAGTTATTTCAAGTTATTTACTAAATGCTATTATCGTAGAATTGAAGATTGTGCCATTATATTCAATTTGTATTGGTAAAAGTTGCTAAAAAATTATATTCAATGATTTTTTTACAAGAAAAACTGTTAAAAGCTTGTATAAATCATACTTCCGGTTATCCGATATACACTAAAAACGAATGAGCTCTTCTCACATTAGTATAGAATGGATATACAAAATTTCAAATTTTTCTGATTGATAGTATTTGAGTAATCGTGTCCACGAGATCCACACACACATACACACACACACACACACACACAGACACACACACATACATACCTACAGACATCATTGTAAAAATGTTAAAATCGGATTCTGGGGACATCAAAACTTGCTTATTCACTAAAATCTCTATATCTGATTTTTAGCACGATCCCTCCCTTACCTAGGGTAGCGGGAGGTAAAATGTATTAATGTATACCTGTACAAAATTCATTAATCTTTAATTTTTATAATGACATAAAATACGAAAAAACACATTTAATGGTATTTTTTGAAGAAAACCATTATAAGCTTTACGTAAAGTACCATTTCCAGTTATCCGATTTAAACTAAAATCTAATGGTTTCTTTCCATATTAAAATAGGGTCAAAATACAGAGTTTCAGAATTTTCGGAATGATAGTGTTTGAGTTAAAATTGGATTCCAGGGACCTTAAAACGTGGTCATTCACTAAAATCTCGATATCCAATGTTTAGCACGATCCCTATATCTCCCTTACCAAGGGTAGCAGGAGGTAAAAACGCTTTATTTTTTACTGATTGTTGCTACCCTATTGTAAAATGTATAAATGATTACATTGTGCGCAAAAACACGTGTGTTGGGTAGTGTTAATAATTGGTTGTCATAAAGAGAAATCCTGGGCCAATAAAACCGTCAGCACAGCAACGACTTCGATCCCGTGCCAGGACTAGGACGGGCCCATTCCTGCAGGAGTAGAGCAAGAGCAGGAGCGTGGGTGGGACTGCGAGTTGATACAAAATAGGGAGCAGGATAGAATATAGTGGAGGGAACTCATTGCAACAACATGTCAGCGTCGGTAGCTCATTGGTTAAGCATCGCTCTTGGTCATGGTTCGAATCCTGCTAAGGCATGATGTTGATATACTCGTATGTCCAGTCCACCCACTCTGTAATTGAGATGTACAACGGTCCTGCTGGGAACTTGTGTAATAAAATTAATAAAATACACATACACTATGGTAATGGACCAGAGCAAACTAAAGCAAATAAAGATAAAATTAATTAATAGTTATTTATGTACAACAGCATTAAAGTGTAATATTGATCGACAAATTTTCACAAATTATGACGTTAGTCATTTTAGGGTTTTGTGCATGTTCTGTTATATTAAATTTTTATAAACTTCGATGATAAATATTTAAAGAATAAGCACGTTTATGGTCCGCAGGTTACGATTTTATTATTTTTACGTTAACGAGGTAATAAAAATTTCTGGATTGCAGTCAAAAATTTTATTTTAAATTCTCGGGTCGACCGGTTTCGAGCTCCACATGAGCCTTCCTCAGGAGATGAGAATTAAGAAAATTTTAAATACATGGCAAAAAAATGAAAATGTAAGTGCAACATAAAGCACATGGATTTCGTCACAAGATAAAAAATAAATAAAATAAATTATATAAAACTTTTATAAAAACTAAGAACAAATGTTCTACGTGAACCACACCCATGGAACTACTTAAGTAAAGTATTAGCAAATTAAGACACTTACTAAAGTCAAGGTTTTTTATTGTTTAATTAAGTACAATATTTTAAATTTATTTTAGTGCAATTTCAAATTGCTAATACTTTACTTAAGTAGTTCCATGGGTGTGGTTCACGTAGAACATTTGTTCTTAGTTTTTATAAAAGTTTTATATAATTTATTTTATTTATTTTTTATCTTGTGACGAAATCCATGTGCTTTATGTTGCACTTACATTTTCATTTTTTTGCCATGTATTTAAAATTTTCTTAATTCTCATCTCCTGAGGAAGGCTCATGTGGAGCTCGAAACCGGTCGACCCGAGAATTTAAAATAAAATTTTTGACTGCAATCCAGAAATTTTTATTACCTCATCAATATATCCAGTCAAGGAACTTTTTTTACGTTAATGTCTGAATGCATATGTGTATATGTTGGCGCGCGCGTGTGTGTGTGTTTACGATTTTTTTAGCTACGATAACTTTAATATTGAAATTCTAAAATTATAGTATATTAGTATTCCTCATTTTTACATCCATATGACGAGCTAATTAAATTTTAGCTATAACTAGCCAACCGAAAGTATCCTCATTTAAAATTCTTTTTTTTTTTGTTCTAGATTTGTCTAAAATCATTTTTCTATTTCAGTATTCTTATGAGTCTTAAACGCACTGAAAACGTCGTTAAGAAGATCTATAAACGTACTGTTTTTTAGCGCTTTTTGTTGTCTATAGGTGGTATGATTGGTTTCAAAACTGACAGATAAATGTCACATAACCTCAAATTACTGTCAGTCAACAGTCAACAATGAATTCTGATACGTAAAGTTAGCGGGATGCGCTACTAACATAACTAATAAAAAAGACCGAGTCATGTTGCATTTTTAGAAAATTATAATATGATCTGAATAGAAAAAAATAGTAAAAAAAAGTTTTATAAGTCCTTTATAAAGCGGCTCGTTGTCTAAGTTTGAACTCGTGCCTCGTGCGTTAACAGATTGCATTAAGAAACTTGTTTTTTAATGTACTATTTTGAACTTTGCTAAATTTTAAAATTAAATTGCAAATTTTCGTACATTTTTTCATTTAAAAATGTCGCTTAAATAAATAGAAAGCTTCTACAAACTACTCCGATACATCATGTTTTCATGTTATTGATCAATGATTCAATTTTTTCATACACCAAATTATTTGTGAAATAAAATGTCACTCAGAATTGATGAATCATAATGCACTATTACAACTACATTACGGTTACGTAAAAATATCTACTTGTTATTATATCAACAGTTAATTGTATCGAAAAGCGTAAATACACACAGTAGGCATATTTTATGATAGTAATTTGTGTATTTAATGCGGAAATTAATATTTTTTTTTTTGCTAGTGGCAGATACTTTACACTAGGGACACATACCCTGTTTTTTCTATATCTATTATTTTTTAGTTAGCTGTGATAAATCATTTCCAAGGTATTTTTGTGTGTGTTATTGTTTATTTAAAAAAAATACTGTCTACTTTTAAGCAGAAAAACTTAAAATTGTTCTATTAACTGCAAACATGAACTTTCTGTTCTAAACTGACAGTTTGAAAAGCCTAAGTTAATTAATTTTGTATTTATCTACTCTGATGGGGTATTAGAAGACTATTTTCTTAATAAATTGAACAAGAAACTTAATAAAACATTGTACTTTTGCTCGTATAAGAATTTTTTATAGAATAATTCCAAGTTTCCACACAATTTATGAAACATTATTTATATTATTTACAAAAGAAAACACTCTGCCTCAGGAATATTTAAACGGTAATGATTAATGATATATTTTAATGATGATTGCTGTTTTTACTGTTGAAAGTAGAAAAAATACTCTGTAATCAAATTAAAATGTTGCGTGACATTTTTAAATTACTGGAAAGCTTCGAAAAACTACTGCGACATATCCTATTAATCGATGGTTCAATTTTTTTCATAAACCAGTTTATTTGTAAAATTATAAGTTTAAATTAAAATATCACTCTGAATTTATACATCGTTCACTATTATAACTACATGACACTCCTCTTTTGAACAATACAAATATTGAACTGTTAATTATATTATATCAGAAAATGAAACACGCTTATTAATGAGTAGGAGATTCTTTCTTAAATGATTTTTGGTAATACATATTTTGATATTTGGGATTGTTATGACTACTTTAAATACACAAAAAATATCTAGGAGACAAACAAAAAATATAAATTACTGTCATCAACCTTACTAGTTTGTCACAAAATTCTATAATGGAAATTGTTTACTATTTCTATAAAGAAATAATGTAAATGAAAGCCTAAATAGAGAAACACTAGTTAGAGCTATTCAAGCACTGATTTGTTCGCTCACTCGTCGCTTCACTCTCGTACCCCAATTTCTACTTATGCTAGAATAGATTGCCTTCTATAACAGGTTTTATATTGTGTTCTTGATTCCACTTGACAATGTATACCATACTTTGTAGGTATTTTGAATTTTTAAAATAACTTTTTTTATTCTTTCCACAGTCTTACGCAAAAAAATAATATCAATTTATTTATACAAAATTTTAGACACATAATACTCCTAATAACGAAGAGAACACCCAATTGTGATGAAATGCTAGGAGAATGAAAGGTTTTGAGATAAAATCAAAGTTTTTATCACACTGTTCAAAATTACCTATTTAATTTAATGGTGGTAAATAATCGAAACCGGTTGCCCATAAATTAAATAACGGAGTGATAGACTTTTTCCTCAAAAGCATTCATTCTCCCAACATTTAATAATTATAATAAAACCCATTTAAAACATATTATGTAGTAAAATCAAAGGAAGTAATAATTGCAACAACTACAATTAGTTCTGTTTTGAGTAAACTCGTTCTTGTAATTAAGTGCAAGTACGATAAACGAATCTCCTGTAATGCTCGTTGCCTCCGCGCTTCGGTTCGTTGTTAGTCAGAATCCAGTTCATCAATCAGACTTCAGCCTTGAGCGTTTCAGTTGGATTCAGCATTCAGCTTCCGCTTCTTCCTGTTTAAATTCAGTTTGAAGACTTTCTCTAAGTCTGTGTTGGTTTGGACAGGGGTTAGGTTAGGTATATCATTGTGCTGGGACCAACGTCGAAGTGTGGAAACTTCGACAGACGTATTGTTGCGGAGATATTCTTCCGCAACCGATGGAAACTTCATAATCGAACTCTGCCTTTCGGGAACTCACTCTTGATAGACCATTCATGTTTGATTCGCGCACAACGAAAAAGTGATGGAATTTTAAATAGGAATTGATAAATGGTTACACACACGAACACGGAAACAAATTTGTAGTTCATCTTTTCTACACGAGTTTTTCACTATTAATCTACGCATAACATATATACATAAAAATCACGCATACACCACTTATGACCAGTTGTTTCACTTATAGTTAAACTACAGGTTATCAAAATAAATAAAATATAAATAAATATATCATCACGGCATATAACTCATTTCTAGGTGTGCCATTATCTACACGTAATAATAATAATAATAATAATAATAATAATAATAATAATAATAATAATATTTATTTAGGTTATCATATTACATAATATACACCTAGGTCAAAATTTACATATAAATAGCAAAATATATATATATATATATATATATATATATATAAATATAGTACATGCAATTTTTAAATTAAATTTCAGTACAATTTAAGAATTCATCCATACTATAGAAACAATGTTGCAACATAAGTTCCTTAATACAATATTTGAAATTATTTATTGATTTATTTCTTAATTCGTCATTTAGTTTATTGAACAATATAGGTCCCCAGTAGTCAACACTGTTTTTACTTTTGTTTAATCTAAGATATTTTGGAACAATATTATTCTTATTACGTGTTTCATATTCATGTAAATCGCTGTGTGTTACATAACTTTTAATATTATTTTTTACATGAAGTAAACATCTATACATGAAAATACATGGTAAAGGCATTACTCGTAAGTTTTTAAATAATAGCTTACAATGTGTTCGGGGGTTTACTTTAGCTAAGATTCTGACAGCTTTCTTTTGTAGTTTGAAAGCGGTTATTACTTAAGGACTAGCTCCCCATATTAAAATACCATAAGTTAAATATGAGTGAAAAAGCGCATAGTAAGCTGTTACCAGAACATCTGTGGGAAATATTTGAGCTAATTTTCTCAATGCAAAAGTACAACTTGCTAATTTTTTACAAATTTTGTCAATGTGACATCTGCACTAATAATAATTCCTAGAAATTTTATATTTGCTACAATATTTGAAATATTTGTATCTATATGTTTATTTGTTATTAGCATATTTTGTGTTTTTTCAATATTTAGTTTCAGTTTGTTAGCTGAGAACCATTTTTCTGCACAGTCTATTATCTGTTGAAAATAATTATTAACTGAATCAATAGTATTCAATTTTTTTAAAAAAGTGGTATCATCAGCAAATAGAAGTAGACATCGGTAATGATGACGATATATTTTACCGTGTGGGCGCTTACCAGGCGTCACCTCACGGGCACTCATAGCTGGTGTGGAGAGCACACCACATGGGTCACTTTTGTATCGAAATTTTGGCAGTAATATTTGGCAACTCATTTGACATTTCGTTTCGATTATTTTAAACAACAGATAAAAATTTACCTAACTATAAGCTGTGCAACTGGTCATTAGTGGGTTAGGATAAACTCAAAAATAATAATACCAATAATACATCAGCTGGTTTACTCCACTCACTTTACAACATTTTTCTTGTTGTGGGCACCTAGCCTTAATAGTATATTCTATAACTAGTATGGAATAGATAATTTCCGCGCGAGCATATAGTTTGTAGGCCGAGCCGTAGGCGAGGTCTACGGTTTCGCAAGTGGTGGAAATACCATTCCATACGAGTTTTAGACTATACATTCTCCAACACTATTAATAAAAAATCTGTTGTAGCTATCACAAAACCTTCCGTCAATTCAATGTATTTCGTACAAATCCGATACCAAAAGTTCCTTGGAAAAGATTCTATATATCCTGTAAAATTGTAACACGAACACACTATTTTTTACAAATTCCATATTGCAAGTTCCTTTGAAAAGATTCTATAAATCCAATATAATTATAACACGAATGTACATTCTGTAAATATCACTTCACACTTGGTCATTCCTTCACACAGTTCTTCCTCTCTCAAATATTCTGCTACACAGTCCTTCCATCTTCTCTTTGGCCTTCCTCATACTCCCGGCATTGAAACTGCAAGTCACTTATGCGAGGGACACTCTGTCACTTATGTTACTTTCTGATCCTATACTTTCCACTTTGGTTTTGCACTTGACAGTGACATCTGTCAATTTTTGAATATATCTGCTGTTTCCATAATTTTAGCAAAGCTAACTGATTTTTGAAAGTTAACCTCTCTTAATCGCTCTATAACTCTATATCTATTGAATATGAAGGAAACTGTATAATCAAATTGTATAGAGAATAAGATTTTCTTTCATATTAATGATCACAAAATGGCAAAAAATGATATTTAATTGCGTTTTCCCAGAAAAACTGTTAAGAACTTCAAATAAGGGTACTTCCGGTTGACCAATGGGGTATTCTAATGATTTATTTTTATTTTTTTTTCTGAAACTTTCACGTATATGTATTACAAATCAAAAAATTTGAGTTCTTTTTTATTTAATTTGAGCGAGATATGAATTTTTAAATATTCTTTGAAAATTTGAATTTTACCGGATGTGACGTATGAGGGACTCATGACATTTAAATGACGGGGCATGTTTACATAGGTACAAACACAACACTTGGCGCGGCAGTCTATCTGTCATTCGGCATTTTATGTTTGTTTGGTTAGTTGTCGCTTGTTTTCTATGTATTTTAATTTTGTTCACGTTATCTAAGTGAATTTTCTGTAATGAAAACTTGTATTAACAATAATAACTATTATAAGAACCAAATTCGAAAAGTTGAAAACTTGTAAACATATAAACGTCATACAACTTACACGATCAAGACAGCTCACAATGCATCAATGGCGGAACAGCTGTTTCCTGTATATGGTATAGTCATGCACAAAATTTTTTAGATGTCATGAGTCCCTCGTACGTCACAACCCACGTGATACCTGTTCAGCGGTAAAATAAAATACAAGAAAACTCATGTTAGGAAAAAAAATTGATTTTTTTTTTCATTATTTGGTCATTTTAAAGCATAATTCACAATGTTATAACATTTTTTACCTTAAATTTTACTACATTAGAATACCCCATTATAACCAAAATCTAATCAGCTCTTCATATGGTTGTAAAGAAGATGAATACGAAAGAATCTTAATTTTTAGAATTGTAATTTTCAAGTCGGAGAAAAATTTGTCACACACACACACACACACACACACACACACACACACACACGGACACACACACACATATATAGACATCAATGTAAAATTAGTAATATCGTATTCTAGGGATCTTAAAACGTGCTTATTCATTATAAACTCACCACCGAATTTTTTGACCAAAGACAATACCTTCCTTACCTAAGGGTAACGGAAGGTAAAATGAATCTATACATTCTGTAACAGTTTTCAGTTACAGAATGTGTAAATTTCATAAAGAAAATTTCTTTTTGAGCATCATCTGAGTTTCTGACCTTGGCCTTTACCTGGGCTACAAACAATAAGAAATATTCTTTTGTTTTATTTGATGAAACTTCTTCGATTACATTATTAATATTGAAACATGATATTTTGAAAAGAAAAATGTTGGTAGTCCTTTGATTATATTTGTCGTAATTGATCGACAGAACGTCTCCACAATTTTGAATGGCCTGGGTTTCCCACATCCTCAAATCTGGCCCATATTAAAGGAGCAGAACAAACTTTTTAACTTTTCTATGTGGGTGGCAAAATAATTGAAAGAACAAAGTTTCCTGACACTTTTCATATCCACAAAAATTCAAATATAACAAAAACTTTTTTCTTTAAATTGAATTTAACCAGAGAATTTCAATCTCAATCTATAAGCTTTCCAGATTGATGAATGAGATCGACAGTAGGATCAAGTCTTCCATGGACCTAACCAACCTAACCTCGAACGAGTTTGCACACGCTGAAAATTTGTTCAAGGTCGCAATTAATCTTCCAATTGTGCGAAGCTTTGTCTGCGAGCAGGGCCGTTGCATATTGTGCAATATTTCGCTACCATTTGTTAAATTGGACAAATGAAAATAGCCAAGGTTGCATGGACAACGAAAGAAACGACGCTTGCAAATTGATGGGTTGCGAATTTTTTGAAATTCACCGAAGGTTATGGAATTTATGTTTGTGAAAGGATTCTATGTATTTTCACTTTTGTTTAAACACAATGAAAACGGAACAGGAAGTGTTTTATTTCAGCAGATATTTGGATGATTTAAAATTGTTTATTGCAGAAGTCAAGGATAGGAGATTATCCTTGAATTTTTACATTTTATTTTGTTTCAGGAAATATAAATTTTAAGTTAGTGGAACAAAATACGACTTCATTGCTTTCATATTAGATTTATGAGATCAAATGTTTATTTTATCCGTTAAAAAGAAAATTATTACCTATGTTTCATAATAAGTAATACATTTTCAAATTTTTCTTTTAAAAACTGATACCTAATATATATTAAAGATAAAAATATACATACATATTTCAAGATAAAATAATGTTTAAATTTGACATATCAATCATGGGTGCATATTTAACGACATGTAAGTCAAAAACTAGTGGATATCGTTATGGTTACAGTAATAAAGATTTAAAATAAAGCTAATTTAAATGAAAAAAAAAAAATTGTAAAAGTGAAAAACTCTTATTTATATTTTTTTTACTCTCGTTGTGATGTGATTTAACGTATTAGTTTCTATAGCACTAAACATCTTAATCTCAACTTAACAAGCTATGGCTTCGATCGTCATGGACTAGCAACCACTAATAGCTGATTCGGTTTGAAAACAGATGCTGGAGCTGACATATGTCATTATTTACAAAAAAAAGTAACCTGAAAAATGTATGTTCTGTATTTTTAATTTGCAGTCGTAGAAAAAGTATAACATGCAACTTGTTTTAGACACTCGTCTTTATACACATGTTTTTAAAATTCTTGACAAAAAAAAAACTCGTAGCCAAAGTGACCTTTATAAAAGTTGTTACATATTATACCTACTACTTGTATTACTGTACAAGTAAAACAAATTTTATCTGCAGTAACTTTAGCATACGAGAGCATACCCAGTTGATATATTTATATTTTATTTGTGTATGTATGTTTGCCACGGACATTTGTTTGCTTTATGCTTTATGTCATTAGTGTTTATAAAAATATTTATCCATTTCCATCGTTATATTTGTAAATAAATTGCTGCTTTATAAGTACATGTTAGGAACTATATAGTTATTTTATGGTTCAGTGTTATATTGCATATAGATCATGCGAGAAAAGTGTTATTTTTCTCTTTTCAAATGATTTATGTAATTATTACTCGTGTGTTTTACAAAACTTTATCCCACACATATTTAAATAATTTAAAATATTAATTTGACATTTCAACGTGACATTTGATTAAAAAACCGAACAGAGTAAACTTTTAATAATTACTGGGTTGATACTATAAATAATATAAAGTTATTAAATTTTCTATTTTTAAAGAAAAACGAACATTGGGTGACATTTGTCGCCCATGCACGTGTACTACAATTAAATTTATTGAATGGAGAAACATAAATGTACAAATTTACTGAACAATAATGTTCAAGCGAACAATGAAAGTAAAGCTCACATACTTTTCTTCATTCTATCGTCAGTGGTATTTTCTTAATCAATAACTTTATATCCTTAGGTTATTGTCTTTGGAGCAATAACAATGCAATAAAGCAGTTTGTCAAATAAAATTTATTTGAACCGTTTCAATTCTCTCAATAAAAATTACTGGTGTCATAAACTTGCCACATTGAACCGGCTCTCTGTAATTCGATTTCACATTTTCAGAGGCGAATTTATTCCTCTAACGGGGAGATATTAAATTACCATTCTGTAATCTTACTTAATTCAAATGAAATTTTAATTTTGGTGGAAATGTTGATGAAAAACTCTAATTCGAACCTTTCGCGATAATTGAAAATTCTGATGAGGACGCGGTCTGTCTTGTTGGGGTGTACGACCTGTTCAATGTAAATGGAGATACATACCCTTATTTTATTAAAAAGTGAACCTTGCTACTGAATTTATTCTCTTTTATATGAGGACATTCTTTTGACTGACATAAACTTAAATTTCGCTTTCTTTTTTGGAGAAAATTTATGATTTTGAAATATATGGTTATAACACAATTATCCCTTCAAGTTCATAAGTACAAGATGAATACAATAGCACTAGATACTGAACAATGAGTTGGTTGAAGTTATGAGTTCATTGCCTACCTATTACATTATTGTTTTTTTTTCTATCTCTCGCTATTCTTAGTAAGGAAAATATGGGAGATCGTACTAAATCCGAATTTCGAGATTTTGGTAAATAAGAACGTTTTAAGGGCCGAGGAATTCGATTTTAACATTTTCACGATTATGTCTGTAAAGGTATTGATCCTGCAAAAATTATGTTAAGTATCTTTTATTTCTACTCTATATTAATATGGAGAGAACCTATTAATTTTGGTGTAGATTGGATAATTGGAAGTGTCACTTCAAATTCCTTTCGTTATGTTTTCCTGTATTCTGCGTCTAAATATATAGTTTAATTTTATGTCTGATCAAGATCATCTGTATCATGAACAATTTAGCAAGTTGGTATACATCTCTCTTGTTTGCATTAACAAGAAGGGCGCGCGATAAGAATGGATATAACACGCTTGTCTTTCAACTATTTAGTATATTGATTTGTTACATGCCATTGTAAAACGATGCTCGTTGCTGACAATACTGTCGCTGTAACTGTACTGTCACAGTTACGAAATTAAGAAATATAAATAAACACTGTGACGGTGTCAGTATCTTACTTTTCACATGTTTGATTTCACATTTGCAAATAAACTTATCAATTGACTTATTTTTGAATTTTGAATCCATTTACTGTAACATATATTATGTATTATAATAACAAAATAACAGTAGTACTTTATATACCCAAAAGAACTCGAAGATGACCCTGATCAGACATTGTTAAAAATAGTTATTTACGATACAAGTACGTAAAGTTAGACTTTAGTTACACTACTCTTGTGTTTAAGACCCCTGAGTGACTAAAGAAGCTTTACGTATGTGTACCGCATAATATTTTATCTACGATAGAATCTAAAAACCCAATAAATTAAAAAAAAATTATGAATCAAAATCAAATCATGAAAAGTTTGCCATGAAATAAAATATACACCTGGTTTTTGCAAAACTAGCGCGTTTAAATTTTTTTATCTCTCGTCGCTCGGTAACCCGGGACTAATAAAACCTTGTTACTAAACAACCAAATTACAAACTTAAAACTAACAACTAAACCTCAATTTTACGCACTATCGTAGATAAATTATATTATTTACATTAAGAAACATAAAATTACACAGTTTTCATCTCGTATGATTTTTTGTACATTTATAAATACGAACTTTACTGACTGTGTCCATATTTTATTAAAAAATAATCCCAAAATCAATATTTTCTAATATTTCGATGGTCAGATTATCATACAAACTGTCGATTTAACATTGACACAAATCCGGGTAAAAAGTAGTCCCACAGAACATCAAAAACCTGCCGCATTAAACAAGGATCATCTTGAAAAATTATTTTCATATTCCAATCCTCTAGAAAGCTCGTAACTCCATCCTTAATGCGAAGCTTGTACTTGAACTTATTCCTTTAATACATCTTTAATATATTCAAGTCTGGGTCTGAAAACCATATGTCGTATATGGAGCAGAAATCAGAAAAAATACATGTTGTTGTCACTGATGGTGAATATTTTTTCACTTTGTGTTGAAGAAGGCCTTGCTTTTTTAATACTGGCGCTTTTCGATCAAAACCCTGCAAGTGGGTCAAGTTTGGAAATATTCGTATGCCGGTTCGCAAGTTGGTAAAATCAATATGTAAACATTCAAACATACTCAATTCAATATCGAATTCTAAACAGTTAACAAGAGGGATGAAGTTCCTTAGGGATGCTTGCCCACCTCAGGGGATGTGTCAATGTAATGTCATAATATTCCAGTCCAGAGAAATTTTACAGCAAAAATATTTTAAACTATCCAAAAATTTTATGAATTTATTATTTTGTTTTCTAGATTTTTTATCACTAATGTAATTGTATCTATACGTGGTGGCACTTGAAATCCGTGACATAGGCGTTTAACATAAAAAAAAAATGTGGATACCATATGACTTCACGGTACACCTATAAACTATACATGTTTATATTAATTTTAACTTCAAAACGGGAGAATATTGGAACCCGCAGTATAGCATGCGACATCAGCGGAATTTTTGAAAACTAAATTAATGGCTGCCCGTAAGATATGTCAAATATGTAAACGTCAAATCGTTTCATTTAACAAAAACAGGTATTCTTTCGCTTAAATTTAAGATTTCATTTTAAAATTTGTGAAATATAAGCGAATTAAAAGGTGGAAAACAATAACAAAACATTCCATAATTTTTGGCAGAAAAGATAGTTGATGGAAAAGAAATTTAAATATAGTACCACTGACAGTAACTTATTAATAAATAAAAATTGTAGATTCATTGTTTTACTAATATTTGTCCCCGTAGACTGCAGTTTCAAGTTAGAATGGCCATATGTCAAGTAGTAACTAAAAACGAAATTACGAATTGTTGACCCTCATTTATGTTTCTTCATAAAGGTTTTGATTGAACAAACTTAAAATTCGTATTGAGTTGAACAGTAACAATATTTTCGTTCAAACAACACTCATTCTGAATGTAAACTAATTGATATGTCCTAGTAACTGCCATGACAGATGCGCTTACAGCGCCGCTAGTGGACTCTGTGGGTCCCAATATAGTAATCATAAAGGGAGGTGCACACTAATTATATATATATATATATATATATATATATATATATATATATATATATATATATATATATATATATATATAAGGAGGAAAATATCGTGGGTGTGTCAGTGGATTGTGGGCTTTAATTAAAGTTGATTCTTTTAAAATCTGTCAAGCTTTCGTGTATTTAGTTTTTACACATCATCAGGACAGTTTTGGTGAAGTTGTTTATAAGTCATTGATTTTATAAAACGGAAGAATTTTGACATTATTTTAGTTAAAATTTACAAAAATAAAACTTATAATAATTTTGACTAAATCACATGTTAAAGTACGTTGTAGTTGCGCAACTACAACGTACTTTAACATGTGATGTGTAAAAACTAAATACACCAAAGCTTGACAGATTTTAAAAGAATCAACTTTAATTAAAGCCCACAATCCAGTGATACACCCACGATATTTTCCTCCTTAACTAATCGAAACAGTGACGATTACACTCCACACACACACATATACATATATTGTTATTTTTTGTCCTAATCCACAGCAAACAATAACAAAAACCAAAAAATATAATTTTTAAATTTACATATTTCGGTTATACAAAGGGTTTATTTAATAATACTTTATGTGCTACATGCGGAATTTAAATTAACTTTTGTTTGAAGTATTTATTCCTAAAATCAAAATAAAACCTTTTTTTCAAGAAAAACTGTTAACAGGTAATGTATGAGTTGCGGTTAGTCCATTTTATCCAAAATCTATATGTTATTTGCATTGATATAATAGTCTTATATGCCAAATTTGAAAAGTTTTGGAATATATTTTAATATAGATTTTCAATAAAATCTATTATATGCTTTAAGTAAAGTACCACTTCCGGAAGGTATGTAATGACCAAAAAGGGAGGTGCATAACTAGATGTTATAGTACTCCTAAATACAAAATTTCAACTTTCTACGGCTTACCGTTTTTGTTTTATGCGAGATACGTACGTATGTACAACCGTCACGACGAAATTAGTCAGAATGGACACAAGAATGAATAAAATGGATATTTCTGAAATCTGAAAACCGAAATTTTTCTTTATTGCAATACTTATTTTACTACGTAAAAGGCTCACAAACTTCCAAAGCTCGCCTAAGGCTCTCTCTGCAATATGCTTGCACATCTAGTAAAGTATCACTTTCAGGTCTTTTTACGTAAATTACTATGAAATAAAGTAGGTATACTAAATATTTCGAAATTTACCCATGTTAAATGCCTATATCACGGACTCTCGTGTTCAACTCGTATACAGGATGATCATTTTATTTTGCCCACTACTGCTATCTCGAGAACTACATAAGAACTTCTAAGTCGGTTTAAGTTAGCAAACAATTTCTATAATACAAGATTATTTTAATGACAGTAAATTTTTTTTCAACCATCAATGGTTCACAAACTGTTATTTTAAATGGAACTATGTATTTTTTTATTTGTTTATTCGACACAGAATTTTATTCTGAATTCAGTGCTATAATATGTGCATACCCTTAAATAACTTTAAAAATATGCATGTTTATACTTATTTCAGTTTTATTTTAATATGGGCTAAAATAAGTGTGCCATGGACGATAAAAATGTCCTCCATTTTTGTTAATACATAATTGAATTCCATTAAATCCATATTCACTTGTATCCGTCCATGGCATACTTATTTAGCTACCTATAATGAAAAATAAATCATTATATTAAGAAATAAAACCTTCATACATTTTCCTCAAAAAAAAAAAAATATATATATCTAAGGGTAAGCAAATATTATATCACTGCATTCATAATAAAATTCTCTATCTAATAAGTAAATAAGAAATATATGCTCCCACTTAAAATAAACCACTAGTTGAAAAAAAAACCGCACATTAAAATAGTCTTGTAAAATAGAAATTGTTTTCTGTATTAAATGACCTCGTAGCTCTTTATACTTTTCTCTGAACATAGAAAATACCAAAAAAATAATAATTTAGCAATATTTTTTACCTATTAATTTTCAATAAAGTTTAATAAACGTCGCTTAAGGGCCGAGGCTTTTTGATACGAGCGGAGCGAGTGTATAAAAAACGTGTGTCTAAAGAAAGAGTTATAAAATGAAAACTTTTACGAATATAAATTAAAACAGAAAAAATAAATGAATACACTTTTTTGGTTAGTTATTTTTTACCGAATGACAGCAGTTGGTTCCAGTAGCAACCTTCATCATTTGTTAGTGATTAGTAGCTTCAGGCCGTGTCTAATACGATCAAAGCCACAGTTTATCAAGTTGTGATTAAGATGTTGTTTAGCGACATCGAAACTAGAACGTTAAGGAACAAGTTAACAACGGAAGTATGAAAAAATTATTTAACACTTTTTAAGAGACAAGTATTTCTGACCAATAACTTTCTCTATACACATTTGCTCAAAACGGAATTAGAAAAATAATAAATTATCATTATCGATTAAGCAGTAAAACAGAAAAAATCAATTACTATTTTTAAGAAAAGTTTTATAACTACATGTTGGAAAAATGTTGGACAGAATAAAGACTTTTTATTAACTCACAGAAAAAAGACACTTTGCGCATCGTTTCTTTGTGCCAAATTTTCAGCACGTGTATAAAATATGTCTACACCATGTACCATAAATATAACTTGATTTTATGTACGAAAAATATTATCCTCGAAAAGATACGAGAAAACAAAATTTAAATTCTCGTAGTGCATGATTAAATGATAAAATGCATTATGAATTTCAAGAACAGCAACAAAAAGTGCAATCCTCTGTGTACATTTAAATACATAATGCATCACGGAATAACTGAACAGTCTGTAGTCCGCGTGCTCGTCCAATTTCATCCGTTTTATTCGCTTTGCAAAAGCGGGGAAATCTACGAGCAATGAGCACGCCCACGCAAGTAATAAGTGCCCGTATGCCGGACCGCGCAATGTAATCAAATGTAACGTATTGTCCTCTTCGCCAGAAATAAAATTTAATAACTTTGTTACTAGAATTGAAATAAGCAACCGAACGTCCGAGCCATATGTTCGAAATTTTTATGTTAGTAATTCTGGTGATAATTTATGAGTGCAAAAATTTGTTGGTTTTGCAATACATCACTGGGGAATTGTAACAGGGACATAAAATGGGTGATGAACTTTTGCATATTGATTTTATCTGTTCAAAAAAACAGTTTTGCTGGAAAATTATTGTCCATTTAATCGTAAAGAGGATTAATTTAATCATTTTATTTTCTGCAATATCAACAATTTTATTTTTCCGATTTCAGTCGAATTCTTATTTGAAAAATCTGTTGTGGCCAGCACAAGACCTCTCGCCATTTCGATATTAGGCTATATAAGTATTGTATTGCACTTTGCTATCGAACCGTCGTTTTGTAACAAAATATTACAGAACTTTACCCAAATATGGTTTTTTATTGTATTTAACATCTTCTGCACACATATAATTCTAATTATATCTATTTTTCATTGTATGAGGATGTTCCTATTCATTAACCAGATTAGCGGTATTTCTGATTGATATATGCATTTTACCTATAAATTCAAATATTTAATTAATAAAACAATAAGAAAGATTAAATGTACTTCCCAGAAAAAGCTATCAGAATGTCAATAAAACTGTTGATTTTTGACACTGACGTCTGTCAGTTACATATTATGTTATAAACATTTTAATTTGTCAACTGGTTTCCTTAGTGTATTTTCGCCTACTCGGCTTATTATATCCCGATATTCTATATATTATATCGTCTTTATCTCTAAATTTATAGAAGATATAATAAAAAAATTAAATGTATCAAATGTAGAATTCTGTTCTTCAAAGTTAGTAGTATCAAAAATTTTCAAAAAATAATATTTAGAAGATTTTTTTTTAAACTACTACTTCCGGTTGTTCAATTGTTACCAAAACCTTTTCAGCTCTTCCCAGGAATGTCAGATTGAGGAATTCATAGTTAAACAGGTCTTATGTCTTATAGTTTTTGAGGAATCGTCCCTCCAACATCAAGCCATACACACATACATACACACATCCACACACACACACACACACACACACACAGACATCATTGTAAAAATGTTAAAATCGGATTGTAGTGGCCTTGAAACGTGCTTATTCATTAAAATCTGAATATGTGATTTTTATCATGATTCCAATACCTCTCTTAGCGAGAGGTAAAAATTTATAAAAGCGATTCCTGTGATATTTTGCACAATAATGTTGAGTGCTAAAGTGATAATATCTAGTAATAAATTTGCGATATCTGTGAAATGTTGATACATTGTCATATTTAGCAATGCGTATATTATCATTATTTAATTAATTGAATTATCGTGGTTGTCAGTTGTCACCACAACCATTATTAACAATTTTATGATTAATGTACTCGATTTTTAAATTATAGACTATTTATTTAAATTAGGGTTGTCGAAAACTGCTGAAACTGGTACCCGATTAATAGCCGATGACCCGATAACCGGTCATAAAATAATAACCGTTTTAACCGTCTTGAGTAAAATCGCAGGGTGTAAGTTTAGGTGACATCATTATTGCACAAGGAGACATTTCTCGCAATACTTGTATATTAGCCCAGTGAACTAAGGGAATTTACCCTCCACTACTATTGGTTTCACAAAATACATAATATGCCAAGTTTTAGAAAACTGAGTCTTTGAATATATAATACTCGGCAAATAACTCATTTTGAGCTAAAGAGCAGTAGAAAGAACTCACAGGTAAATAAAAGAAGGAAGTGCTGTTTTTTTCTAGTAGTCCCATAAGACTTCACTGATGTTTGCCAACACATAATTATGTTCATTTTACATATACGCAGATGATTCTGTTAGAAATAATACTTTTATAATTAAAAATAATGAACCAAAAAGAGTTGCTGCACTAAACTTGAAAAAGCCACTTTTTCTTTTTCTTTTATAAATTGACCCCTAATCCGATGCATTGGTCTTGAAAGAAAAAATGTATTTTGTAGATAATTAAATTCTCAACAAGATTAATTATAAGGACTTTTACGCTTAAATGGTGTGTTATGGAGCTATTGCTAAGTGCGCAATTTTAGCCTTTTTATGAGCTTCATTGCACTGTTGCTATTAATCGTACAAAAAACTTAAAACCACAGATCACAGACACTATTATAGATAGGAAACTGTAATGCTGCAAACTGGTACTATAAGTACAGCGCCCCCTGGTCGTGGGAAGAACAAGTTTCATGTACAGGAGGCGGAAATTTTGAATTGATTCGAATTCAACAATTAACACTTAGTAATAAATTTGAAGATCTCACAAAGAGCTGATGTTGAAATTTATTTATATCAAATATTAAGTTATTAGATTATATACATTATATTTTATATTTATAATAAAATAAGTGAAATACTAAATTAATACACTGTTTTTCTTGTTAAAGTTTTTATTTTTTAATAATTTTTCGTATTTCTTCTGTGCTAATTTGTTTTTATTATCGCTAATTACACAGTTTTTCAAAATTTTCTTCCCATTTAATATTCGTTGTTGAACATTAAATAATTTTTTGGGATTTGGAAATCGATGTAAAGTAACATCTGCAAAATATATCAACAATTAATACCGAGCTTTCAAAATACTAATTATGCATCTAAAAACTAGTAAAGTACACATATAATACACACCTGTCGTAATGCAATCTGGAATACAGCAATTGATGTTTCTTTCACAAATATTTTTCACACCCAAATCAAATATCTGGTGATAAATTGTTCACTATTTATATCACAAGTAATTACAAGCAACTACAAATATATGTGTATATATCATAAATAAACAAAACCACAACTAAATTAAAAAATAACAATTCAATAACAATCGAGCTGTCAGTAAGCTGTCATTTTCAAATTTGAAATAAAATTTTATATACTAGCGCCATCTAAACGGGGGAAGAAAAGTTATAATGTTGGCCCGCCTTGTCTAATAGGAGTTTCCACCGCATGCTTAAAACAATAAATTCGCAGGAAATTTTCTCCTCTACAAGTTGGCAAATAACTTTTTTGAGCTAAAGTATAGCTATAGGTAATAAACTGAAGAAAGTGCTGATTTTAGGTGGTTTTCTCAAGTTGGAGGAGGATGCGACTGAGGGGGATTGTGGAAATTTGGATTTTTCACTAATCAACTATCCTAAACAAAAATTCAGAACTACCCAACCTTTTGTAGGATATTGTAACTCCGCGTCGTATGAATAAGCAATAATTGGTCATTGGCCGTGGTCCTTTGATAGACATCTCCTGCAGTTCTCAGTAGGATGCCTGCTTTCAGCAAGATGGAGAAACAGCTCATACCTACGACGCGGAAATCCATACAAGTTTTGCAAGAAATGTTTCCGGCGAAGCTGATTTCCCTGTGCGGTGATGTCGCCTAACCTTACACCCTGCGATTTCTTCTTATGGGGCTATCTGAAATCAAAAGTGTACGTTACGTATACACACCGACCCAAAACCTTAAAGCTCTTAAGGATACTATTCGTCCGGAAATCGTCGCTATTTCTCCAGAAACGACCGAATGAGTTGTGTGAACATTTAGAAATCGTCTCTAATAATTTACAATAAAATACTATAAAACAATTTTATAAAAGTTGTCCCAGGAAGACATCTGAATAGGGTAGAAAATATTTTCGATAGAGTATTTCTTCTGAAATCAACCATGTAATCATTCTACAGAGTGATTGAAAATGGCTGAAGCGTGCCGCTGCATACGATTTTCACATTTGCCACTTACCTAGTATGATGTCATACTGTTTCCATGGGCGTACCTTTCGAATTTTGTTAACTGTCATAAGAATAATCCGAAGAACCATCTTCCTTACGTTTACCTGTACGAAAATACGCTTCAAGAAGAAATTTGTCACGTTCTTCATTAAGAGCTATAATGAAAAGAAATTACTTATAGATTTTTCACGAAGGTAGGCGAGACAAATATCAAATGAATTAACATACGGCAATGATATTAATCAAATATCACGCAGTTGTCATTATCTGTCATATATGGAATATAGTTTTAATTAATTATGGAAAATTGAAATATATGAAAAAAAAATTGACAATTAAATTGAAATTCAAATAAATTTGACTTTATAGTTATTTTTCTGTAGGCTATGAATGAAAAACAATAAAGTTTAAATTAAAACGAAACAAATATTTGTTAATTACTAGTTCTATTTGATTCCCTACCTAAATAATTTAAATTGAAAAATAGCAGTTTTTGTTTTTCATACATAACGTAGTGAAAAATAACTATAAAATTCAAATTTATTTAAAATATGACATGAGTGTTCAAGCAAAAACCCAATTTTGTTCTGGCAAATTCACTCAAAATCTTCTGCTTTATCTGCTTAATTGACCTACCGAATAGTACTGAAGTCGGCAAATCTTATTAAGTGTATACATATTAACAAGTCTATATTTAAGTAATAATTTGAATTTTAAATACTGTCAATTTGGATCTCTACATGTACGCCTACTTATTTCCTGGATGTACGATGTGTATTTTTCAGGAATGATCTGAACTTTTACTTAACTCTTAGTACCTAAACATGTCTGCACCCATTAATATTAATTAATTATTGTACGAATTACCTCAAATAATGGTTAAAATAATGTTACATTACTTCCTTTAATCAAGAAAGTATAAATATGTCTTAAGAATTTCCAAACTGTAGTTAAAATCTTATTAGAAATAAAACAGATCATGAAATAAAATAGAAATAACTGTTTTAGTTTAGTTCATAGTCGTAAACGAATGTGTTTTAATATTTGAGTCTCGTCTCGTCCGAGGAAGTCCTAAAAAGTTAATTTGAAGCAGCGAATCTATTCATAAAGTTAATCTTCTTTGCTTCATTCGTCCATAGCGCTCAATAAGGCGGTGCACTTGGACTTGGTCGGATGATAAAAAGAACTCAGTTTTTCTTTTTCTCGGGGATCATTGAATTTTACTCTTCATTTTAGTTACATTCATATATCCCAGATTTTTTTGTTCCTTTAAGAAAGACGCTGCAGTAAGGAAGGTACGTGCTACATGACTTTTATTTGTGAGATAAAATGTTTTAAATGAAGAATGAAATTCTTATATTCAACGTAATCATTTCTGGCGAAACAGCAACGATCTTGTAAAAATATCTAAAACTGTATTATTTTTATATTTGTAAATAGTTTTGTAAAGGATTATATTTGCAATTACATAAACAGGATGTAATTTGTATCTGCTCAAGCCTGAAAATTTATGAATAGGTAACACAGAATACATATCACTAGCCACTTCCTGTAAATAATATTTTCTCTGATATTTATTTGTTTATTTTAAATAGCAATGTTTTAAAAACTAATGGCCGTTTGCACCAACGTAACTTAAACATTAAACTTGGCTTAAATTGACAATATTGCATCGAAATGAAATGTCAAATGAATTATAATATATTGCTGTCAAAATTTCGATTTGCATTTTTTTGTTTAAGCCTAGCTTAAAATTTAAGCCTTGTTGGTGCAAATGGGCATTTGTCACTTATGAAAAGTAAAACGGTTAGCCTTTTCATAAACTTTCAGGTGGGAACAGATGAAATGGGCACCCTGCATATTATTCCAAAAATAAATACATTGTAAATTGTAATGGATTGTTAGTAATCTGAAAAATAATTAAGGAAAGTTCTACTAAAAAACGATTACCAAATGGAATATTATTATCCCATAAAAGTCTTTAAGGAACTAAAACATTTCTTCTCAAATATAATTATCGCTATTTAATATCATATTTTGTTACTTATTTTGAATTTCTTCCTGCTCAAATATAATCAGTAAATAAATTCCATTTTCTAATATTTGACATGAACTTCTTGAAGAACGACAAAAGTGAATACTTATCGTCCACGAACTATTAAAAATAACGACAATGCGTTTTTAATATAATGACATTGGTTTTGAGTACACATTTTGAAAAATATCGTTATTTAAAAACTTTTTGATCATAACGATAGGTTCTGGTATAACTACTTTCTTACAGAATAAGCCTATAAATCTATTTTTACTACGTTATTTGCTTGGTCACCAAAGGTGTAAATTGAAAAATTTTAACACCAAAACATTCTGAATTTTAATTTGTAAAACTCTATGTCCCTGCTCATATAAAAGACCCCACACCCGTATGTTGAATGCCTATGTCACGGATTAAATTAAATTTGAAAACAAAAATGTATATTTTTAATTATTTTTGCGTATATTTTATTTTCTTATATCAGAAGTTCATTTAGGGTTTCTTACACTAAATAAAAATAAATAAACTTCATACAATAAACTAAACATTTTAATTAAGTTCGAAAATAAATTCCATTTCGAAATTTACGGCCCATACCTTTCATAAAAGAGACTCTTATGCTTGTCTGAGTTGATCCTTTGAAGGTTATGTTCTTTCCGCACTTTATGCGTTGCTGCATCATTCTTATATCTACCCTAAAGGCCGCTGATGTCTCCTATAAACTGAATTCAACTCAAACGAGATCACGAGATATCATAGTGAGCCTTGCTGAACTACGATTGGTTTTTGTTTGACATATGAAATTTTATCGATGAAATAAAAATCAGCAGACTGTGATGTATGTGCTGTGCTGCAATGTTGGTACGACTGCATTTCGCGACAAAATGTTGGCAAGAATGAGAAGTTAACGGTGATTTTGTAGTGAGATAAGAGAATTTTTGTTTTAAACAAATATTTGACATAATAACAAGAGTAAATAAAAGCCAGAAAAGTAAGATATTATTAACATTACAATTCTAATCTACCGAAAATTTAATGCTTTCGAACATAGGTACCAAAAATTGTAACAATACTTGAACTTATTTATTTTATATAATTCTGGAAAAAATAGTAAATTTAATTGCAAATATATTATTTGGTCACCTCGTTTAATAGGTACATAGAAGTTTAATTTCACGAATTTCATAATTATCTGACAGATAAAAAATCTGCATTATAATCACGATGTATATTTTTCTGAATATTTAATCGTGGTTCAACTACGAGTATAAGGGGTTTGATCATCATTACGTTATTATAGATTTTTTCTGTTTGATTTATATGTTTATGTAAAATACTCTACTGCTCGGTAATAGTTATTTACATAGTCAATTATGAAAAGAGTGATATTGTTTGATGAACATAATATTTGCCAAAACGAGCGAAGCGGGTTTTGCAAAATATGTGAGTGAAACAATATCACGTTTTCATAACGTATTATATAGTTATTTCAAAATCAATTTACTAAAGCGTTGCCGAGAAAATAAATGAATTTAATTTTTTAATTTAATGCTTATGTCAGTGCATACGTATCATTATAGAAAATGAATTTTGAAAATTTGTTCTGACACCGATATAGATCTTCCTTCTGATGTAGAGGAATCGGGTTTGAGTCTATAATTCATAAATTGATATTAAAGAAATCATTATTGATATTCTTGTTCTTTTATTATCAGTTGTCAGTTGTGTAATATCCTTTTCCGACGACCACTACGAAAAGTACATGAATTCACACGCTAAACTATTACTGAAAGTTGGTCATTGCACATCACTAGCAAAGCTGTGTGAAATGAAATCTCGTTAGCCAATCAGATGCGTCCGTAACTGTGTGAAATTATTTTATCACACGCTGCGATAACTGAGCGAACTAACCTAAAACTTTGTATTTAAAAATTTGACAGTTGCAAATAATTTGCTAAATTTACACAGGTTAAGAAGGTTGGACCCTGATTTATTATATTTTAACAAAAATTTTGGTAAATTCTGATAGTAATTATATTAACATAATCTGTTTTAATATTTTTATGTAAATTTTATATCGTTTCTTTTTGTGGTCGCCGCAAAAATATCGTGTACAACACGTGCTGAAAGGGTATTTCACCCTCATGTGATTAAATCACTCGCCTTCGGGTCGTTGCTCAAACTTCACGCTCGTGTGAAATATCCAACTTTCAGCACAAGTTATACAATATACTATTACGTAACTCAGTTATATAATAGTATATTTCATAAAGAGTATCAAAGTGAGAAATATCGTGCGAGTGTGAAGTACATACGACCAATACGATATTACTTTCGAGCGAGTTATCAGGGCCGGCGCTAACTATTTTGCTGCCCGAGGCGAACTTTTTTATTGCGCCCCATCAGAGGGGGTGAGCTAATTTATCATATAAAATAAAATAACTACTTCTATAGGCTAGCCATTAGGAACTCGGAAACTATAAAAGATACGAAATCGGTTAAAAAAATTGCCCTATTAGTAGACCATTTAAAGATGTATTTGTTTTTTTCCGAAAAATGCATAGATCACTAGATAAATGCAAAAAATCTATTTTTTAAATGTTTATTTATACCCAAGGAGTGGTGTAGGAAAATATTAAATTACAGTATACTTATTTCCTACACCACTCCTAATCGGAATCACAGCTTATACAAACAGAAATTGATCTGTTTCTTGTTTTAATTTGTGAATTTATGAATTATTTCATCATGTTGATCATTATCGTGCTTAATGTCGATCATTACTAATCCTAACTAAACTAACATTTTTTTCATTAAAATGAGTTTATTTTATAAAGTATGTCTTTTTTTAACAAACAAAAGGGTGAAAAAAGTGCACTTTTTTAAACGCAAACAAGTGAAATAATGAAGCATTAGGGCCCTTTCTTACACTTTTATTGCAGATGTAAAAAAAATTGAATGGAATTCGAGTAACAAGTGCATTATTTCACTTATAGGATTTGATAAACATGCCTACGACTTGTTCAGTCAAACTTTTCTATTCGTAAAATAAGACTATACTCTTTACTCTTATTAACATTATTTTTTAGACGAACATAAAAAAATAACATAAGTATTTTCAAGAATTTTATATCGAATGACAGTACCTACTACCTTCTTCAAGCAATCAACATTAGCAACAAACAAAGCAAGGCTGCCGGACTGTGTTGATTTGGTGTCTACATTGCGATATAACCATATCGTGTTAGTAAGATATACTCGTACTCGTATCTTGCTGGTGTACGATATTTTCAACTTTCTTAAGCAGGCTACTATCGCGATATCTATTATTTTCTGAAGTGGTCGTCTAAAAAGACTTAGAAATCTCATTTCTTATCAGTTATGTAAAAAGTTAGGTTAGGTTAAGAATTGGATAAAATAATTTCGTGATGTTATGTATGGTGTAAATATAACTTCTGAATTTACTTACCCTAGTTCAAAAACAGATCATTGTTTTTTGGCGAAAATTTAATTTTGTTTATATAAAAAGTGCACATTTTATAATTCGTGTAGAGTGTAGGCGTAATGGCTTCTCTCAGTTTTTACGATTGTAACTCGTGACAAAATTTAATTATCTGACAAAATTACGAAATAAAAGTTCTTTATAAAAATTGTTGAATGAGTAAAACTTTGCCTGAAATGCATCTGCATTAATTGAACTTAATTTTTATATTGTCCTTTGACGTCAGCAAGAAAGATGAATGGGAATCTTAATTATTCCACGTTCCCACCTAAAATAGAACCGACCATCCTCCTTCAGCCTCAAATTATATTCCAGGCAACAAATAAATCACAAAGATTACATTTTACTCTATTTTCATCATCGTCGCTCACATAAATAACTTGCTTCTTTCAGATGTTTCAGTCTGGAGAATAAATATACATTCATTATTGTTTTGTTCGGGTGCAATTTATCCGTGAAATACCAACTATCAACATTATGATTCACAGAAATAAATTTATATGAAATATACATATACCTATATTCTTAAATTTATTATTTATACAATATATATTGAATTTGAAATATCTAAAACAAACTCTCAACTGGATGGATTTATCTTATTTATTATTACAATACAGTTATCCAGTTTTCAATCATCTCGTAATGGAGGTAATATTACTACGTCTCCTATAGTGCGTTTCAGCTTTCATGTAAGAAAATAGCAAATAGCGCTTGAGAGCCGACCGATTTAAATGATTGTATTAAATACAGTGGCGTATTAAGGTATTTTGGCGCCAGAAGCGCTTGAATTTTTTTTTTCGAGAAAAGACAATCATACGCAGGTAGATGGGAGGTCTTTTTTGTTAGTAAAAGTCAGAAACATTGAAACTAAACTTTTATTTTTAATTAAAATAGTATAATGACAAAAATATAATTATTTTTAATTTTTCTTGCTTTGGCACTGGCAAATATATTCACAGTGTCGTCAAAATTAATTTTATTTAAAAGGGTTTTTTTGATTCATATAATAGCCAAAACATTTAATTTTACGTGGGATTGACTATAGGCACAAACTCGTACGAGTAGAATAGCTAAAATAAATTATTTTGTATTAATCTTTCTATGTTATAATGTCCTAATGCGTATGCGCCCCTTATACTTTTGCGCCAGAATCCTGGACTTCTCTGGCTTCTGCGATAATACGCCACTGATTAAATAAATAATTTAAATTCATGAAACCAAACTTCATCAATAATAAATATTTTTAAAAATGTGTAATATTTGAATTTTAAAAATTATAGAAAGTTGACATTAAAAACATGGTTAAATATAATTTATTTCTGTCGATTTTATTTGACAACTTTTTAAACAATAAATATTTAAAAAAATTTACAATACTGGAATATTAAAAATTACAAAATCAACATTAAAAAAATCTGATGTGGCCAGCACAATACCTCTTATGATTTAATTTTTATTCATTTAAACACGTACTAAACCTTCATATTTACTAATGCTGGCAACTGTATTAACATTTTTTAATATAATTATTTTGCAACCTATTGATATTATTAATATTTTCATCTTCAGAATCTTACCGTTATATTAATTCAAATTTATTTGTTATAGTGACTTTAACTTATTTTCAATTACAAATATGTATAAGAAAATTGATTTCTTTATTAGTATGTATTTTATAAATTCATATATTAATATTTTCGTCTTAAATTATTAATTTGAGTAGTAGATTGCACCAAAGCAACGCCAATGATTTATTTACGGAAGTATAGAAGGATCATAGACAAAAAAAATCAACTTTTGAAACTTGAAATTTCACCTTTTAAACTTGAACTTTCAACTTTTACACTTGAAAAATTCCAAAATTAAAAGTTGAAATTTCTAGTTTTAAAAAGTTGAAATTTCAAGTTTCCAAGGCGAAATTTTAAGTTTTAAAAAAATTTGCGTATGACCTTTCTAGGCTTCCGTATTTATTAGATAATCACGATTCCGTGGAATACTTACCAAATCGGTTTTCTTTGGTATCATCGTCTGTATCTGTCAGTTAGATACATTTCAGCTGTGTAACCAAGGAGTTGTGTTTATATATAAATCATAAGCTAGTGGATTTATTAAAATAGATAATTTTATAAATTTATTTAAATTTATATCTATTTAATGTAAAGAAATAGGCTTATTGGATCAGGGAGTGAAGATTCACGTTTCATATCCCTGCGAGGTCAATGTATATTTCAAAAATTCTTTCTTCGTATATATAATTTCTGCCTAATCCAATAAGCCCATTTCTTTACATTAAACTTGTAGGTAGGATCGCACTTACTTAATATTAAAAAATATATAGAAAAAGTATCAATACCTGTAGAAGATTTATTAATATTTAATTTTTATAACACAAAACGCGAGAAAATGACATTTAAAGGTATTTTTATATTAGAAACTATTTTAAGTTTCAAGGAAAGTACCACTTCTGGTTGTCTGATTTGCACCAAAATCTAATGGCTTCTTTCCATATTAGAATAGAGTAGGAATACATGGTGTCAAAATTTTCTGAATTATGGTGTTTGAGCTAAGGCGTAAAGAGTATCCACACACACAAATGTATGACATCATTTTGAAAATGTTAAATTTGGATTCTAGGGACCTTAATACATGCCAATATTTATTAAATTCTCGATATGTGATTTTTGGCACGGTTCCTATACCACCTCTCTTACGAAATGTAAAAATTGTTAAACATAACAAATGTATTTCTGTTGATTTTATTTGAAGACTGACAAGCTGACAGGTGATAATTTTGTAGCTTTTGTGAAGTAGATGTGCATGATGACCAATCAGAGGGCAAAATTTATAAATTTAAATCACGCTATTTCCTTTCCTGAATTGCACTATAGTTTGAAAACGAAATAAGAATTCTGAAGTATAATTTTGTACAGTTTTTCTTGTTTTATTATTTTGTATCCTATTTCATAGTGATTGTGATTTGGATTTAATAATAAATATAATGTATTACCTTAATTTCTTTAATCAAATTTCTAAGCATTTCTGTAATTCAAATTACCTATTTTTTAAAATTTTAAGGAAAATATTTTGTTAAACTTTGGAAACTTGAAATCCCGATAATGTAAAATCTTAATAACCCAAAATCGTGATAAATTAAAATGCGCAGTTATGTCAATTTTCAGTGGTGAATATCAGTGATCAGTTTTTTTCTAGAATTTTTCATTAATGCTCGTCTAAATATCTCATAAGTGAATTAAACAACTTTGTCATAGTTTTTTGAAACAGTGTTGGAGAACTACAATTGCTGGTTTAATAAATTTATTACAGAATTTAAATTCAAAGTTGTTTTTCTTACTTATGGAAGCAGTTTGAGAATTTTCTATACTTTCAAATAGTGTCAAGGTAGATAAAGAATAGATATGAATACGAATGAATCATAAAATCTGTAATATCATAGTTTACTAAAGCATTTATTGGAATAGTTTTTTATATGCGAAATATTTTTCCACACCACTTATTTTATAATTTTTTTGTTAACTTTATAGTTTTACGAAAAGCAGTAAACATTTTGTCATATATCAAATTCAAAGTGTCAAAAATGTTTACTTTAAATATCTGTAATGTAAAGAGCTGAGCGATTTATTGAACTGAAAATAAAAGTCGAGTTGTCACAAACGAGAAACTTTGAACAAACTCAACCGGTGCTCCGGGCGTATATTTCAACCCGGCTCGAATATTTCACAATGCGATTTATGCAAGGTATTACTCAATATGAATTTATTACTTTAACTGTTGATTCTCATTATTCAAAAGTTCAAAGAGATAAAATAATATAATAAGTTTCAAAGTTCAAAAAAAAAATTGCAATATATAAATCAATGAGGACGAATTTAGAGTCTTTCTTTTATTTATCAATTAAATTTTCATTATATATTTTGGCATGTATTTAATTGATCAGCGTTTTTACTAAATAATCAGTACTTTGAAAAATGTAATTTAACCTATCTAATCAAACTTAATCTAACCTGGACATAATAATCTTATTAACTAATCACTTATTTTACAAAATATTGATCATTAATGTAAAACTTTATATTTTTATACATAAATTTAATTGCTTTCTAATAAATTTTATTCTATTCATTGACTACTCTACATAGTCGACACGCATCTTTAAATTAAGTTTTCTCAGTCACTAAAGCCATAAATTTAAAAAATTGAAATTCAAAAATTCAGAATTTTATTATATAATTCATAAGCACATTACTTCTATTATGAATTGTTTATTCCTTTCTTTCTTTCTTGTGTGCTGCATACTGCAGTTGCGGAAAATAGAAGTAGGTAATAAATGAATTCTAAAATTCATACAAAACTGCGTCTACCATCTTATATGGAGAAATTTCTTGCATTTATCAATCATTTTCAGTCTGAAAAGTGTAGTTTTTGTTCGATAAAAGCAACAGATTTGCAAGGACGATTATTTTAATGGTCTCTATGTGTAAAAGCGTCGAGCAGGCCTTGGATTTGGATATGCACTGCCAAGGTTGATCCTTTAGAAGGATTTTCAATCGTGCACTTGAAATTTTAACTTTTTACTCAATACAAAAAGTAAGGATAAGGATAATGGAGCAGAAAGAATTATTTATGAGATCACTGAAATAATGAAAGGCAAATTAATTTTTTTACAATTCAAAGTAAATTAATGAATGAAATAATTTAACAATTATAATAAACGCATTGAAATAAATAGATAATTTTACAAATATATCTTTCATAATAAGTTATATTAAAATTGTTAGAGGAAAATATAAAATGTATTATCATTTTGTATGCATTATTATTATTGAATAATATATTATACAGCAAGGAAGATGCTTTTTTCCGGAGTGTAAAACCGAAGGAAACATCATTCTCTCCTGAGGTGTATATACTATTTTTCCATGACCGTGAGGTGCAAAATTTTCGTAATTTTTTTGAATCAGATTTAATAAGCGTTCAATCGTTGCAAACGACGAAAGATATTTGTTGGGAATACAATAGTTGCACATGACAGTAGAAATTTGTAGATACTACGTTGAAAATTTATTTCAATAATTATAATTTAGGTGTTAACAATTAACATTCTGTTGTGGTTTTTGAGTTTTGAGATAAAATTGATATGTATGCGCTTTTTATGATTTTTACCTTCCGTCACCTTTAGGTAAGGAAGGTATTGTCTTTGGTCAAAAAATTCGGTGGTGAGTTTTTAATGAATAAGCACATTTTAGGGTCCCTACAATACGAATCTACTATTTTTAAGATGATGTCTGTATGTATGTATGTATGTATGTATGTATGTATGTATGTGTGTGTGTGTGTGTGTGTGTGCGTGTGTGTGTCTGTGTGTGTGTGTCCGTGTGTGTGTGTCCGTGTGTGTGTGTGTGTGTGTGTGTGTCCGTGTGTGTGTATGTATGTCCGTGTGTGACAATTTTTTCTCCGACGATAACTCCAATACTACAATTCTAAAAATTATAATTCTTTCGATTCCTCTTCTGTACATCCATATGAAGAGTTGATTAGATTTTGGTTATAATTGATCCACCAGAAGTACCCTTATTTGAAGTTTTTAACAGTTTTTCTTAAAAAACGCAGTTAAATATTGTTTTTTGACATTTTGTTATTATACATATTAAAGAAAATATTCTTCTGTATACAGTTTGATTATACATTTTCCTTCATATTCAAAAGATGTAGATTTAAAGCATTATAAAGAAATTAATTTTCAAAAATCAGTCAGCTTTACTATTTATCATGGAAACAGCTGATGCTGATATATTAAAAAAATTCTAATTGACAGATGTCAGTTGTAAGTGCAAAACCAAATATGGAAAGTGTAGGGTGTAGGATCACAAAATTGATATGTCATAGTGCTCCTCGCAAGTGACACACAGAGAAAGGCCAAAGAGAAGATGGAAAGACTGTATCGCAGAAGACTGAAAAAAATGCCTGTGTCAAGAAGATGTGTTGGACAGCGATGAGTGGAAGAAAAGAGGAAACAGCTACCTCTAATAAAATAGGGGAAGCTGAAGAATAAGAAAAAGTGTCAAGTGCATTTTACTTAGTGTATGTTTATGTTATAATTTTATTGGATTTATAGAATAGAAATAGTATGTGTTCGTGTATCGTGTTTGATTTTACATGATATTATATAGAATCTGTTCTAAGGATCTTTTGGTATGAGATTTTTACAAAATACATCGAATTGACGGAAGGTTTTGTGCTGGCCACAACAGATTTTTTTTGTATGCTGTGTTAAATATGAATGTATTTTGTTTACATGATGTGTAATATTTTGTAAGATCTTACTACCCTGATGAAATTGTAGTTGTGCACTCAAACGTCGGTGTTGTAAGAATAAATGCTGTTTGACTGAAATTTCGGTTATTTATTAACAGCTTATCCATACCACGGTCAAGAAATTTGGCCAAATTATAATTTAGTTCTGGATCGTAGTTGTTCATTTCTAAAGAACCGAAAGAAATAGTTTATAATAATAAAATATTGTTTAAGGGAAAAATGTTCACATTTCGTCTTTAGAAGCAAATTTCAAGTTTGTTACCATAAAAATTGTCTTTTACTCTGGGTTATGGAAAAATAACTTATTTCACTTTACAACATACATTTTATGTGTATTTTATGCTTATAATTTTTAAAACCATATAGGTATCTAGTACGTAAAAAAATATTATATTCTATTACCATTCCCTTTCGCGCCATAAAAATTCAAATATAAAGTGACGTAATAACACAATTTTCCTCAAGTCCTTTTGGGCATACACTTTAGACTCTTCAACCTTTTTGTCTAGACCTTCAAACTTAGCTCACGTTATTCTAATTTTATTCTTGAATAAATTTTCCTCTCGAATAAAAGTAACCATAACAGAGAATGGAACCCGAGTTCCAAGGACGATAATCTAACGCGTTAACAGCTGGACACCTGATAGCAGACGCCTCTTTACGAGAGACCTTGTTTACTTTTATAGAAAGAGATTTAATTTTCTCGCGATCTAGTGGTTGTTAAGGGATACAGCATGTAATTGTCACATCATCAAGGACTTTAGAGTAAGTGTTAAGGAAGGAAATTAAATAAATTTACAGGATTCAAGGGTAATACGATAAAGAATGAAAGGATTATTTTAAATTGGGTACTTACATTCTTGTTTATCTTATACTTTAAAGTTTAAAGAGCTTTTAAGATATTTCTGAATTAGGTCTGAGATTTTAAACAAGTCATAAATTTTTGTTCCTTATTTTTTAATATTTTCATTCATTTTCAGAAAGTTTTAGTATCTCATCTATATTCATAGATAGAAACAATTAAATACTTATAGTGACAAGTAGTCAATACTTTGAAAGGAGGGTTTACTCGTCGTATACAGTAAGTCCAGTTAAAAATTCATTGAATTGAAGCTCAGAGTAGTGTTTTCTCACAAAAATCTATCTTCGTAATTATACGTATTTAAAAAAGCAAAATTTTGCTTGCAACAATCATACAACATTAATATATGTAATTTTTTTTTCGATAATGATAAATTAGTTAGTAAAAAGAATAACAAATTTTTGTATGATTCGGAGAACTCTATCTAGCAAAAAATGTTGGTTTTAGCGTCAATAACTGTATTCCTCATAACTCAATGTTTTATATGCCTATATTTCCAAAATACTGTTATCGTTACCAATTAAACAATAAAAATATTAATGGTTGTATGAAACAACAAGAATATTTTTGAAATTTGTGATGTGTCAAAATTTATGTTTTGCACGGTCATAATTTCTTCTTCATAAATTTGATCGGTAACTCAAGACTACCTTTAACGGGCATTTCTTTATAAACAATAAAAATTAAAAAGATTGGTGTCTATATATTAACAAGAGTATGCTGGAAACCATGAGTTATGAGTGTTATTTATCAATAAAAAAATATGTAGGTGTTTCCTTTAAAACAACAAGTGCTTTTATGTGGCAACTAATGACTTTAGAGAAAAATGTTATATACAAAAACATGATCAAGAATAAGGGACTAATTTATCAGTAATAACAAAGCGAAAATTCAGCTAGTAGTTCTCAAACTGTAGAACAAAATTATATTTTATAACAATTATTTCGAGAAAGATTATATTAATAATTAGAAATAATATAATAAAAATGGCTTTACTATTAGTGTAAAGTGTTATTTCGAGAAAAATGTTATTAAAAATTAGATATAATATAATAAAAATACCTTTACTACTAGCGTAAAGTGTAACCTAATAGTCGTATCATGTGTGTATTCCATATATCACTGAAATCAAAAAAAGTTCTCCATCTAATGAACTAAAATTTATATAGGGTACTATTTAAAAAAATATAATTTTGTTCTGCCGTTTGGGAACGAATGCTTGAATTTTCGGTTTGTTATTTACTGGTAAATTGACATCATCCTGAAAATTTTAAAATCGGATTCTATGGGCCATAAAACTTGGTCATTTACCAAAATCTCGATATGCGATTTTCGGCACGATCCCTATACCTCCCTTACCAAGAGTAGCGGAAGGTAATATACATAAATATTGCTCGTTTGTAGCCATGGATAGAATTGTAAATGCATAATCGATTTTACAGTACAAAATGTGCAAAATGAAATGTAATTAATGATTTAGATGTAGAAGTTGATTAGGTACAATTTTTATTTGATACATTTTTGTCTTAAATTAATTGGGACACATTTTAATTAACACACTGTATGCCCTTCTAAAAGAATTATAACCACTAATTGTTAACTATTAAAATTACAACATTTTCAAGTAGTGTTCCTCATTTCTAGCAACCCTAACCTACTTCTCTATCCCTAGACAACCTCAAAAATCCTCGTTAGTGGAAATTCTCTCCTGGTCATAGTTTCCAGTCGTTCATTTGTCCGGCATGTCAACTGGACGTGAGTGTTGTTCTGTTGTTTTTCAGCCATGATGGCCCTCGTGTTACACACTCCATGTAGATGAGTTAATTCGTCGCATGTGCTGTATGTTGTACATATGTGTCTACTCGTTGCTCATATTAACGCTCTTGTTCCGTTATTATTACTCACACACATTGTAGTGGTTTTATGGCAGAATTAATTGAATAGCGATGAGTGACGGTTCATATTCAATTGTTATGGATTGATAGTTAATATCTACATCTCATTGTGCCCTTTATCAAATAAATAAATAAATATATCATCACGGCATATTACCCATTTCTGGGTGTGCCAGTATCTACAACACATGTAGACATCGGTAATGATGACGATATATTTTACCGTGTGGGCGCTTACCAGGCGTCACCTCACGGGCACTCATAGCTGGTGTGGAGAGTGCACCACAGGGGTCACTTTTGTGCCATTTAAAATTGGAAATATTTGGCGTCTGTGGGGATCGAACCTGGTTCCCCAGGGTCGCGACCAGACACTCAGGCACGCGGCCACGGGACCCCATCAAATTTATCAGCTAGTAATTATTTTAAATAAATAAATAAATACATCTTATATGCTTTATGTTGGGGGCTTTATCAACAGAAATATAACAAAAATCTAAATTTTTAGGAATTAAAAGCTTCTGACTATGAATTTTAGTAGTATTTGAGATTCACACCTAGACAACGCAAGCAAAGTTGAATTTTCTCAAATCTTATTTTGAGAATTTTGGGTTCTAAGTCGTTCTTTTCTTCTAAAATGAGATACCTACCAGTAATATAGCGAAGAACCCTCGGAAAACCCCTAAGAAATTGTTCTTGTTTATCTTATACTTTAAAGTTTAAAGAGCTTTTAAGATATTTCTGAATTAGGTCTGAGATTTTAAACAAGCCATACATTTTTGTTCCTTATTTTTTTAATATTTTCATTCATTTTCAGAAAGTTTTAGTATCTCATCTATATTCATAGATAAAACAATTAAGTACTTATAATGATAAGTAGTCAATACTTTGAAAGGAGGGTTTACTCGTCGTATACAGTAAGTCCAGTTAAAAATTCATTGAATTGAAGCTCAGAGTAGTTTTCTCACAAAAATCTATCTTCGTAATTATACGTACTTAAAAAAGCAAAATTTTGCTTGCAACAATCATAAAACATTAATATATGTATTTCTTTTTCGGTAATGATAAATTAGTTTGTAAAAAAGTATAACAAATTTTGATTATAATTTAAATTTTATTTAATTCTCAATTAAATATTGGTGCAACTGCTCAAAATTTAAAATGAACGTATTTTCTATTAGTTAATAGTCTATTAGTTATTCTAGTTGACTTCACATATTAAATACGTGCATCGTTCGTATTTGTATACGTTCATAATTAAATAATAGACGGATAGAATATACTATCAAGTAGAAATTAAAAATGTTTGGTCAATTATGTCAGGAAATAGATTTTTGAAAATTTATTGCAGTAGGTACCCATAAATTATCTTATTTGCGCAAACAAGTCTTCAGAACAAAACAGTATATGTAGGTCAAAATGAAACTTATTTCAACATATTTTAAAAGATTGTTTTTGAACTCATTTCCGTATCACCTAAGGTTTCGGTATTGTTATTTTTTTAATTTATTTTATACATTAAATAAAAGTTGCCTCACTAGCACTTTTGAGATATAATTAATAAACTGGAGTCAAATTGTATTATTTACATTATGATTAAAAACTTAAGTAATCTCTCTTGATAATGTATGTTTCAAGCAACAATGTAGGTAGTTTAAAGAAGAAATTATTAGAAAACTTTCTTAAAATTATGTAATTTTCAAAATTGCTACTAGCAATTTAATATTTGCTTTGATATGTACAAATAAGATTCTCTGTTATTTAGTCACCTTGACCTTAACATTATCGACAATCCTACTATTATATTCTGAAGGAAAATATATACCAGAAAATTTATTTATTACATTAAAGAGAACAGCAGTTTTCAGACAGAATAAAACTAAATAAACAAAACAAACAAAAATATATTTTATATTTTACATACATACATTTTGTTAGACCACATATCGTGCCAAGCAAAAAGCAGAATTCAGATACAAGATTTTACTTCGAAATATCTTCCTTTCAAACAAATTTCGACTAATGCGCTAACGGCCAACCCAAATGGAGTTTCAAAGACGACCAAGTTCAAAATCGCGATACGAATCTGTTACCACTTGCCGAACTACGGGTAAAAGACATTTATTAGTTGGGAAACCTCATTCGCTATTACTTTATTGAACGAGGGAATTAATACAAACTGAGCTAAATTACATATACTACCTTGTTATTGCAATACTTTTGTAGCACCTACTTACCTGTAAGTAACGAAGGTACTGCTTTTACTTAAAAATTATATAATAATATACAGCCCGATTCACAAAAAAGTTTGAGTTAATCCGCATTTGTGGATTAGTGAATTCTATTCCATTCCGGTATTTAAAATTAAATTTACATGATATTATCAATAAATACTAGAAATAGATTAGACTATATTTTGAGATATAAACTGTCAAAATTAGAGTAGAATTCGCTAATCCAAAAATGAGGATTAGCTTAAACTTTTTTGTGAATCGGGCTGCTAATGAATAAGTAAACATTTTTTATTGTCGGTAAAATATGATTTTGTAACCTTCAGATCTTTAAAATAAAGCAAAGAGCTAACTCGATTTCAATTACTATTTTATTAACTAGAAATAGTAGTTTACATACCCGTAAAGTTTCTATGATCAGTTCCATCGCTTGTAGTAAAATTTTTAATTATATGTGGTTATAGTGCAAACATCTTTGACTATTTTGTAGTAACCTAGTAACTTCACCAAATCTTTAATAATTGAATGTTCTATTAAAAGTACAAATCCTCGTAAGTTTAAAATTTGAATTTAGAACTACTATTGCCATTTGAAAAAATCCCCTATAACATTATAGCTATTAATTGAAAAACTTCTTCGGTTGTGGTTATAATGGAAAAGGGAATAATTAATGGAGTTTCAGTCACTTGATGTTGATTGATTTATAACTCCATTAATTATTCCCTTTTCCATTATAGCTATTAACATATCTAGGATTGTTGTGAGTATCATAACTGCCGTAGATGTCGGTTTGATATTCGAGTTCGCAGAGCGAGGATTTTAAGTTATCTATGGCTGGTTTGTTCAATAGTTTATCGGTTTCAGAAAAGGAAGACATTAATAAATACCTATATTATTTTTTGAAATTCTCTTATTAATGCTACTTTCAGTATGCTATGATAAAAAAAATATTTTTACATATGTCAATATGACAAATATTCATATTGTATACTTTATTCTTCATGTTCATTATTTTAGAATAAAATAAACCGTGTTAAGGACGATATACTAACGTTATCTGTATATATTAATGCAGCGCATTATACTAATTTTATTTTATTCAATTTTGCCTTATAAAGTCATGTTTATTTACCCGCCATTTCGCCACAAGAGGAATAATACTATTACAATTTTGTAATAACGTAAGTCTTTGATTGTTGGAATAAAATATTGTATGTCTTATTGAGATGTTATCCTCTAAAAAAACAGTTCGAGAATAATTTATTTTAAAGTCTATTATAAACAATTCAATCCATGGCAACCACAAATCACTATGACAACGTTTAAAAAAAACTCACACTCAGCAACTAGATAACCGTAAGCGATTAGCGACATTTCAAGATTTAAGTTTATTAGGGCAAAATGAGTACACAGTTGTATTACACTAGCGGACAAAATGAATGTTTAACTCGCGGGATTAAGACGTTCGCGCGCTTACACGTACCGCTCTTTAAACGTTCATTTAATCCGCATGAATAATAAATAACTATTATTTTCATTTTGTAGACTGTTATTGAGATGTCAGTATGGTAATAATATTACCGTACAGGTATAGTTTTACTTAGTTAGCAGTTTACTTTTGTATATGTAAACATAGGTTTAATATCCTGAAACTAGGAAAATTGTTAACATGCACCAAATCTATGTCACAGTCAAGAAATTTCCTACATTTAAATTGTTAAAGATTTTGTGTAGTTACTACTAAATGAACAAATCGATTTACGGGCATTTTAACCTTCGATATTGAGGTAACCAAGCGTCTTCCTTTCCGAAAGACTACCATCCTTTTTGAGATACTGAAAATGTCGTAAAATGTCCTCTTGTTTTGCTTTTTACAATCTTTTTGTATGGTATGCAAGCAGATCTTAATTTTAGTTATGTTTTTCGTTATCGAAGCTACATACTTTGTTTTGCAAATTTAGTAAACATTTATTATATTACAGTAAGATGCAGAAAATATTATTTCCTGATAACTTTAGTAATGTTTCTCTGAAGAATAAAAATGCAAGTTAAATTGCTGCTAAAATTAATAAAAATTGCTGTTCTATATTCTACTTAGGCATAAGAAAAAGGAGCTGATGTATTATGAATTCTGAAATTTCTTTCATCTTTTCCCAATTTTTGTCAGCAAAAACTCAGCCTTGCACCTCTCCACAACACTTTATCATAACCTTGTGTATTCTCATCTGTCAACAGCAGTTCAGTAATTTTTCCGGGATAATATCTCTGCTCAAGGTCAGGTGACTCTGTTCAAGGTTGTCCTTCCATCATGTTTGGCATCCTCAGCAGCTTTACATGGCAAAGCCATTACTTCGCCTGTCTTCCTCTGCGACAAATTGTTCTGACCTTATCAGTCAAACTAACTTCCTGAGTAATAAAATTACAGATTAGGAGACGATAAACGTACCTAAATGTTCTACTAGTGGCTGATCTTGAACTTGAAGGAAGCTGCGGAACTTTTAAGAAGTAAAGGCTTTGAAATTGGAGACGGCAGGTAAATGTTACGAACTCGTTTCGTGTTACAGCTTGTATTAAGGATAAATAGACATCGATGGTTTTATAAAACTGTAGGTACTCGAGATTTAATAATCGTCTTAGATTTGTCATAAGAACTGCCTACCTCAATTAGTGACTTGATGTGATAGATAATATAAACAAATTCTGAATAAGTTTATTGACAATTAAAAATTGAAAGCAGCTCTCAGAACATAATAAATATATAAATAAAACAATATATGGATATAGTTCTGTATAAATTTTATTAGAAAACGACGTTTCGACAGTGAATTGCTGCCTTCATCAGAAGAAATAATAACAATACGATATATATATATATATATATATATATCAGGATTTAAAAGAAGATATACAGACATTGTGTGAGATTATTTGAATTTCAATATGCATATCCATGTTACGCATATTATGTAACAAATTTTGCTAGAATATAGAACAAATACGAGGGTCACGCCAAAATTATTGAGATACAGAAATATTATTTGAAGGAGAAGCATGTAATTTTACTGGTGTTCAAAGTAGTCCCCCCCTGCTTCAATACACTTTTGTAATCGAATTTTCCAGAGATGGAAAGCTTTGAGCCATTCATTTTCTGGAATCATATTAAAATACTCCATTATGGTGTTGTTAATCTCCTCTTCTGACGTAAAATGACGACCACGTAAATGTTTTTCAAATTAAAAAATAGCCAGAAGTCACACATTACAAGATCAGGAGAATACGGTGGATGCTCAATGACTTTAATACCATTTTCTTTCAAAAAATTAACAGTTGTCGCAGCGGTATGGGACGACGCATTATCATGGTGAAGCATTAAACCCTTAATTTTCACACTGCGAAGAACTTCAGGTAGACATTTTTGTGTGTACCAATTGGCAGTAACAGTCTTCTGTCCCTCTAACCTAATTGCTTTCACAAGACCTGTACTTCTGAAAAATACAGCGTACATAACTTTTTTAAGTGCACGTTGCTTTTTCACGGTAACTGGTGTTGGGTCATCTTCAAACACCCATACCCTACTTTCTTGACGCGTTGGAACATCATAAAAGGGTATGTAAGTTTCATCGCCAGTTACAATTTTAGAAAGAATACGATGACCGCTATTATTTAACAATTTTAAAGTGGCGCGACTAATTGTAACACGCTTGGCTTTTTGTTCTTCCGTTAAGTTGTGTGGCACCCAACGAGAAACAATTTTTCTAACACGAAGTTCTTCATGCAAAATTTTTGCTATTGCTGTGGATCTAATGCCAAGGGCATCTTCCATCGTTTGATACCTGAGTGTTTCTCATCACGCAAGAAATTACGGCCTCTTTTAAATTCTGAAAACCAGCGAAATACAGTTGCAGTTTATTTCCACTTCGAATTTCACCACAATAAATCACTTCAACCAGATGTTATTATTGGACAAATATTTTAAATAAATTGTAGTTTGACATTTGTGCACTAAAAATTTTCCAAAGCCAACTGTTTCCCAGCATCTCAATAATTTTGGAGTGACCCTCGTACTACATTATTTTGTATATTTTCCTGAACATTATTCCACTGTATGCAACAATACATTTTTTGTTCATAATTTTCAACTAAATAATGTATCGTGTCAAACGGCCTTAAGAGAATAAATGCTGTTTGACTGTTATTTAGAGTAATTATTAAAACCTAATCTATACCAGAGTCGAGAAATTTCCTACATTTATAAAACTATACCCAAATATTCCCCTCAATCCTGTAAGAAAATTGTTAAGTCTTAGCAACGTTGCTAAAATTTGTAACCAATAGAAACAAATGTAAAGCCTGTAATTTTCAAGTTTTATTCAGTGTTCGCAATTATTATTGGTTATTTGCTATAGCAGTGTTACTAAGACTTAACAACTTTCTTATATAGAATTGGGGCGATTGTTTTATTTATTAACACTTCTTTAATTCAATTGTAATTTTAGCGAATATATTTATCGAAATTGTGCCAATCTCAAAATTTAATTATGCAAGAAGCAAAAATGATTTGTTATTAAAATTACCTGCAATATTTTTATTTTGTAGATATAGAATTATAATTGAGATTTATATGGGCTCTGGGGCGACCGTATATTTTCCTAGTCCGGTATATAAATGTATAATTAAATCAATGTCAAACGATTATGTCAAATAGTCTATTATTATTTTGATTGTATTATTTATTATTTATGTCAAGTGTAATTACATGCAGATTCCAGATATGAAATTGTAATAATCTCTTATTATGTCAGCAAAGAAATCTGTTACGAATTTGTATTTAAATATTTTATTCTCGTAGTTGAATATTCATCACGTCGTTATTAAACTCTTCCATGCAAATCCTAGCCTCTCGACTGGAAAATATGCAGAGCATTTCTTTGATTTTCTTTTTAACACGTCTACACGTACAAAAATTCTAACATTCCCAGCAATTCTCTGAGAACTATCGTAGTGCCTACAACAATAAAAAATATACCTTGGAGATACTGATCCTGTATTTCACCACAGCTAGAATTCTACAGACACATACTCGTATAAGTAGGTATGAATTTTGTATTTTTAAATTGATTTAAATTTGAATGACAAGTGAACTCTATTAATTTTTATATAATTGAAATCAAGTAACATTTACACATAATAAAGGATAATGGTTAATTTTTTGGAACTTAATAAAAGGTGAACACTTTCGTAAAATGCATTTTATTTGAGAAATTTAATACCTTCACGCTTATTATAAAATATATATGTATGTAGGTATGCGATTTCGGTTGAGAAATATTAGTTCTTACCAATTCTTGCCGTAACATGCTCTTTTCAGAAGGTTCATAACGAAACTTATTGTTTTGTATCTATTGCCACTATTGTCAGTACAAGTCCGTCTTTATGCGATATAAGTGAATGTGCGTGCAAAAAAAGATACTACTTTAGAAGAAAATGTGTTAAATAAATGAATTACATATATTAAATCCGTCTACAAGTAAGATGTAAGCTGGGAACTATGAAATTAGGCTCTCTAGGAAACGATAGTCAGTAAAATCTGAACATGTGTAATATATTCCGATCTTTAAATCATGCCCCTAATCTAATCAATCATTATATAAACAAACCACTTTATAAAAATACCGGGTGTCTACAGTCTGTAGTTAGTTATATTTTAATTGTAAACAAAAATGTTTCAAATAAACGTGTAGATAAAACTCTGCACCTAAATCATAATAAGATTTTATTTTGCACATTTTGTAAGCTCTAAAATCGAATTTGAAATTTTAAAAATCATGCTCATTTGTAGTGATACTTATGGAATAGGCAATAGGGTAGTTGCGAAAAACATAAATGTTATTTTTTCCTATTAATTATGAAATATAAACTAAATATAATTTTTCATTCATATTTTCCATAAAGTTCGCGGTGAAATTCTTGTGACGTAGATTATTAATAATTACATAGTTCGACCAAGTCTGTATGACTCATACAAGCTTGTTGTAACACCACGACGAAGCGAAGGAGTTTAATTATGTTTTAATTGTATCATACAAATATTTACACTATAACTCTAAAAATAAAATAACAGATACAAAAGTATTATTTAACAGTACGTATATTTTATAATTATTTACTTGAATACCAGATATTTTCAAGGTGTTTAATTCTTATATAGACAACTTCATAATTTTGCCACCAGGTGGCTACACACAGGGAATATACATAAACGTAATTGTTAGTTGACATATGTCTTACGTGTAGGACGACTGATTCGTGTTAAAATCATATTTTACTTTTCTTTTCGATACAGCAAATTTAAGACAAGGTAATGAAACTTGTGAATATATAAATAATTTGACACACACTAAACGGTCATAAGCATAAACAACGTTAGTATAGAGTGTACTACCGAGAGTGTACCACTAGGGCAAGAAAGACTGTGATTGGTATGAATAATAAACGTCACACACTGGAAAATTTAAAATAAGATTAATTTTTAATTATATTTTGAAAAATATACCGTTGCCAGACGTAAGACATGTATTAATAACTTGAACAATTCTTTCAGAAAAAAAATAAATTGAAAAATGCACAACTACCCTATTGACACAAAGTTACAAACATATATTTTACAAAATTGTATTCGAAAAATTTTATCTGCAATAAATGTGTTATTTTATGAATTTGTAATTGATTGAATCAATATTTTGAATTCTGAATTTTGTATGTATTATTTTTGATATCTATAACTTATCTTTTTTATTTCTTTTCAGGTAAGTAATCCAGTTCAATTACTGATATCCGCAACTAGAAGGTTGAGTAAGTTCTTATAAATTTTATTATGTAGGTACGTTAATAACGAATAAAGGTTTAAAGCCCAACCCTGGAGTCCATGTAGATTGGATGTTTCTTAGTGAAATTGTTATTGAAACAGGTGGATATCCTGTTCCTTGCTTTGCGAAGGAGCTAAGGGATAAAGTAATAGATATCGAATTGGGTCAAATTGCCGGTAGACAAAAAAGATGGGAGGCAGATAGCGGCAAAAACAATCAGTTAAACTCCCTAATTATCTCAGATTGCGGGTTACTAAATCATTAAAGTTTAATGTCCCATAAATTATTGCTATCATAATATTACTTCCTAATAAATACATGAATTTTTACGAGGAACAAACACACGCGAAACGGCTGAGCTATAATCACTGAAATACGAGTATTTCAAGGGCAGATACGAATATGAATATTTTTTATCTGAGAAAAAACATAAAGAGTATCTCAACATTTCTAAATTTTAAATACATTCCAAAAGTTGCACATATTGTCATTACATCTTTTGAAGGATATATTTTTATCTTTCTCCTACTAAGCGAGATATCGAATAATTAAGATTTTACATCCGGATTTTAATATTATTTTTACAAATTTGAAATATGAACTGTAATCTATATGTTTATTGAGAAAATTGTAGATTGTTTATAAATTGAATTGTTGAATATTAATTCAAATAGATGTAAAATCAGTATTTGTTTAAAGTTATTTTATTACTAGAAATTAAAATTATCTCTCGGCTCTTGGCAGACTAGAGCAAAATAAATTGATTTCTCTTTCAAATACGTATATTGTTTATCATTGATCGTAAATAGAGTTAACAGTCTTAACAAACATACTATTTTTTACGTCCATTAAAAAATTACCATAAAGATCATAAAATAAAATTTTACTCTGATGTTATTTTTCAGTTAGCCACTCTAGACAATTTCCAAGGTTATTTTGTGTTGTTCTCTATAAAAAAAAATACTTTCCGCTGTTAAGCAGAAAAACTATAAATCATTCTGTCAACTGTAACCATCACACCTTTCTTTTCTAAACTGACAACTTTAAAATCCTATTTTCAAAACGGACGTTGAAAATTTTATATTACTAAAAAAAATACAGAACAATAGGTATTTAAACAGTTTTTTGTTTAAACATATTAAATTACACTAATACTAATAAAAATATAGGTACTATTATTAATAACTTAATATTTATGCCATTCATCTTACAAAAAAATGTTCAAAATTTGGTAAAAGAATTTCAATATATAATTTTCTATAACACGACAAATTTATATTTAGCTATATGAAATGTTGAAAAAGTGCCTTACATAAAATAACTAAATACTTTTACTATTAATGCATAGATTTACAATAGTCAATAGTGGTCATTGAAACAGGGCCATATTATAAATTACTGAAAATATTGTTAAATAAGTTTCATTTTATTAAAAACGAAATATGTAGGTTTACATTTAAAAACATACAAAAGCACAGAATTTTATCATTAGAACCTACAAAATTTATCTTTGTCTAATTTTTTTTATGAAATATTTCATTTTTAATACCATTATTACGATTCCAAATAATAGGATCATTAACAAATTTGAATTGTTCGTATATTCTTTTTCTAAGCGATCAAAAATTATTTATAATTTCTGCTGACTTTTGGCGCTAACTTGTAAATTTAGTTCATTTTTTTTTTTATATCTTTAGACGATTTGAAAGAATCCATTTTAGAAGTGCGAACAATTAATTTTTGATTTACGTTTCCTACAACGACTCTCTCATTTATTTTTTAAATTTGAGGGCAGTCTCAGCCATGTTTCTTGAATATCCTACAATTTTTGCAATTTTACGTTGACTTTCACTTTTTTCTTAATATTAATATCGCCGCTCTTTCTTGCATGTGCAATGTTATCCACGCCCCATTTTTTCAGTTTTTTCTATATTTTAACTTCTTAAATAAAATGTGTGCACTGCTTTGAATTTTTTTATTACAATTCTTCAGCAAGAATTGAATAGTGACTTTGTTTATTTGACCAAATGTAACTTGTCAGTACCAAAAGAAATGACAGAAATAAGAATTTGCTTCAAGACTACATGCATTCTACATTGAAATTTTATTTAAATTGTAATATTAAAAACATTTTAAAATTTCTAATTGAATAAATCTCTCATAATGCATAAAACATCTAATTTTTATATGTATTTTAAAGTGACGGGTCTATTTTATTGACCATCACTCTATATTTGATATAGATATTACCATAAATACAGTAAATACCATACCAGTTCTTTTCAAAATTTAATTGAATTTTCACATCCTTTATCCGAAACTACCTAACGGAAAATTTTCACAAACAAAGTACATATTTAAAAAAACAATAACCGTATCTGAGAAAAACTAGTCTGTGTTATGTTTTCCTCTCAGTGGGTGGTATCATCTCATCCCCCATATTTTTTGACAATTGGCCAACTTGGAAAGCGGCTTGCTGCTGGCTCCCGCTAAGAAACTCGTACGTATGTTGTACGTGTCTCGAGCCATGACCAAGGCAACGCAACGCCGCGTACGACCAGAATGGTCGTCATATATTTTTTGGATTTGTTCGAGGTAATTTTTCTACTCTGCTCGATAAATTTTACGGCTGTTTTAGGATGTATGTAATGTTGGAATTAAATGTACAAGAATAGACTTGTTTTAGCGCAGATTTGAGAGGTAGTTTTATTGTGAAGATACGGTTGGGGGAATAAAGGTTTGAAACAGTCGTAGACATGAGCTTGTCGGTAAATACTCCCAAAATTTAGTGGTGAGATACTTTTCATTTTCTTTATTTAACTGTACACAGAATGTCTTTAAGAAGACACAGAGTAGGCACAATATACTCGCAGTTCATTTAAAGCAGTAATGATCAACTTTCGGCACTTGGGTCACATTTGTCCACTTGGGATTGTTGTGCGGCTGATTTGATTTTAAAAAGTATCGAATTAGAAGTATGCAGGTAAATTTTTATTTGTATTACTACGATGCTAATTTTATATTTTTAAACGTATGAGGTTTTTAATAATTAACCTTTATATCAATTTGTACTTGCGGTTTATCTTTTTTTAGAAATTTATGCATTTATATGAATTATTTAACTAGGTTTTTTATTTATTTATTATGTCATATGGTTGAAATATTTTAAATTTTTATTTTAAATATGTTCAAAGTAATTCCCGTCAACAAGAGTACACTGCCCCATATTCTCCTTCTTCTTATTAAAAACTCCCAAGCATATACTTTTGCAATGCAGAATGTGCAAGATAGTAATTTCGAGATAATTAGGAAAACGTTTTAAAAATTATTAACATGAAAATTTCCAGTTATTTCATTACGTTTAATTAAACATCTGGCCGTTTATTGTAACTGGAAAGAAACACTAAAGGATCCGATTTAAGATAATTATAAAAAAGTCTACGACTATAACATAGATGGTTTTGTGTACGGCTGTTGCACTAAACGACAAAAGAATTTTTTCTATTTAAATAATATTTTCAGTTCAAAATTGTCAAAATATTACATGGACGGTTATTGCAATGAGGCCTTGAATTTTCAAGTCCAAAGAATAATAAAAATTTGCACATTGCCAAATCAAGTGAGTAAGGAGGATGTTGTTCTAATTTTTGAATCTTAATTTCATATGACCGATAAATAATTATTAATGTAAATTTTGTTTTTCACGGCCGACCTGACTTTCTTATTGTTAATAATTATAGTCTAACCCTAATACTGGAACAAAAAATTTAAGTAATATCTAAACAAAAATAGATCATAATTTATACAGGGTGTCTCTAAAATAGGGAGACATGGCTTAACCACATATTTCTGAGAGTAAAATAAGAAGATTTAACTAAACTTGCTTCTACCGGAAAGTGTACCATTTAACCAGTATTCTGCTTCAAAGTTCTTCGAAAAAAATTAATTTTGCTTATAATAAGAGAACGTTTTATTCGATGTCATTAAAATTTAGATGTTTGGCATTTAGACAGATTGCTAGATATAATTTATTTTAAATATTTAATGGTGCAGACACTCAGGTTTTATTTTTTTCTGTGTGAACCGTAACAGATATCACAAATTTTACTATTGAATGTATCTTTCTGAAAAATAAATATATATTTCACGTTATCGGCGTTTCTGTTAAAAAGTTACGGTCTAATCAATGTTGGGACTCCTAAGTTTCATACACTAGTGGTTCACTAATAATAACAAGTATCATCTTAAAAGATGATAACCATATGAACTGTCATTCCAAATTTCATCCAAATCGAATAAATCGTTCTGTTATTATTTATTTTTTTTTTTTTTGAATAAATTTGAAGCAGAATACTGGCTAAATGGTACACTTTCCGGTAGAAGCAAGTTTAGTTAAATCGTCTTATTTTGCTATGTCCTCCTATTTTAGAGACAACCCGTATATATTTTTTTCCAATTCTATTGTCACGCGAATTACAAAAAACAATAATTCATTCTAATAATATAAATTTATATTTTGGTATACTATTGGTTACTATATCATCAAGAAGTAAGCTTGAACTTTACAATAATATTATGTTCGTATAAATATAAAGGAATTTTTATTTTCATCGATTTGGACTTAATCTTTTGGAATCTTGATGATCGATTATGTTTGAGACTGCCCTGATATGAATCCGACTTTTATACAGCAATAATAACAGTGAGCCAGAATGTCCACTAGTTAAAGTCTGGAAAACAAAGCTATAGCGTCATTACCAAGATGGCGTTGGAATTTTAGTTCCTATTTAAATAACTGTTATTTCCCTTGTTCAACTTTTTGACATAATATGATTTTCTAGCGTGCACAACAAATTCTTTATTGCTCTCCCAAGGTTACAAACAAAAAAGACCAATTTGTTGGTTAATTGTCGTGCCAGCTAGTGCTACTGCTACCCTAACATGGAACATGGTTTTAATAACCCTTCATCAGTTCAGTACATTACCCTAGAATAAGAACAATTAGCCTTTAGCTGGGTGAAAGCTCTGCTCCCTCTGCACACCTTGCCTTGGCTGGCCTTATTCTCTAGTTCAATGCCCTGACCCAGCCGATGCAGTTGACCCCGATTCGCACGGGACACGCTATGCGATCGACCAATGATAATTTTCACTCTTTCAGCTGATTTCCGCACAAGTATCAAGATACGAGATAGGCTAATTCATTTGCTTCCTGATAGCTTCTTCAATGATTTCTACATGCCCTACTTTTACGGATTTTCATAGCGTTGGAGGCATAATTAAAGGAGAAATAAGATTTAATTTGATAAGTAGAATAACCAAATGATTTATTTAAGGTCATTTATCTAAAAAATGGTATATTTTAACCAGGGCATCGAACCTGCCAAAAACTGGGTTCGGTTTATGTTCAGGTTAATTTGTTTTTTGAAAGATGGGTTCGGGTGCGGTTCTGGTTCAAGCGTTAATAAATAATGCGGTTTTGTTCGCGGTTCAGGTACGAAATAATGTAAAATGAGAGCCAGAATTTACGCAAAACGCAACAAGAAACGAACACAATTTTAACGAAAAGTCAGCCCAGACAGCAACGCAGACGCCTAAGATGTCGATTATCGGCTGTATTTACTTTTCGAACTAAAAATTAACCTGAACCGGAGTTGAACCCCGAACCTGAATTTTAATACTCGCTTCGGTTTCGACTCAGGTTCAATTAAAAATATATCTGAGGTTCGGCTCTCTGTTTGGGTTCCCTAAAATGTTACGGTTTGGTTCCGGTTTTGGTTCGGTTCAGGTTCGGGTTCGATGCCCTGATTTTAACGAATGTTAATGTTGAGAAAAGTTTCAGACAAACTCAAAAAACATCTGTTGTGGCCAGCACAAGATCTTTCGTCATTTCGATATATTTTGTACAAATCCCATACCAAAAAGTGCTTGGAACAGATTCTATATAATATCATGTAAAATAGAACACGAACATATAATATTTTTTACAAAATCCATACCAAAAGTTCATTTGAAAAGGTTCTATAAGTCCAATAAAATTATAAAATAAACATACACTAAGTAAAATGCACTTGACACTTCCTTCTTTATTCTTCAAATTTCTCCTATTTTATTAGGGATCGCTGTTTCCTCTTCTCTTCCACTCATTCCTGTCCAACGCATCTTCTTCCCACAGTCCTTCCTTTCTCAAGTATTCTGAGATACAGTCCTTCCATTTTCTCTTTGGCCTTTCTCTGCATGTCACTTGCGAGGAACACTATAACATACCAATTTTTGATCCTGTACTTTCCATATTTGGTTTTGCACTTGCAACTGACATCTGTCAATTAGAATTTTTTGAATATATCAGCTGTTTCCATGATAAATAGCAAAGCTGACTAATTTTTGAAAATTAATTTCTTTATAATGCTTTAACTCTACATCTATTCAATATGAAGGAAAATGCATAGTCATACCGTATAGAGAAGAGTATTTTCTTTAATATATATAATAAAATAAACAACATAAAGCACATGGATTTCGTCAAAAGATAAAAAAATAAATAAAAGTTTTATATAATTTATTTTAATTATTTTTTTATCTTTTGACGAAATCCATGTGCTTTATGTTGCACTTACGTTTTCAATTTTTTTGCCATGTATCTAAAATTTTCTTAATTCTCATCTCCTGAGGAAGGCTCATGTGGAGCTCGAAATCGGTCGACCCGAGAATTTAAATAAAATTTTGTGACTGCAATCCAAAAATTTTTATTACCTTATCAATATATCCAGTCAAGGAACTTTTTCTATCATAGGTAGGTATATTTTATGCCCATGTAGACTGTACGTTTATATCTATTTCCATGTAGCTTCAACTTGATATTCACTGTTCTTAGAATAACATATATCCTAACCTAGAGTATTATTCTACCCGAATCGATAATGCAATAATATGCAGTAGCTCATGAAAGCGATATATTTCCCCAGCTAACTCAGTCGTTGTATTTCGCTGAGAGGGGGTGTCTGAGCAAACGACCTTAATATCGGGGCAAAACCAATATTTATCCTCCCTTATTGACTTCGGGAAGCTTCTACCCCGAAGATTTGTTTATACAAACGCGATGCTCACTTGCTGATTATTTAACTTGCACTAATATATTTGCACCCCGTAGGACTAGGGCAAATGAAGAATCAGTAGCGTACGAGAACGTTTGAATAAAGGTGATTAAAAATTTAATAACAATTCGTTATCAAAGTGGTTAATTTTTAGCAACTAGTTAAAAAATGTATCCAACGAACATAGATTTGACGGCAGTTTTTTTGTTAAATGTCAACTAATGATTGGTGAAAGTTTTAACTTGCTAAAAAAATTACCACTGAATTACAGAATAGGCCCAGTAGGGTAGATACTTATACCGAAATTAAAATTTAACTATCTTAAATAATAAAGTGAAAATAATTAATGAGCGTTATTGAAAAACAGAATTGTTTAAATATTAGATTCTCGAATTTTAATTCTTTATTTATTGCATATAAAAACGGTCGTATCTCAATCGCCATCAATTGCCTATATCTTTAAATAAAACGAAGTATTGGAGCAGTAATATAAATGGTACAGGAGTGTATCAGATTTGAATAGATATGGAAACAAATTCTGCCCTCTGAGAAGTCAGAATGTACAGGGTGGAACAAATTCGAGTTGCTTATATGAAAAATTTTCTTATTATGCACGCTACAGAAATTGATCTAGGTCTTTATGGACCAACTTTTTGAAACAATGTACCACAGCAATTTTTGATCGTCTTTTGTTTTTCAGCTACAGGCTAAAACTTGATTTTGAAAATGCCTTATATCTCGCTGATTATAAAAGATACAGCAAAAATGTTTAGATAATTTTTATATAGTTTTTTTACGTAAAATAACATTGCATAATTAGATTTTATAAAAACTTTCTGTATTTAATTCTTGTATCAATCGCCTTATGTTATTTTCCTAGCTGACACGAGCAATATTAAAAATCCAGAAAAAATATTTACAACAAATTCAAATTTGAAAATCAATAATACGACATTGATTAATAACTTACTTATATGTACAGTTTGTTTTCCACTTTAGAAATGTCACAGAAAACTTAATATAAATAATTTATTACCTAAATTATATCAAAATGAGTAAATATCATAATAGAAAATTTGTTTATATTTGGGTGTAAATAAGATCACGTCCCTTGTAACGGCGACGACGACAGGCGCTCGCTGTCCCTGCTCTGGCGCCATTTGTAACGGCGACGACGGACGCTGCTGTCCCTATTCGGTCGCCATTTTGAAATGACGTCCCTGTTCGTTCTCCATGCTGTCAAAGGGTTTGCTCGGGCGCCAATCAATCGGAAACACAGAACAAGGAGAGATGGTCGATCCTGTAAAGGACGCTCTCATAGCGTCGCTGAAAAAGGTGGCTTGAACGCCAAAAAGGGCTCGGGTAGCTTAGTGGAGACAGAGTTCGACTTTTGACAATGAAATCAATTGTAATCATTTTTTTTTTAATATTTTATTAAAATATATTAAAACGAGAAAGTAATAAATATAACAAAGCAAAGTAACAATGAACCAGCGATACTTGCAGGATATTTTCTCTACTATGCACGATCAAAAATGAACGGGCAACAATGGCACACACCAAGGTTGCGGGAACACGCTATGAACGAGTAACAATGGCACACACCAAAGTTACGGGAACACGGTACGTTTACAGAGTTGTCACTTTGACAACACTCATTAACAATCGCGATTTCAAACTAAGACAGTGTTGACACACACTAACACTCAATGACAATCGCGATTACGGCAAACAGTGGCCAACACCACTGCACGGAAACAACCGGCTACACCGGTACGGTACACCTTCTGCATTCTCTCACGAGCTGCCGGCACACACCAACAGCACTGAGTCAGAGGCAGCCAAGGTCATCGCCAACCCGCTCACCCAGCCCTCACCAGCTTCGCAGAAGTCGGCGCACACCGTCTAAGGCTCGTTGGAGAGCTAACGCTCCCTTGAGAAAGCACACACTTTCTGCTTGTAGCTAACGTTCGAGCTCGTATTTATACCCCGAAAAACCGTTAAAAATATCAAAAAAGGTTCAAACACGTTTTTAGTCATCCTGCAAATTCTCGCTCAGTTTGAATAAAAAAGATAAAAAATACAGTTTCATGTAGGATTGAACCGACGATATCTAGCGTGCTGGTCAAGCGCATTAGCCTCTCGACCACACAATAGCTGACAGATAAACAACAATTTTATGAACATTAGCAGCTATAACCAAAATACAACAATACATTTTACAACAAACGACATACAATATAACCACACAATTATATTGTATGCGTAAATCAAAACAATACAAACCAATAAAAAATGAAAAACAATATTTTTACTTGTGGGAGTTGAACTTTGATTTAAATAATCAAACTTTAGCAAAAAACTGACATGCTAACCACATGGCTACAACGTTAAACATGAAGAATAAATTCAAATCTAGTGACCATCGTCATACCCTACTAGCTAAATAGAAGCACAGATAAATTGAATTTACTCTTTATTGGTACATACGGTACCGTACGATGATAGAATGTACCACAGGCAAAACTTTTATGCAATTTAAAATTTCTAACAATTGAATTTAACTGGATTCAAACTCAAGTCGTCAGAACAACCGCAGGTCATCTAACGCACCCAGTCTTTATACTCCATAAGGACTGAAGGTCCAGATTCTGGTTAGAAACTACGCCACTGATGTGGCAAGAAGATATGTCAGAAGGGTGTGTTTCCTAGAGATAAATTGTCCCGCATAACGTTTTCACGTTTCTATTAAAACTGTTTTATTATAAACTGCTGTTTAATGTCTTGCAAACTTTGAATATCTTTGTTGTTGAATGCAATTATGCTGCCATCTATCCTCCATTTAAAATTATTAATGCGCTTTAATGATTTTTATTTATGCTTTTCAGAAAGACAATGAACTTCAATTAGAACGCGTGGTATTATTATTATTTAATTAGTATTACTTACGTGGAATGAGGTTTTCTTCTCTTATTTAAATTTGCTTTATATTAAACATTCTTGGTGGTTCTCGTTCTATTCTCCGTTTCATCAATATTAGATGAATATATCATCACTCCTTCACCACTTTGGAAGTGACAGCTTTGATATCTCACTATAATTTATTTATCTTCTTCGTGCTGATTTATTCAGCACCCGGAAATTTCACAAGAACATACACCAATAAAAAAGAAATGTACACGTACACTGTTTATCTTTGTGAAATAACAAGACGTTTAATTAATAAACTCATAAAAAAAGATAAATTAAGTTTATATCTGTATTTCACTTTATTTGATACTTAAATATTTAACCGGTTTCAACTTAAAAAATTCATTTAGCAAATATTGAAATATAAAACAAGAAAGATTGAACAATCCAGAAGCAGTTACAAACAAATACAGGCTGTCCGGGATAAAGTGTCCTACATTTCGATCATGAAAAATATAGGAAAACGAAGTCAATTTTAGTTATCAGTATTTTCAACAAGTCGCCTTATTACCTCTCGCTAAGAGAGGTATTGGATTCATGCTAAAATTCGCATATCCAGATTTTATTGAATTGAAGCACGATTTAAGGTCCCTAGAATCCGATTATAACATTTTTAAAATGATGTCAGTGTGTGTGTGTGGATGTGTGTGTGTGTGTGTGCGTGTGTGTATGTATGGATGTTGGGGGGACGATTCCTCAAAAACTATAAGACTTAAAAAATATTTAACTGCAGTTTCCTCAATCTGACATTCCTGGGAAGAGCTGAAAAGGTTTTGGTAACAATTGAACAACCAGAAATAGTAGTTTCTTAGAAAAATTCTTCTAAATATAATTTTTTGGGAGTTTTTTTTATTAAATATTGAAGAACATAAAATTCTCCATCTAATACACTTAAAATTTTTATTATATCTTGTACAGATTTAGAAATAAAGACACTATAATTTATAAAGTAAACTAATCGCAGAGGCTAAGGCACTAAGGAAACCAGTTGACAAATTCTAATGTTTATAACATAGTTTGTAAATGACACATGTCAGTGTCAAAAATCAACAGTTTTAGTGACATTCTGATAGCTTTTTCTGGGAAGTATATTTAATATTTGTTATTGTTTTATTAATTAAATATTTGAAATTATAGGTAAAATTGTGGTAAAATGCATATATCCATCAGAAATACCGCCAATCTGGTTAATGAATTGGAAGAATCTCTGACATTTAAAAACTTCCTCATACAATGAAAAATAGAAATAATTAGAATTATATGTGTGCAGAAGGCATGTTAAATACAATAAAAAACAATATTTAGGTAAAGTTCTGTAATATTTTTTTATAAAACGACGGTTCGAAAGCGAAGTACAATACAATACTTATATAGCCTAATATGGAAATGGCGAGAGGTCTTGTTCTGGCCACAACAAATTTTTATATGTACATTTCAAGTAGAAAAAAAAAACATTATTTCTCTAGATATATAGAACTTCCCAATTAATCGCTTGGAAGGGAAAAAATTGAGCATCAATCCATATATATTTGACGGCGAGTATAGTGACTAATGAACTGCTTATCACCTTAGTTATAGCGTTAATATTCAAAAAAAAAAAAAATTAATAAGAAATTGTCGACTTGCAGAAATTATTTTTTTCGCTTGTTGATATAATCTACCAAAAATCATTTTTATGTGTTTAACTTTAAATATTAGTTTTCACAATGCTTGAGCTATCAATTAATTATCTCTGAAACATAAACTTAGTTATATTATATCATTTACAAAGTATATTTATCTTGTTTTGTATCTATTTTAAGACACGTTAGAAAATGAAAACATAATCTTGAAGTTATTTCCTCCCCGTTATTAAATTCTTAGCTTTTTCCCAAGACAGGTGCGAGGCTATTTATATCTTCCCTGTCGATAGCTCTATTAAAAGTCATAAATCACAGGACGATTTGCGCGCTTAATACCAAGCGACTATAGTACCGTACGCCGTGAGATTCATGAAGCAATTACTCTTTATAATTTACTTTTGTGTTGGAGAAGAATCTGCGCTGAATTGGAATGATATCCTGAAATGGCCAATTTATCTGTTCGGGTCGGATGATGTATGTGGATGATGGTGAAATCGAGAAATGAAATACACGGATTGTCTAGTACGTGTACAAAGAAATTTCAGCGCCTTCCAGTTTGTCAATGTAAAATTAGATAAATAGATAGTTTTTTCTTAAAATTTGACCTAATACTTACTATTTGCTTATTTTCAAAGGTTAAGCAAGAATTATATGCTCGTAGTATGATCACGGTTTTAACTAAAACGCTGTTTTTAAGAAATGTCAAATTTCATTATTTAATAATAATAAATAATATCAAATTTATCAAAATATGATTTTAAAGCAGAACATAGTTTGTATTCAAACAAATATTTTTAAAAAAATCGTTCTTTAAACATACGGGTGAAATTAAATATTTAAATTTGAATTTGACATTTCTAAAAACAGTGTTTTAGGTCAAGCCGTGATCATACTACTAGCCATTGGGAATAACATACATGGTTCATATTGTTTAGAATTTTGCGTTGAAAATATTCAAAATAATTCCCTTCGGCAATAATATACCACTAAATTTTCTTTTTCCTTCTGCTCCCAATATCAATCTTCTTTTGAAATGCTTTCAAAATAATCATGAACAATCTCTTCTTCAGATAAAAATCTTTTAAGGAGTTTAATCGACTGATTTTTTACCTTCCGTCTCTTTTAGGTAAGGAAGGTATTGTCTTTGGTCAAAAAATTCGGTGGTGAGTTTTTAATGAATAAGCACGTTTTAGGGTCCCTACAATACAAATATACCATTTTTAAGATGATGTTTGTATGTGTGTGTGTGTCCGTGTGTGTGTGTGTCCGTGTGTGACAAATTTTTATCCGACGATAACTCCAATTCTACAATTCTAAAAATTATAATTTTTTCGTATTCCTCTTCTGTACAACCATATGAAGAGGTGATTAGATTTTGGTTATAATTACTCCACCGGAAGTACCCTTATTTGAAGTTTTTAACAGTTTTTCCTAAAAAAAAACGCAGTTAAATATTATTTTTTGACATTTTGTTATTACACATATTAAAGAAAATACTCTTCTCTATATGGTTTTATTATACATTTTCCTTCATAATCAATAGATGTAGATTTAAAGCGTTATAAAGAAATTAATTTTTAAAAATTAGTCAGCTTTGCTATTTATCATGGAAACAGATGATATATTCGAAAAATTCTAATTGACAGATGTTAGTTGGAAGTGCAAAACCAAATATGGAACGTATAGGATCTAAAATTGATGTCATAGTGTTCCTCGCAAGTGACACGCAGAGAAAGGCCAAAGAGAAGATGGAAGGACTGTATCGCAAAAGACTTGAGAAAGGAAGGACTGTGTGATGCGATGGACAGGTATGAGTGGAAGAGAAGAGGAAACAGCGACCCTTAATAAAATAGGGGATAGCTGAAGAAGAAATGAAGGAAGTGTCTAGTGCATTTTACTTAGTGTATATTTATGTTATAATTTTATTAGATTTATAGAACCTTTTCGAATTTTGGGGATTTGTACAAAATACATCGAATTGACGGAAGGTCTTGTGCTGGCCACAACAGATTTTTTAATAGGGAAGTGAATATATTGGCGAAAGCAGTCAGTTGTTTGATTGTTTATTTAAAGAAAAATCTCAATTATACCGACGTTTCGGATTCTACTAATCCACCTTTTGGGTTCATATTTAAAAACATCAACGTAACCCTGTAGATGGATTAGTAAGATCCAAAACGTCGGTATTGTTGAGATTTTTTAAAATAAACAATCAAACAACTTACTGCTTTCTGCAATATTTTCATTTTCATATTTAAAAACCTTTTATTTCTATTGTTTTTTAATCGGACAAAAGTTGTACCTTTTTAAATCAGGCGACTATGGCGGCTGTTTGTTTCGAAGTTGCCCTGCGGAAAGACGCATTATCCTGATGTAACATAATTTTTGTCTTTGGAAATTAACTTAGCACTTCGGGCAAACTTTTTCAGTATTCTGTTTTACCAGTCAGTATTTCTATAGAATACAGCATTTCAATACTCCTTTTATGAGTCTCTTCTGGGTTATTTTTGATATTTTTTCTTCTTTATGCATTCATCAACAATATTCTTGGAGTAAGTCGAAAAAAGGAATATGGTTCGTCACCTATCGCAATTAAAGCAAAAACAGTGTTTTTCTTATCAAATTCTTACACATTGTGCTTTTTGGAAATCATAAAACTGATGTGGCCCTGATCTATTTTAAATGCAGAAAGCAGATGATCATGTACGATTTTAATAACTGAGGATTCATCTTCAGTCAGTTTTTTCGATCATTTTCTTAACCGCAAATGTTCTTTTTGGTAACAGCTGTAGGACACCCTATCCTTTTTTCATGCTGAACAGAATTCCTTTTTTGTTCAAATTCTTTATACCAGTGATAAATTGAAGCCAAAGAAGGCGGTTATTAATTAAAAACTGAATCTAAACTTTCGTTGTGCTCATAAGCACTTAAACTTTTTTTGAAATAAAAATAAATCGTGATTCGAAAAACTCTGGTTAAATCCATATTTTCACTCACAATGATGATTATTTCAAAAATTCATAAAAATTGTAACGTCAAAATATTTTCTTGTAACCAAGAAAGATAATTATTTCAACTTTAGAAAGAATTGAATTCACTGGGGCTGAATTCCTGGCAGATTCCTCGTTGCTACCTTCACGGTTTCCGATTTCTCGTTCTGGGGGAACCATTCAATCCAGACAGAATTGATCTGTGTTCTCCGCTCGTGAATTTGTGTTTGCCTATTCAACTGTTGAAGAATTATCATTTGCCTTGCGCCCGAGGTATAACGTACTTCCGAGTCACTATCAATATGGTCCCGTTTTCATAATATATCGCTGTTTCGAACGGAAATATTGTTATATTTCTCCTTATTATACTCAATTGCTTTCAATATCAATCAAAGCAAAATATGAATAAAGTGGAAGGAAATGAGACAGGAACATGAAACAAAAGATAAATCTAAATCTATTATATAGTTTTGGTTTGATATGTTAATATATTATATCTGGAACTATTTATATATTTCTATTCAATCGCATTGATAAACTATCTTTCACAAAATCATCCAAAATAATTCGAATAAATAATAGCAAATAATTTACATTCCTTATCGATTATATTTCTGGATAAATAAAGATACTTTCCATTTATATTTGAAACTAGGATTAATATATACTAATTCTAATTTAATCTAAACATTATTATTTTATAACGTTTACCATTTATATACAGGGTTCCCTTGAGGAGTGCTGTGAGGATCCGACAAAACATGGATCCGAGGTCCCGGATTTCAAAATATCCGGTTCCTCGGATATCCGATGTTCGGATATTGAAGCGGATATCCGTAAATTTAACTCGGATTTGGATTCGGATCCTGATTTGGATCCGGATCCTGGTTTGGGTCCAGATCCTGGTTTGGGTCCGGATCCTATTCGGATCCGGGATTCGATGTGTTGTTTACGGATCCGGATCCGAATTTTAATTCTGGATCCGATTCATAATTTTGAATGTAAAAGCAAACATCTGGAAGTGAGTTCAAATTCAAACCGTTACAGTGGGCCTGTTTATCTCTACAGCGGTCTGTAAACAGCAATAAATTTTATAATACCCCTCTAAAATAGACAGGTAGCTGGTGCAAATACGAGAAGGATATTTCTTAGAATATTGAATTCTGTAGTTCCAAAATTTTAACATTCATTACAACAAATACTTCAAAGAAAACGAGATTAAGATTAAATTTGAGAAATAATGGTTACAGGTTCATTGCAAGTGTCGAAATACCTATTTATTTATATCGTGTACGTGTTTCACATAAAAGGGATTGTTTTTCCATGTCTAAAATCCTATACTCAGATTCGGATCCAAAATCCGATACTCAGATCCGGAACCAAAATCCAATACTCAGATCCGGATCCAAAATTCGATATTGAGATTTGGATCCGAGATCCGGATAGTTCAACATTCAATTATCCGGATATCCGGATATTTTTGGATCCGAAACCAAAACTATCCGGATTCGGATCCTACCACTAGAGGAAACCGACACACATGTACCAAGGCGTCACCTTACGGGCACTCATTGCTGGCATAAGAGTGCACCACATGGGTCACTTTTGTGCCATTTAAAATTCGAAATATTTCTTTTTGGCGTCGATCAAGATTGAACCCGCTTTCCCAGATTCGCAACCATTCACTCAGGCACGCGACCATAAGACTCCATTATACAGCAAATACTAAATTATATTACAAGTGCCAAGTTATACAACAATCTCTTAAATATATTGCTGCGAGTGTTGTGATTTCTGCAAAGATTACTATTCGTATGTATCTTCAATTTTAATTCTATTATGCTGCTTTACAAACAAAAAATGTTGACGTTTCCTTTTTCCTTTAATATATTGAGCTCTTTTTAATTTTATTACAAAATAGCGTTTCATCATTTAGAAGTTTTTCCATTATCGAGAAAAATATTTACTATACTTCTATTATTTAGCTTCTGTAAATGCAAGACAAAAAATATAATATTGATTTGGACTTAACAAAGTGCATTAATGATTATTACTGTCACAAAATTTTAGTAAACAAGAAAAAGTACCGACTTACATATTTGGTGCTCTGCGACGAGTGTTAATTATGTTACTACTTCTTCCCACTAACTTCCATAATCCTGCTACTAAATATAAAATATTTACCTAAACTAAAACTATACCAAACTTCTGTGTATCATCCCGGAGCATAAGGAAGACATAAAAACCAAAAAATCCACCACAAAAAAAAACTTACAATAATTAACTTTTCTTGTCTTGAAAGAAAACACGATGTAAGCGTTGTCAAGATCAAGGGCTTTGACCCTGTTACAGTAGGCTGGGAAAACAATCGCATTGTGGCGACACATTGTCTCTAGGCTAGATCAAGCGGCTTGGGATAAATAAAACATATGCGACGCAATCTAGCGCTAACCGCTACTTGGTGCTTTGCTTGCCAACCCTGGCAAACCGCATACGGAATGGACCCAGGGTCGGACAAGCTTTTCCTAACTCTACTTAATCACACGAGTAATTTTACTGGTCCTAAAATGAGGGATTTCGGAGGAATAATTCAGTTAAGACAGCGGTAACCAATAAAGTACGTGATTAATTCGTTTAAAGTTTGTAGAAAATCATAGATTTGTTATATGTAATCGACTAGAATACAGTGTGTTCAAAACAAAAAAATCCTAATTCGGAGTAAGCTATGAACTAAAAAACGTATGTCTATTTGTAAGTATTTAATTAAATGACAGTGTGACACGAGATATTGCCAAAAAAGTTATGTAAAGAAATCAAAGCTCTTCTTTTTGTATCCTTATTTTCGAAATAGAAATAAATTAGAAATCGGTGAATAGCAATATTCTGTATCATTCTTTTTTATAGAGGTAGATACAGGAAAGTAAGAATTCTTCGGACTTGCAGTCAATTAATAAAATTTATTCACGCCGACGTTTCGACTATACAATAGTCTTCTTCAGGGCTAGAATGGTCTAGTCGAAAAAAGGAAACCACATGTGGATAACAGAACATACAGCACGGACAATTAAAAAAATAAATAAATAAATAAATAAATATGAATAAATAAATAAATAGTTAAAACCAACATTTCACAGAGAGAAAATCGTCAAAAAATGTAAAACTTGTCTTGGATGAGTACAATACATATGGAACTACAAATAACTATATCTTAGATACAGTTATTTGTAGTTCCATATGTATTGTACTCATCCAAGACAAGTTTTACATTTTTTGACGATTTTCTCTCTGTGAAATGTTGGTTTTAACTATTTGTTTATTTATTCATATTTATTTATTTATTTATTTTTTTAATTGTCCGTGCTGTATGTTCTGTTATCCACATGTGGTTTCCTTTTTTAGACTAGACCATTTTAGCCCTGAAGAAGACTATTGTATAGTCGAAACGTCGGCGTGAATAAATTTTATTAATTGACTGCAAGTCCGAAGAATTCTTACTTTCCTGTATCTACCTCCATCCTAACACAGTTGAATATTGATTTTTCAATTCTTTTTTATCTTTTCTGCTTAAAATTACATTTCACTATTAATTTTGACAACTTAGCTTTTGAACTGAATAATGATCAGACATACGTTTCTGTGTTCATAGCCTACTCCGAATTAGGTTTTTTTTTAACACACTGTACCTATTAGTATAGAAACACATATTGATAAAATAAGCATCTTAATATCCATCTCATATCCAGAATTCCGACTTTAACATTTTTACAATGATGTTGGCGAGTGTGTGTGCATGTATGTACGGATGTGTCTGTGGACATCATCAACTATAAAGGCCTATTTATAACAACGCAACGCAAGACATAACGCAAACGCAATAGGTAACGCAAGAAGTTAAAACACATGCTTGAAACACGGCCCATTTATAACACCGCAATGCAGTAGGTAACGCAATGAACGATATGCAAGAGATGGCCAACTTTCAACTTTCTGCGTGATGTCGTGCGTTTCCTCTTGCGTGTAACCAATCACTTGTCAGTATTTTCACAGGAAGCGCGCGCATCTTGAAATCTCGAAATGTCATATTTAGTTAAGTCATACAGTTGTATAGTGAGTTCCAATTTGCACTATGCATTCTGATTGGATAGCAGCAGCAAATTTAGCGTGGTTATAAATTACACACTTTGCGACTGCGTTACCTACTGCTTTGCGTGCTTGCGTCGCGTCTTGCGTTGCGTTGATATAAATAGGCCTTAGACTTAAAGACCAATGCAACTACGTATTAAATAAATAATAAATAAATAAATAATAAATTCTTTATTAATGGTTGGAAAAAAAAATACACCATTAAGTGCGAGGTTCAGCTAAAAGCTGTTCTACCACCTAACCCAATTTACAAGAAAAACAATATGAAAATAATATTCAAAGTATAAAGACAGTATGAAGAAGCAGTAAAAATAACAATTATAATAATATGAACACTTAAATACATTTTGAAAACTTTAATTTCTGCTTGAAAGTATTGACAGATAAAACTTTCAAATCTGAATTTAAGTTATTATATAGACTGGGAGCTAAATACGAGAATGAACCTTGGAATTTATTTTTCTTAAATGAAGGAACTTTAAACAAAGAAGAACCACGTAGGGAATATTTAAAATCTTTTTTTATTAGCTTGGACGATAAATAAGAAGGTGTACCAGTTTTTACTAATTTGTGAACTAGACATACATATAGAGTGTTAATACGATCTTCAATGAAAGGGAGTTTAGCTTTATGCCTATAGTTAGAAATATGTTCATACTTACGTACACCAAATTCCTCAATTTAACATTAATGAGAAGAGCTGAATGGTTTTTGGTAACAAATGGATAACTGAAAACATAAATTAAAAAAAAAAAAAATCATTTAAATATTATTTTTTGTAAATTTATGTTTTAATAATGGTATAATAGTTTTAGAGATAAAAGAATATAAAATAGTTGTAATAAGTCTCACAACCCAAACTGCGCCAAGGAAACCTAGTTGAGAAATTCAAAAGTTTGTAATTGATAAATAACCGTAAATCATAAAGGGGAATTTTGAATTAATTTCCCTTAGTTTAAAAACAGAGTACCTACAATTTTACAAAATTTTAAAAAAGTATGTTGTTAGGGTATTAAAATGATCAGATTTTTAATATTTTCTATATTTTATTTCATTTTTGCCTTTACTTTTCAATATATACAAGTATATAAATAATGTATTCTTACTAAAATTTATATTTTAATTTCAACTGTTTAGATTATCAATGTCCTTTTCCAAATATTTAGTCTTCAAACATGTGTTCTGTTTACCTACTTCACAGTATTTTGTTTTTAGGTCCTAATTATCATTACTGAAAGAGATGTTTATCCATTACGCACTTTTACAAATATTTGCAATTAAAATTAGCTTTTCCTGTAAACAATCTACACTGAACTGAATTTTATTATCTTTGTATTTCTTCTAAATTCTACATAATAAATGTAATGCTTATGTAGGTAAAAAGTTTTCCATAACAAAATTATCTTCCTTAAAAGATAGCTCAACTAAAACAGAGTATAATTATTATTTAGTCAGTCACTAGAAATCAAAAAATATTTTTGTCACTGAACTATTTATATATTTATTAACGGACACACTGATGTCTTATGGCGTAATACACCAAAACCAGTGTACCCTGTCCGCCATTTTTATGGGTTGGCAGCAATTGGAAACCAACGTTTAGAGTTTTTACATATAAGATGTATTGTTTAGTGATTTTAACAATTTTAACACCTCTATCTATGAGTTAAGTAGAGAAACGGTTTACGTTCATCTCACAATTATGGATTAACCCGAGATATCGAATTAAGTAGAATAATGTTTTAATGGGGTCCCGTGGCCGCGTGCCTGAGTGTCTGGTCGCGAACCTGGGGGAACCGGGTTCGATCCCGATAGACGCCAAATATTTCCAATTTTAAATGGCACAAAAAGTGACCCCTGTGGTGCACTCTCCACACCAGCTATGAGTGCCCGTGAGGTGACGCCTGGTAAGCGCCCACACGATAAAATATATCGTCATCATTACCAATGTCTACATGTGTTGTAGATACTGGCACACCCAGAAATGGGTAATATGTCGTGATGATATATTTATTTTTTATTTTTATGTTTTAAAACATTGATGTTCGATTAGGCTACAAATAATTCCTATGTTGCGAAGCACTGTAATCTTCTGATAGACTTTGCAGATATATTTAATTATTGATATATAAATATCAAGTATCCAATGAAGTTTGTATTTGAAAAACTTATTTATAATTAATATTAAAACATTGTTTCAGTTACCTTATTTTTCTTGCTATCTTCCAATGATGCTCTTATTGTATAACCAGAAGCTATATTAAAAAAATATCAGTTAATAAGTAGATGCCAAGTAAATCCTTATTATATAAACACAAGACCGTGTTTCTCTTATAATTGTCTACGTCGCTAAAAGATACTGATTGTTTTGAAAAGTTTAAAAAGATAATTTAAAACAAACCAATTACTAGTAATTGGATCCTATACTTCAAAGTAAGATTCACGGAATGGGATTTCAATTAGGTTTCGTTGGTTAAGACCGCAGTTAATTGAGAGATACGTATTTGCTGTGGTATAAATAAAATTACAAAACTTTACGGATTATATTACCTTTAGAGTGTGATCAACATCTAGTAATTTAGGCACAGCAATTGAAAATTTTTATTGTCAATCGTAATTTGATAGATAGAAAAAGTTTGCTTCCTATAAAAGTCAAAAACATGTTATGCTTTTGTTGATTAATACCCGGTAGCAGAAACATTCATTAATTCCTTGTTCAATTAGCGGACTATCAAATCAAAATGAACAAATTCGAATCAGTTTCCTTGTTCTTATGACATTTAAATCATTTCTATCAAAAAATTGCGTTGCATTTGTTGATTGATCAAGGAAATGATGAACGTTTGTCCAACCGGACATAAAATCTGTTAAACAAACAGGACATGACTAGTTCCATGGCCCTCTGAAATATGCTGTAAATTATAAATTACAAATTTTGTGTAGCGTTTCTTCGTAAAATTAATAAAAAAAAAATTCTCGTATTGTGTAGTTTTTAATTCTGAACAAGTTTTATATTTACATCTTTCTTCTAAAATTAAAAAGTAGCTACTACCTACAGCAAATTAAAAATCACATATTCCCTATATAACAGATTTTAAGTAGACACGCGGTATATGATATTTTGTAAGAGAGCATGACAATTGCAAAAATAAATTAAACAAAAATTATTTTTCGGACTAGTTCGGGAATTAGTTATATACTACATTCTTTTTGATTGTAGAAAAATATCTATATTGGTAACCAGAGCTCAAATGTTTAAATTTATTTTGATTTAAATAAAAAACTGCCAAAAATTAATTATTCATCCAGCAAGTTATTTTTAGCAAATTTTCCAACAGATATAATTTAATAGTTTGAAATTCAATTGATGTTTGGTTTAACTAATTTTCTTCTTAATTTTAAACATCAAGTAATAAAACGCCACTGAAAAGTTTAAGTAACTTACTTTTACCTCTCACTAGGAGAGGTACTGGATTCACGCTAAAAATCGCATTTCCAGATTTTAGTGAATAAGCTTGTTTTAAGGTCACTAGCATCCGATTTTAACATTTTTACAATGATTGTGGGTGCGTGTGTGTGTCTGCGTGTGGGGTTGTGTGGATGTGTATTCTTTAATCTGACATTAATGGGAATAGCTGAAAAGGTTTTGGTAACAAATGGACAACCGAAGTAGTAGTTTCTTAAAAAAAATCTTCTAAAAATTCTCTATCCGGTACATTTAATATTTTTATTATATCTTCTATAAATTTAGAGATAAAGACACATAATATAAAGTATAATCGGTTGTAAGAAATCGCACTGGCTAAACTACACCAAGGAAACCAGTTGACAAGTTCAAATGTTTTTAAATGACAGATAAATAACAGAAAACAATATTTGGGTACAAATTTTCCAACTCCAATACCTCTCGCTAAGAGAGGTATTGGATTCATGCTAAAATTCACATATCCAGATTTTATTGAATAAGCACGATTTAAGGTCCCTAGAATCCGATTATGACATTTTTAAAATGATGTCTGTGTGTGTGTGTGTGAGAGAGATAGAGAGAGGTTGTGTGTATGTGTGTGTGTGTGTGTGTGTGTGTGTGTGTGTGTGTGTGTATGTATGTATGGATTTTGGAGGGACGATTCCTCAAAAACTGTAAGACTTAAAAAATATTTAACTGCAGTTTCCTCAATCTGACATTCCTGGGAAGAGCTGAAAAGGTTTTGGTAACAATTGAACAACCGGAAGTAGTAATTTTTTAGAAAAATTCTTCTAAATATAATTTTTTGGGAGTTTTTTTATTAAATATTGAAGAACATAAAATTCTCCATCTAATACACTTAAAATTTTTATTATATCTTGTATAGATTTAAAGAGAGAAATAAAGATAATATAATAAATTTATAGAGTAATCTAATCGCAGAGGCTAAGGCACTAAGAAAACCAGTTGACAAATTCCAATATTTATAACATAGTTTGTAAATGACAGTGTTAAAAATCAACAGTTTTAGTGACATTCTGATAACTTTTTTAGGAAGTATATTTAATCTTTCTTATTGTTTTATTAATTAAATATTTAAAATTATAGGTAAAAAGGTAAAATTGCATATTTTCATCAGAAATACCGCCAATCTGGTTAATGAAGTGGAAGAATCTCTGACATTTAGAAACTTCCTCATACAATGAAAAATAGATATAATTAGAATTATATGTGTGCAGAAGACATGTTAAATACAATAAAAAACAATATTTGGGTAAAGTTCTCTAATATTTTGTTATAAAACGACGGTTCGAAAGGGAAGTGCAATACAATACTTATTTATATAGCCTAATATGAAAATGGCGAGAGGTCTTGTACTGGCCACAACAGATTTTTTATTATAATACGACATTTGCGAAGTGCAATACAAGATTTATATAATATAAAATAGGAATGGCGAGAGGTATTGTGCGGGCCACAACAGATTTTTTTTACATAAAATAAAACATTTCACAAAAAGGGAAAAGCGCCGTTAATTAAAACTTATCAACTCGTAAACAGCTTTAAAAAGAATAAAACTGCTCATGACACCGAAATTATCCGAGTAAATTCATTATTCTCTTCTTTTTTGTTGAAAAAATCAGATACGGTCCACAACACCCAGAAAAGCTTCCCCTATCTCGCATCTCGAGACAGTGACATTGAATATGTTTTCTGAAGTTGTCGTCGCAAATATTAAATATTTGTGTGATCTTGACAGTGATTCAAACTTCCCGCCTTTCATTACGACACACTACGCTTTCCGTTTCCGTGTATGTTCTACTTCCTGAAGGTGAGAGAGATTTTTATTGACGTTATTTCTTGTCGTTTCGTAGGTCTTTGGACTCATAAAGGACTTCTGATTAAGTTAAAGAAGTGAATGTCACTAAAGAGACTTTTGATTTCCGAGTTTCATAGGTGTGTTTTGTTTCGGATTCCCGTCACTTTGATCTTTGATCACGGTTATGTTTTTGTTAAAGATAGTCGATCGACGTTACGTGGTTGTTAGAGGATAGGAATTTGTGTTGTTGAACAAAAATAGTTGGCGCAGTCTTGCAGTTTGCAGTTTGAACTTCCAATATTTGTTACAGTAATCATTGAACTGTGCAACTGTTTGTACTATTGTTTGGAAAAATACTATAAATTACAGACAAACTGACTCAATGCAACCAATTTTACAGACAATTCAGATCTTGCAAAGAAAACTAAAAGAGGTTTGAAATTCTTAACTCTTTTAATTGTATTTACTTCGTAAACTTTTTCTTCGCAAAATCGGAGAAGAGTAAGCATTTCCTATTACACTTGTTTAGAATGCTTTCCAGTTATGAAGGGTTCAGAGCGCAAGTAGACGAAGTTTATCGTACTGTAACGTTTATTTATTTGGGTTGAGTGTAAAATTGCACTTTATTGTACTTTTATTATAGAAATAACGAACACTACGAATAAACAAATATAAAACCTAGTTAAAGACTAAAAATATTACTAAATGCTTAAGTAATGTTTAAACATTAAGATTATTTATTTAAACGACATTATTTATTTCACCAATCGTTTCCATATTTAACTGACTGTAGGTTGTAGACTGCTGTATACTGACTGACTCCCGTGAACTTCCCCCTTAGATTCGGTTGTGTCGTTTCGAGAATGTTCTAGTACCTTCGATGTGATAAAATCATTGAACACAAAGCGAATGCGAGTAATTATACTGGCGCTCGCAATAACTAGGTCACCGACAAGTTTAAACTTGTCCGCCCAGTGGCGTCGGCCGCGCACTCGCAACAGTACTTTATTGTAGTAGTGGAGGCTCCGGGACTATAAGAAACTGGAATAAAATCTCTTAAATTCTGAGATGTTTGGGTTCAAACTTGGACCCGCAAATATCCCACTTTTGAGTAATAACCCAAAAAGGGTAGAGATAACATGCCTGGAGACATCGCCATTCATATCTATTGGCATAATAATTACATAAGTATACAAATTGTAGACTAAACTAAGTAAACTAAACTAATGGAACAAATTCAGCGAAAATTGGTAAACATGAATTTTTTTGGTTATAACCCGGTAATGGGTAAAGTTCTAAATATAAATATCTTAAAAACGAAAAAAGATATTGACCTGGGGTTAAAAATCGGAATCAGCATATTGTGATAGGTATAAAATTGGAATTTTGTAAATTTTGAAGGATTTTGGGAAAATGGGTGTACATATTTCGGTTACAAACAAGGTCGAATTATAGTAATCTTAACCAATCTCTGAGAAAAGTGTAGTGTACCTATGGCATGATTTACATATTGTGTAATCCTAATTTGTCTTTACCTTCTTAATATGGTTCCGCGTAAAATTTAATACTGATGAAATGAAAACATTGTTCTCGAAATTCATATTTAGTTTTTATTTTCACTTAGCTTTAGAAATAATGTTTATATCAATTATATTGGTGTTAATATTAATATTCAGATGTTATTATATCAAGAGTCAATTTACGTGCGATCATAACTGTGGAAAGTAAAAAAACAGTTTCCTTTAGTGTTAGAGATCATTTTTATATCAATTACATTGGCGTTAATATTATTCATATATTCAATATTCAGTTATTATTATATCAAGAGTCAATTTATGTGCAATCGTAACTGTGGAAAGTGAAAAAACAGTTTCCTTTTGCGTGATAAGTTGCTTTTAGTTGAATTGAATTTGGTTGTCAAGAATGTGACGTAAAATAATAAAAATAGCTAAATACGTAGTTCGCAAAATACAATGAATTATACGACCCTATATTTCGAAAATAAAATGGGAAGCAATAAAAGGATTAGACGCAAAAACTCATCTCCGATCATCTACTACCCTTGTAAACAAACGTTTTTTCACAAAAATTACGAAATATGCGAGTGATATTTCATTTCGGCTAATAGCACCCCAGTAAAGCATTCAGCAAAGAGCTCACCAACAGGAAAAAATAAATAATCAACAACCGGTTCAAAAAAGAGCATCAGCATCAGGATCGACGCGAAATAATATCAATTAAACGTTCAAATACGGTCTGAACCGCGTTCAGTGTGGGCCAATAAAAAGCGCTCACGAAAACTCTCATAAAAAAGATATAAAAAGCACATCGTAGGCCCATAACGGCCGGAAGCGAACGCGGATGGAAATTCGCAGACCTTGAACATGCGCGTAAAAAATCAAAGTGTGTCGGTGCACCAAGATCTGGGGCAATGGCCTAAATCGTGCTGCACGGCATCTAACCTGACCTAACCCAGAAAAAATAACCCCACTAATAGAAACCTAATAAGGGCAAGCAAAGGGCGCACACGAAAGGTGCTAACTCAGCTTTACCTCTTTCAACTCTGCTCTGCTCACCGTAGCGAAAAAACTTTGCTTATTATCCTCATAAATTGATATAGAACAGAAAAATATCAGAATATATGAAATTTGGTATTTTCATTTTTCAGTCGCAATGTATCAAATAGGTTACGTTTTAAATAGACTTTTGATGTGTTTCTATTTGATGGTAGTTTAAAAATCGCGGTCAAACCAACCATATGGCGGCCATCTAGTTTCGAAAATCAACACCACCAAAGTTAATTTCGATTGCAAAAAATTAAAAATTCAATAAAAATTTTAAACCACTAAAGGAATAAAAATTTTGCTTTTGTTATTAAACAATAAATTGCTTTCATGCTCGTATAAGCAAATAATGTAAATGTAATTTATAAGGCAAAATTAAACAAAAAAATTTAAGTGACACTAAATTTCCGGGAAATGTTGACATAACTAGTTTGATCATAATACTAGGAACTCTAGAACAAAATTTAATTTTCCATTAATTACATCCTGGCTAAAACAAAAATTAATTTTCAAATAACTTCTTTCAACTATGCACCTATACGAATAAAAACTGAAAGAGATAAATTTAAATCAATTTTTCCATTACATTTTTTCTTTTTATATAATTTTGTTGATAGATATAATAGCGCAAAACACAATACACCCAGTCAACGATTTTTTTTTCTGCGGGAATAAATCGCGGCAATGAAAAGAAACACATTTGAAAACGTGAAAGGTGGAGCGTTTATATTTTAATTGGGTCACGCGCTGAAATCTTGCTGAAATGGCAAGCAACGAATCAATGGATCAAACAACTATTTCAATATTTGTTTTAACATTAATTGTACTGGTATTAAATTCATTCCCAAATGACTTTACAACTAGGTCACACAACTTTAAATAGATTGACAATTGTAAAATAGACTCTGATTGCTGTTTGTTCATTTGCCTAACGAGTTTTTCCATTTTATTTATGAGATTGCTGCACAAATGGGACCAGATTTCCCGACACTACATTCCCTCATTCAATGAACCAATGCAGTTAGAGTTTTAATTTTATTAAGGCGTAAACACTAAAATTAACAATAAATCCGTACGTTTCCTTATGTATTAGGTAGAAGATAAATCACAGCTGACTCGTCCATTATTTTGGAGCCCACTTTAGTCAAACAATATGAGTGTTATAGTATTATCAATCATAAAAAGTAGGTATCCACAATGACGGTTTGCTCCAAATTGTGCAAATTATTTGAGAAATGGTTATAAATTTCACAAGTAAATATTTGTTTTATTACTTATGTAATACACAATTTTTTTCTCTAATTTTAAAAATCTTAACAAACTGTATTCTTTCTTCTGTATTTCTGGAATATTTTAGTATACTAAATTATAATCATAGTTTACCTGCAGAAAAAAATGGTTAGGAAATTGCAGGAGAAAAGACTGACATTACTTTGAACTACATATTTTGTAATGGTTACTTGAGCTTGACAAAATTAAATTATATTTTACAGCTATCATAAAACTCAAAATCAAGCTTGAATTATACAATCGGGCTTTAGTATACCTTCGCGAATTCCATCCATAATGTTTGTATTGAATCAGTTTTTTCTTGCGCAAAAATCTCCAATTATTTTTAAACAAAAATGTTTCAAATAAAAATAGTAGATAATTAAATTCTACGCCTGAATTTCTAAACAGATTTGATTTTACACGTTTGGTAACCTATAAAAACCGATTTAAAATTTTACAAATATTGCTCATTTGTAGTTGTAGCCATGGAATTGAAACAAAATTACAAAGAAATGCGTATCATTTGAACTATCAGAAATTTAACTTTATAGGTTACAAAGTGTAAAAAGAAAAAATAAAAATGAAAGTTAGACTTTAAAAATAATATCTGTGTAGTGATTTAGTTGCAAAATTAAATTATTTGTAACTATTATTTGAAAACCAAATTTCTGCCAGTTCAAACAATATGCATTCCTTTGTAACTTTGTTTCAATTCCATGGCTATCACTACAAATATTTAAAATTTCAAATCGGATTTTACAAGTTACAAAACGTGTAAAATTAAATCTGTTTAGTAATTTAGGCGTAGAATTTAATTATCTACAACTTTTATTTGAAACATTTGTCTAAAAATGATTAGCAACTTTTACAAAAGGAAAAACTAATATCCCATGTTAAACGCCTATGGCCATTTTTAATTAATACCCTGTATGTATAAACATGTAAAATCCACTTTTATTAGGCTCCAAAATGGCTGTCTAGTAGCTTTGATCTTATATATTATTTTAATTTCTATTTTACAAAATATTTGCATTTAATGCAAGTGTTGAAATTCTTATAAAAACACCAATTGGCATATCAAATTTTGAGAAATTCTTAGAAGATAACATGAGGAATGGATACTTTAAATAATTTTTCAACATATTTTTCTACCAAAATTCTGTTAGATTTAGATATTTTCTCATTATAAAAGATATCCTAAGAATGAAATTTAAACCATAAATGTGTGTCTCATAACAAAGGAATACAAGATATTATTTGCAGAGTCATTTAGTGTTTCGTTGTAGTACATTCTCATTGAAGATGTTTATTAACATAATGTAAAATACTAAAATGTTATAATAATGTAAATATCGGTAAGCTGAATTATATTTATGTATGTGTTTAAGCTTTTGACATAAAGAATTATTTTATTAGCACTGAGGATGGTCAAATATGGACCGAAACGTCTGAAATTAATAAATAAACATTAATGGAATTGAAAAGCCTTCAATACGTTATTTATAAAAAACCCTCAAAATTTACTAATTTGAAAAATAAATGTAAAAATGTTGATTCTTTCAAGACGTCCTGTGAAATATATTAAACCAGTTCAGTGAAATATCTTTCTACAAGCCATAATATTTACTTTATGAAATCAATTATTTCCAGCACACGATACATCATTAAATAACATTTTATGATTCTTCCGACGCTTGGTTTTGACCTCACAAGGTTAAAATCTATCTCCATCGAACGTACTTGAAATACTGCCTCTAGACCTTTGGGAAAATTCCCGGTTATACATTATTTACTTCTTGAACTTGCTCTTCCACTTGAAAGGAATTTCATCGTTATAGGAACCTTAACCTAAAAACCGCGGTCTGACGACAAAAATATTGTTGTTGATAACACAGGTAATCTGCTCTCATCACTCGAATCAAAAAAATCAATAAGCTGTTACCAAAACTGAGTGAAATTAGGTCGGTATAGGTTAGGCGAACGCGTAGCAAACACGAGAAAGGAGCTTTCCAAAGAAGGATAACTTCTTCACACGATCTCAGATATACACGCGAGAACATAAGATAGACTAAATAAGCTCCATAATATGAGAACACCTACGCAACCGATTTGTATTGAGTTGGGAAAATTCTTTCATTGATTTTAAATTGAATAAACAATAAACGCTTCATTTAAAATATATGTTGTTGAAAATACAGATACTGAATGCATCAGAATAAATCGATTCCGAAAACTGTTACTTGCTGTTTCAAATAAAATTCGTATAGGTATACCTATGACCTATGTATATATGTACATGTTTTATTTCGAAATGCTGTCCTTTAGTTTTATTTACTTCTTTAAAGTCCGCATTTCTAATCCTTTTTTTTTAAATATAATGGTAAATTACTTGTTCTATAATTCGTACGGGAAATAGCTATTTCCCTTACCAGTGCGGGGAACAATTAAAGCATAAGACACTTAAAAATAGTATTCATAGCCGCTCAAGTAGTATAACTATGTCGAAAATTTAGAATAAATTTTCTAAGGTTTCTTACTTTTTTGGATGATTGCAACAAGAGTGCAGCGAATTTCGGATACTTCGTTTTAAAATCACTCATTTATCCGCACATGTTATAAAAATAAGTGTTCTAATGAATAGTACATTTCATTTTCCACTGATTTGCGAATTATTACGAAATTTAACAAATTTGGTTAGTTAACCTAATACCATATAAGTTAAAATAAAATCAAAGTTTACTCTTTATTTATATTTTATTAATTACTGTGTGACAATCGTTTCGTCCAAGAGTAAATTTTGTTTTTATTTTAATTTATTGGAAATGTTCCACCAACTCCCAACTACAAATCCTCTTCCAATATTAATACTATATAATACTACAAAAGTGTTCTCTCAGGTCAAATTATGATTCTGTACAAATTTTAAACATTTGGGCCTATTATGTACCAAAGTGCCTAAATTTCAGCAACAATTATTATTAATGGAGGTAGATACAGGAAAGTAAAAATTATTCGGACTTGCAGTCAATTAATAAAATTGATTCATGCCGACGTTTCGACTATACAATAGTCTTCATCAGGGCTAGAATGGTCTAGTCGAAAAAAGAAACCAGTAACGTATAAAACATATAAAAAAAAACCGTTTTATACGTTACTGTAGTTATTTGTATTAATTTTTTAATTTTTGACGATTTTATCTCTGTAATATGTTGTTTTCAACTATTTATTTATTTATTTATTCATATTTATTTATTTATATTTTTAAATGTCCGTGTTGTATGTTCCGTTATCCACGTGTGGTTTCTTTTTTCGACTAGACCATTCTAGCCCTGATGAAGACTATTGTATAGTCGAAACGTCGACATGAATAAATTTTATTAATTGACTGCACGTCCGCAGAATTTTTACTTTCCTGTATCTACCTCCATCCCAACACAGCCGAATATTGGTTTTTCAATTATTATTAAGCATTACGGTTTTGATATTAAAAATCTGTTGTGGCCAGCACAAAACCTTCCGTCAATTCGATGTATTTTGTACATATCCCATACCAAAAGTTCCTTGAAAAAGATTTTGTATATCCTGTAAAATTGTAACACGAACACACTATTTTTTACAAATTCTATACCGAAAGTTCCTTTCCCTATTTTATTAGGGGTCGCTGTTTCTTACTCTTCTGTTTTACTCATTCCTGTCCAACGCATCTTCTTCACACAATTCTTCCTCTCTCAAGTCTTCTGCTACACGGTCCTTCTATCTTCTCTTTGGCCTTTCTCGTACTTCCGGTATTGAAAATTCCAATCTTGAGGCGAGGCTGCAACTGCAAGTCACTTGCGAGGAACACTATCACATTCACATATAACTTTCTGACCCTACTTTCAACTTTGGCTTTGCATTTGACACTGGCATCTGTCAATTAACAAAGCTGACTAATTTTTGAAAGTTAATCTCTCTTAATGTCTCTATAACTGTATATCTATTGAATATGAAGGAAAATGTATAATCAAACCGTATAGAGAATAAGATTTTCTTTCATATTGATAATCACAAAATGTCGAAAAATGATATTTAACTGCGTTTTTTCAAGAAAAACTGTTAAAAACTTCAAATAAGGGTACTTCCGGAGGATCAATTATAACCAAAATCTAATCAGCTCTTCATATGGATGTAAAGAAGAGGAATACGAAAGAATTATAATTTTTAGAATTGTAGTATTGGAGTTATCGTCGGAGAAAATTTGTCACACACGGACACACACACACACACACACACACACACACACACACACACATACACATACAGACATCATCTTAAAAATAGTAAATTCGTATTCTAGGGACCCTAAAACGTGCTTATTCATTAAAAACTCACCAACGAAATTTTTGACCAAAGACAATACCTTCCTTACCTAAAGGTGACGGAAGGTAAAAATCCATTTTTTGTTGTATATCGACATATTTATTGGTAAAAATTTTATAACGATTTGCCATTAATTAACCACTGAGTTACAAATTAGATACGAAGAAATATTTTATGAAAAATTTATTGACTTCACCAGGATTTGAACCGGTACGATGCTCTTCCAACTGAGCTATGAAATCTCACTGAAGCGAATGAATTTTCTCACCAATCTTAATGTCTAAGTCTATATCCAAGTATACCCTCCTTTCGGAGCATTGAGTACTTAATTGACAGCGCGACACACTTGGTTGCTTAGGAACCACACCCTGGTAACTATATTATTCAACTGTTTTTATACAGTTTTAATTATAACGTTCATAACTGTGAACGATTCAATTATTTAAATACGAAGAAATATTTTGTGAAAAAATTATTGACTTCACCGGGATTTGAACAAAATATTTCATCGTATTTAAATAATTGAATCGTTCACGGTTCCGAATGTTATAATAAAAACTGTATAAAAACAGTTGAATATATAGTTACAAATTAGAGCCATTTTACATACTATAGGTTAAACAACTCAGTACCAAAGGACAAAAATATCATTCATTTATTGACAAAGTTTTTTCTATATAATTTGACAATAATCTTTATAAAACTTTGGCATAGGCGTTCAATTTGTAGCATGTTCCAAACCACTCGAACACCAGCCACAGCGGTTATTCGTCCTTGTATCTTATTTCTTGAGAAAATTCAGCGTCTTCGTATAAGCTCGCACACACATAAAGCCAGCAACGTATGTTTATAGCCCGCACTCTCAGCCAACCTTGAGACAACTTTGTCAATTCTGCCGAGATAAGAGTTTCCTTCTGTTTGACCAACAAGTAGCTGTTAGCTGCTGGAGCAGATATTGCGTTTTCTAAATCATTCTCATAGTCGGTGTAGTGGCCGTGTGCATTAAAGCGCTATGTCTCTACATGTTCAGATCGAATCTGAGGTTCCTCGGTTCGAATCTACCGGCCGGCTAAGTGCGTAGTCGTTAAAATGCCACAATATCAGGCATTAATCGCACTCGCATGCGATGACCCGACCAGTTGTCCGTGTTAAAACATAGGTGGTGCTAGCTGTAGAAGGAGTATCTCCGCTGCCGCACTGGTTGCATAGCAATCAGTGGTCGTCGCACGGAGTAAGTACACCGACTGCTCTAGTACTACGGTCACGAAACGAGTACCTACGGTACTTGAGGCCTTGGCCCTACAAGGGCTGTTGTGCCAAAGATGATGAAATCATTCTCATGTAACAGGACTTTTATCAGTAAATATAATAGGTTCTGTAACGTGCAGTTTCTGCAAAGATTCCGATAACTTAAAAGACACTAGTTCAATTTTGAAGCTTCTACTTATTGTGCTCTTGACGAAGGTCAAGATGGCAATAACAGAAACGAGAAAGAACTAAATCGTGTTGAGAAGTATAAAACATAAAAGAAATAATTGTGAGTTTTATTTTTATTTTCTTCTAGTTTCATGAACATTTATTTCGGTGTTGGAACCATAAAGATTTTTGTAAATCTTAAAATTCTGTAAAAGGCGGACACTCGTTAAACTTTATGAAAATAGAGTATAATAAAAGTAATGAAATAATTAAAATTTATAATTCTTTTAGACTAAAAAGATGATTGCTTTGATCATGGATTAAGATTGTGTATTCAACATTTGCATTTAGCATCCGATGTTTAATATTTAACAACAAATTATTTTACTATAACCACTCATGCTCCTTACAGGATTTTTTTCGTTTTCAAATATGACTTAATGTCCATTGCGCTAAACACCTTAATCACAACTTGACAAGCTGTGGCTTCGATTATATATAATGTTACAATACCTCATTTCCACGGCAGTCACTCCCTTTTATGCTTTCCTATCTATGATGTCCAATATTCAAATTTGCATACATCACATCAAAGTAGACACAAATATTCCATTACACACATTTAAGCAAATATCTACCAAATGATAATCGTAAAACTTTTCTTTATAATTTTTACTGAACCTTATGAATTCAGTTGTGTGAAATTTAAATTATTGATTTAGTATCCAATTTATTTCTGTACATTTTCATTACTCGATTTTTAATTCTAAAATATCTAAGGAGAAGGTTATTGTGTTTTTAATTCCTTATTCTTTGTTTCTTTGTATTAAAAAATATTGGCCACTTGGCATATATAAATCCACTGTAAGAAGTGAGTTCGTAACAAAGATAATTAGTAGTACCTAAAGCTTGCTGGGAATTAGAGTAAACCCTTTATGAGAAAAAAGCTCTGTGCGGAGATTGTAAAATGAGAATTTTTAAAACGTTCATTTATAATAGCGCAACGCAAGAGGTTGCGATGTTATGTCACGCAACGCAAAATATAAAACAATGGAAAATAAGCAAAAACAGATGTAACAGAAGATAGCAAAGTTTCAACTTTTTACGTTGCTTGTTTGTTTCTGCGGGCCACTAATTATTATTTGTATTATTAATATTACTGATAAGTATAAATGTTGTTTTCATAAAGGAAACTTAAAATAATTATTCGCGCAAATAAGTAAATATTGTATAAGAATTCATGCGTTTCTGATTATTACTAATCAAAAATAAGTATTAATGTGCAAAATATATCGACTGTGGTATAAATTTGGTGTTAACAATTACTCGAAATCTCTGTCAAACAGCATTTATTTTCTTACGAAAGCGACGTTTCGGCGCAGACTTGCATCTTCTTCTGGGTATAAACATTCAATACAAAATAGTACATACAAAATAACATGGACATTATCTCACTTACATGTAAGATCTTACAAATTATTACATTTCATTTATTAAAAATACATTCGTTCTCAACTTCGTACAAAAATTCATAAAGACCACATATACATTAACTTGATCTCAAAATCGACAACAGCATAAATCAAAACAATATCTTGTGGTAGGATTCTTTGGTGACATTATCGATACTGACTTCCATTGGTCGTCTGTACACCAATTACTGTGCAACGTTGCTGTAGGAATTTAAATAAAATGTAGAGATAATTTGGCCTGAAAGTAACTTTTTCCTTTTTGAACATTTCCAACACACCAAAATATATGTTATTTGGTGCTTGTATTCGTATATCAGCTCTTGCATTTATGCTGTTAGAGTCATCCCTGATATGTAGCATTAGCATTTCAAGAAACATGTGTTTGATGTAATTTTGTTCTTCTGTCAAAATCTTGAAATTTTCCAAATCGAAATTAGTTCTTGTGTTAGGTTTTATATTACATTTATTTGGAGTAGCATTCATAAATAACGTTTAGTTTTCAATTTTAGTTAGTAGTGACATCTAGTGAAAAATTAGTAAAAAAGAAGGTAAAACAGTTATAATATTATTAATGGGTCTTACTCACCATCTCCTTTTTTTTTATTTATGGACAATTTTATTAATAAAATTTTGGAAGTACATAATAAAATCTTTCTAGTATTTATTCTGGAAGTAGTAACTACAAAAACTGAATTTGGTTATGATTGACTTGACAGCTGATAGAAAGAAACAACTATATATCGTTTCATCATTCTAGGCTTCTTCCTATTGGTCGATTTCTAAATACAAAACGTAAAACTAAAACCACGATTTAAAATATACTGGTTATGCCACTTGTCATGTTTTTCATTGTTTCTGATGGTCCGCTTGATAAGTGTTTCCTTGAATAATCCGCTAGAAGTGCTACGTGAGAACGACCCTACCACAGCAAACTATTTTTACATAAAATATAAAAAATGATAAGCATAATGAATTTATTTTTAATATAAATTTATATATTTAATGGAAGCCTGAATCAATACATTGTTAGAATTTAAAATTGGAAAAACTAAATAAATTAATAGAACCGTACGCTTCCAGATTTCCATTCGGTAATAATATCTTCTTCCCGAAAATGTTTTCGACAAACATCATTCAATCTTAATTCGCGATCATTTGTACTAATTCCACATTGCCGTTTTTTAAAAAGTGATATATCGAGTGGAGCAGCAAACAGGAATTCTTTTTCAGTTGATTTCTTGTAACCGGTTTCACATCCTGAATGAAACATTTTCTATTTAATTTTCTTTTCATTTTGCATTAATTGCAATAACTTTCAACAAAATATTTATATTACATTGTATACAGGGTGTTCCGCGACTCGACCGACAAACTATACCATATATTCCAGGGGTCATTACGATCAAAAAATGTTATATGACCTATAAATGAATTCCTCTTTTTTTTCGGAGATATTGAAGAAATTAAATAAAAAATGATTAAAGAAAATTTATTCATCAATGGATAGCTAATTAACATAAAATTACAGCAACTGTTCAAAATGAGAACCGCCATTTTCTAAACATACTTTTTGTAAATGATAGGGATAAAGCCCATCATGGTGCAGAATTCTCCATACGTTGGTTTGAGGAATTCCCGTTGTATGAGATATTCTACGAATACTGGTAGAAGGACTTCGTTCAACTGCATTTAAAACTACTTCAGCGTGGTCATCTCCATCTCTCTCTCTACACGACGACGTGGGAAAAATCCTATCTCTCTCAAGCAACGAAAAACGTTTGAAAACGTGTTATTCAGCAATAACTACGATAGTTAACATGACATTAAACTGTATTTTGTCAAACAAATTCGTCAAGGCTAACTCAATTATCTTTTTTTTTGTATTTTATTCGATTTCGATATCTGCGAAACAAAGAGGAATTCATCCATAGGTCATATAACATTTTTTGATCGTAATGACCGCTGGAATATATGGTATGTTTGTTGGTCGAGTCGCGGAATACCCTGTATAATACGAATATGTACTTCAAAACTTGTTTTATTTACCTTTCTATAAGATATAACATGTAATATTTTCAAAATGACATGCAAATGACAGATGTCAGTTGGGTCGTTCTCACGTTGCGCCTCTAGCGAAAAAAACGAGGAAACACGTATCGCTTTGGTCCCTCGTTTTGTGCAGAATGGCACAACCAGTATATTTTAAATATTGACTAAAGCATAAGTTTGGAGTTTGCAAGATTCTTTGTTAAAACGAAAACCAAATATTGATTTGTGAATGGCTGTATAAGATAACATGGCTCCAATCTTCTTAAAACATAAAACTAATTTCTATTTGTGAATGAACCTTATGTGTATTAAAATATTCAACCAACAAATGTGCTCTAGCTGAGCTGAAAAATGGAAAATAGTGGTAACTTTTAACACCTAATAACTATTAATCAATAATTTGTTGATTTTTACTTTATGTACGTATTGTTTATTATTACTAAACAAACAAAATTTCTTACATGAATTATTTCATTTCTCTTTGCATAAACTAGAAATGATATTCATTTGTTCCATTAAATTCTGTTGCACCATTAAAATATAAGTTAACTTTGTTAAGAAATGGATGACATTTCTGCACGTTCTTTGATTTCGTGCTTGCTCCAAATAAAAGTAATAGGTATGCTCATTGTTAGACATTTACGTACATATATTAAGATAAAAAAATAATCAAACGGCAGAATTTCTGCGCATAGCAAGAGAAAATGAACTAATTAGCTGTGCGCATTTACATAGTCCGATTCATTCGGTAATAACAGAGCATTGCGGAATTCAGTTCTGCGTTCTGCTTCTGCGCGTACAATGTTATAGTAATATTAGTCGTGTTGGAAGGAAAGCTTACATATCCTGAAGACGCAACGCAAACTACGTAAAGACAGCTAACTATTTAGGTTGGAAAGACTGACCCACATACTTGAGGCTTGCTCTTTGTTTCGCGGTTCCCCCGCATACCGTAGCGGAGCCCTAGCCCTGCGCCCTACAGCCCCATGGGGCCTATATTGCCGCGTGCATACCTCACGCCGATGTCCTAATTTTTCCGCTTCGTGATGCCCCAGAATCCACCTCAGGTGACGCATTCTCTAAGCATTTTAGCGGATCCTTTGATATTTGAAAAATTAACATACATGTAGGTGGATGTGGATGCCATGATATTGCCCGCGTTTTTTTTTTTACATGCTTAGGATAAAATGGAAATGAACATCAAAGAAATTTTTAAATTTCATTGCGTTCTTTTACCCCCGTTTTATAGCACAAATGAGGTATTTTGGATTTTATGCCTGCTTGGAATTATTTAGAAACTCAATTACGTCGGTAATCAAAAGCAGACCACAAGCTGATATATGTACAAACATCTGTTTTTATTTAATAGCCCTCATTATAACAGACTTCTTTCATCGTTTATTTAAATTTAGCGTTTCATTTTGACACTGCTGTAGAATTACGATTCAACTTATTTTATATTTCGTAATAAAAGTATACAAAAACCTGTCAATTTTCTTACGATTTTAAACTTCCCATTTTAAACTATAAATTGAAAATTATACAAAATGAAACACGCATGTTGATTAAAAATTAGGGACAAATGGCTATCTTCTTTCCTTTTTACACTTATATATTTAAATAAAAAAAAGTTGCGGGCGGACTTGGAAACCAAACGATATCATCGTTAATTTTTTAAATGAAATATGTTCAAGACATCTTTAAAATAGCAAAACCTTCCTGGGTCTAAAATAAGACGATTTAACTAATAACAAAATGCTTCGTTCGATTTGGATGACATTTGGCATAACACCCCAAATTAGTTTAAGCAATCTTTTATGAAAATGTTTGTTGATACGAGAAAATTTAAACTATAACTTTTTAATGGCAATTCCAGGAACGAATTTTCTCAGAAAAATACATACATTTAATAATAAACTTTTCTGTATAGTTGTGATATCTGTCACGATTTAGACAAAAAAATAAAATCTGACTATCGCCGTATAATTTTTAAAATATATTTAATCTAACAGTCTATTCAAATGTCGAACAACTAATTTTTATTCAATGAGTGTTCGCGAGGTAACATGTAACATGTGGGAAACTGATTTATTAATAAGATAAAATAAGAAAAAAATAAATATAAAAAAAAAACATTCTATTTAACGGCTATTCAAGAATAATGGATATATTTCTCCAAGTAGTATTTTGATTTAACATTATATCTATTTATATATAGAAGAGAGGTCGTTTATATTAAAAGTCAGGAGTTTTTGAACGCAATATCTTATCGTTCCTAGTTCTGAAACTCATTTTATACTTTCTATTTCGTTATTTGTCTGGTCTAATTCAAGATCTAAAGACAAATAAAACTTGGAAACTGAAGCGAAATAACTTTCCCTCCAGTTCTTGGTTATCAATTATTCCATCATGTCACGGTTCAGCAGTTATCAAGTGCGTGATTGTTCTCATATAGGGCCTCTATTCTCGTTTTCTTTTCGTTTCCTTTTCTATTGCATTATCTTCGCTTTTTTCTATTACGTAAGAAGCATTAGCTAGATGAGAACGCTTTGTATTTCCATTATTGATTTGGAGGGCGAATTAAAACTTATTGGGAAAGGTTCCATCGCTTTATATACTTTAAGTGTAGATTACATTTTATTTTAAATTTCTATTTTCATTTACATAAATTACCTTCAAGCTTGTGGCCGTGTGTAGTGTGGCCAAGAGTCTGGTCTCAAATCTGGGGACCAGGGTTGGATTTCGACTGACGCCAAAATTATTTCGAATTTTAAATTGTACGAAAGTGATCCCTGATTGCACTTTCTACTCTACCATTGAGTGCCGTCGAAATGAAGCCTGGACATCAATGGGGTAATCACCGATGGTGAAATGAAAATGGTGGACGAAAAACAAATACCGAGTAAAATCTAATGTTGTTTTGTGATTACATTTTTTTATCAAATATGAAGGGAAAATGTATTTCGCATCACGAAATTCTAATTTTTTCGAGAAATATCGTAATTTTGGTATGTCTTTCATCAGTTCTAATTTTAGTGCTACACAGAAAAAAAAGAATTGAAATTTTGTCTAATTATAATTAGATATTATTTTATTAGGCAATATGTCTAATAATTTAGTATAATTTACAAATCTTAATTTAGCATTTTAATTAACCCGAAATAGATAATAAATATTTTGTAAAAAATCGTTAATTTAAATATGCAAATAGTTATTTTAATTACTTATTTTATTTAATTTTACTATATTTTGGCTTCATTATTTTTGTCCTACAATTTTCGGTGATTTACCTAATGAATTAGGTAAGTAAATAGAAAATTTAAATATATATTTAGTTAATTTCTTTATTTATGTTTAGTTCAATACTAAATGTAGTCATTTAATCTAATTTTGTATTTAATTTTACCATAATTTGTTATTATTACTAAATGATATTCATTTAGAAAATTTAACTAAATCTATATAATTTAATGAAAACATATTATTAGGCTGAAAATTACAGATTTGTTTAGTTAATTTAATTACAATTTAGATGTTTTTTTTTCTGTGTAGAAGTCTCATGCTTAATTTGAGTTACCAATACAATGTCACGATTAAAAAAAAAAAAAAACTTCTAAAGCAGGTTAACATCGTTAAATTATACGTTATGGTTGCTAAGAAATAACTAAACTGCACACAGACCTTGTGATATTTAATATTTATATAACCATAAGTTCAACAATATAAAACTTGGGGAACTAACTTTTAATGAAACATATTTTACAAAGTCTTTCTTAGCTGAACTAATGTAATATTTTACATTAAAAGCTACAGAACTTGTAGTAAATATAAACATAATAAATTACCATAGCGTTTACTTTACACTGATTTATTATACTTTATCTTTACTTTCTAACTATAAAAAACAGTCACACATCAGATAACAAGACATCGATTTACGCACAATTTTACTTTCTCCCTCGTAAAATATTTTCTCCCCAGTGTTTTCAGTTATTTGTGAAAGGAAATGATATCTTCTCTTATCTATATTGTTTTTATTGCCTGTGTAAAATCCCGATCTGTCACGACATCTACATGCTGTGGGAAGTTCGTTGACATGATCTTGTAGAAGTTCGCGTCAGAAACGATAAATAAAATGCATTTCAATACTAGAGTATTCATAGAATAGTTCGGATGCAGCTGACTACGGACTGAGAGAGATAGCTCGTAAAATCTTATGTTGATCAATGCTTTCTTTCGCAAAGTTTGCTTTATTCATGAATGAAGAAGCATTTCTTGGTGCCTTTCACTAAATTAGGCGTAGAAAATGTACTAAAAATCACATGAATATATCATATTTTTACCTAACGCTTATCAATCTAGACATATTAATAGTATACGAGCCCTAATCCATCTTAGTTGGCCTATTTCTTAAATTTATTTATCGTGACTTAAATGGTATTATTTATAATAATAATGGAGGAAGTTTTTATTTTTCATTTAAAGTAAAAATATTTCCACATTATAATATAACTTTAAATTACATTTCTAGCTAAACAGTATAATAATAACTCAAATTTATAGGTAAATTTCTATTATTTATAAAGATTGGATAATTCGCCGATTATTTTTAAAAATTGCCGTAATTTTTTATAGTGTCTTATTTTTAAACTCTGGCAAACAAATCATGTCATATCTTTTCAAACTTTATTTATTTTTCTTGTATTGTTAGTAAAGTTATGAATGATTTCTTTTGACATTAAAACAACAAAATATTTCAGAAAATATATCTTGATATGTAGCACAAGAACCACAAAATAACTATAATATTAAATAAAATACCGATACGTTAGTTATTATTTGTAATATATATGCGCTTAATAAAATAAAATTTTAACGACTAGGCTAACTAATATGGATTAAGGCTCGTATGGCATTACGAGACGAGAGTTGTAAGATAATTATTACGTACAACTGAAGGAAGTTACAAGTTTTTCACTCTAGGTGTTAGGTGAACGTAAAATTTCACGAGTATGTAATTACTATGTAATTACCATACACCTAAAATGATGTAATATGATTATTTTACGAGTCGGGGGTCCCACCTCCCAGATATTTTATGACCGCAGCCTCTCCCATTAGTTGAACTTTCATTCGACGATCTGCCATGACCACGTCATGAATCGTATTGGTGTTTCCTTCAATGCTTTCCCTCCTACGTTTAAATTCAGCTGCCTACTTTTTACCATTCTGTATTTTGTTCCCAAAATTTGTTAAGTATTCAAGAATTTACTTCGCTGTTTTGTTTTTTGTTTGCGGGTATTTAATTACTGAATCGGCTTGTAATTTTTTCCATTTTTGAAAAAGTTAATGCACAGGTTTATTCAATAAATTTCAATTAAGTCACTAGCGGATTAACGTAAAACTTCGCAAAGACACGAATGACAGTTCAAATATACGATATTTATATGTAGTTTTGAAAATGGTTTCAGTATTTAATCAAAATTACACGAAACTGTTTACATGTAATTTTTAAAAAGTCTAGAGAATGATTTGAAAACAGTTTCGGCGCATGCGCATTTGGCTTTTGTAAGCGGCATATCCTCTTCTCTCCAAATAGTACTTCGTTTTGCTATTATGAGTAGTTTTGAAACTAGTTTTCAACTAAAACCCATGAATTTTAATTTTGGTTTCAGATAACTCAAAACCTTTTTTACACTGTATATGTCTATGGCCTTTTCAAAACTAAAAACGTCCAGAAAACGACTTCAAAACTCGATGTAAAATCAGTCACTCAAAAAAAATTATACCTACCCTCTGTATTAGGACAATCCATATCCTTGTTTGCCACAGTATACTAGATTAATATTTCTAGATTTCGAACCTTGGAATTTTAAAATATGAAACACTGCCATTTACTCTCTTTTTTTTTAGTTTTCAACAAAAATTGTAAGCTTTCATATAAATGACTCTTATCTGAAATAAAACCATGAAGTACACTTTATAACCTTAATTTCAACATTTTAACCATGATTATATTAATTATAAAAATGTATACTTCGCATTATAACGCGTTGCCAATTACAAACTCCACATATTTTTACTCTGTAGGGAGAAAAAAGCAGCACTAGCAATTTAGATAATTATTTTCTAGATGCTCAAAACTTGTTTCCGCATTCTTTGATTTAAAAGCTATACTTTGAAAAAGGTTCTCTTCTTTTTATCAACCCTCCTTTATTTCACGGTTCGGCCTGACGAAAAGAAATTCTTAAAAAAAAAAATACGCCGCGAACCGATCTACTCCAACATTTTAAATTAATAAGAAAGGGAAATTTTGTACATAATTGATAAGAATATTTTTCATATTCTCTTAGGCGTAAAACGGAATAATAAAACGTGTTTATATTGTATCAGTATCGTATCTGTAATACCAGTGTTGGATGTCGACGTGAATAGCATAATTTTATATTTCTACGCGTAGACTATTGAAACAAAGCAGAAAATGTTAATAATATGATCATTTCGATTTGATAGATCGGTTTCACTAGTAGGTGTAGGTACTCGTATTTACTAAATATTGAATATTGTGAAGTCTAAGGTGAAAATAATTAATAATGAAATTAAAAATTATGTGAATATTAAAACTATTTTTTCTACTCCTATGCTATGCTTTAATGACACTCATTATAATACAGATTTTTATTTACAGTTTACCATTATGATACATATTTTTTTTTTTTTCATATAAAAGAGTTTATCATTATGATACAGATTTTCGTTATCGTTTCGTAGCAGAGTAACAAGTGTATTCTTTTAATTATTGTGAATAGCAGAAAAAATAGTGTATGCAACTCATGTATAATGACTATTAATACACTCGCATGAATTACGATACTCGCCATGGTTAGTATCGTAAACTTCAAACTCGTATATTCATCTTGAAATGTCATAACTTCTCCGCAGATAATGTTATCTAAATGTTTAGAAATAAATTACCAAAAAATCTTAACATGTTGGAAGTTACAGAGATGAAAAAACAGTCATAAAATTTATTAAACACTATTCAACCCTACAGAATACCTTACTAAAATTTATGAAACCAGTTGGTAACCACCAATCCACACATTAATATTCTCCCAAATTTAACAATTTTAATACTTATCCTGTCAATATTTTAAAGTAAATTATCATAGTAGAATATAAATTTGTGATATTGATATAAAATATTTGAAATTATTTGACATATTTATAATAATTATATATTTGTACAAGTAATGATCACTGCTGATAGTTGAAATGTACATTTTGATTTGAAAATATATTGTGAAGAAAAGTTTTCTTTTGTTGTTATTTAGATAAATAATAATTAAAAACAATGTTATCATCTTCAGTAGTAATTTTGGCGAAACAGTATTAAGAAGATAAAAATTTTAACCGATTTTTATGAAAAGGTTTTATTAGGACCTCTGGCATGATTGATATGTTAGGTAATTCTAATTTCTCTTTATCTTCATAATATGATTTCGCTTAAAATTTACTACTGAATATAAGAACATTGTTCGTATATAATTTCTATATTTTCACTTTATTTTAAGGTTACGGATGATTTTTAATTTTATTATTAAATTAGATTTAAAAGTGTCAATATCACAGTGCATGTTTTATTTCCTCATAATATCTGGTCCTAGTCGACGAATGTGAAACAACTATAATAGGTTGAAAATAAATTAAAGAAGGGAGTAATATTCTGTGCAACGTTTTTTATGTGAAAGAATATTTTCATATTTCAGAAATTTTTTAGAATGTAAAATATTTAATTAGCTACGCGTAAACAATATAGTAAATTAAATTACATGGTGGAGATTACGCGCCGTCGTGCTTTTCACGGTGTAATACACAACATAAACACATCACATGTTGCAGTCACATTTAAAATTTGTATCCAAATATTACGTGCTCTAAGCATATGTGGATAATAACTGTGTTCGTCTGTAAACATAAAACTTGAATAGTTTGACATATTGTAAAAATGTAGTAACTTACTCGTACATTCGAAAAGTATTACAAATACAGTTTGTTCTTGTTTTATATTTTAACAGAAAAAAAACTTATTTTTGCGTCCAAATAAATTCAATTTTTTTAGTGATTAGAGTAAATAAATCTGGTTCACTAGTTAATAGTGAAAAACCGGCTATTCATCATAACATTACCATATATTTATAAGTGTGTATATCTATAAATAAGCGATTTACCGTGCGGTTATCGGTTAACATGTTAATAGTAAATAAACTTTGTTAAAATGGAAATAAATTTACTTAGGCTAATATAATATCTCAAACGTTATTAAAATTTCATTATTACAAATACAAGGAAACCGACTACATACAGTTTACCTTACTATTTACTATTGTAAAAAGTAATACGGGAACTCGAGTCTTCTTTAAGAATTATATTTATTGGGCTTTGAAGTTCCTTGATTATATAATCTTAAATACATTATATATTTTGGACGTTTTGACAAAAACATGTGGCCATCATCAGCTACAAAGTAATAATGTGAACATTGATGTAATATATAAGGTCACTTACCATTAAAAAAATTGTTAATTACAAATTAAATAAGTAATATGAATTTTGACAACGATTTAAATTGATTAGATTGGTTGATTGAAAAATAAAAAACTTTTGGCCATAAGCACGTCGAATTTGTTCCATGTTGAAAAGTTCTATGAATTTTGTTGAAGTTAAAGTTGTGCATTGATGTTCGAGAATAAAAAAAGGAAAAAAACTTATGCTCATGACAGCGACATGTTACTCAAGGCTGTGACGACGGAAATGCCACAATAGCAAATAAAAAATGGAGGAAGATGCGATATACGATCTTCAAAAAATATATAAGAATAAGAAGAGACAAATGTCAACAGATCAACGATAGTAAATTTAAGAAAGAACGCTCCAAATTTAAATAATTTTCAGTAAATTTTTAACATGCTCAAGATTATTGTTGTAGTCAGTTTGATTTTTGACAATGATGCGTAGGGTTTCATAAAGTAAACGTATATGTATATGTGGATCTTTTTCTAAAGTTATGAAATGTCAAAGTTGAAAATATGTCCTGTACTGGCATGGTGTTTACACAAAACACTTTGGTGTTCGTTGAGTTTAACACAATGAAAATTATGCTTATATAGTCTTCTTTTCAGGGGTTGGGGTTTCTCCTACATAAATTTTATTATAACAACCACATTTGACCTGGTAAACTACATCTTTCTGTTTATCTGGCTCAATTTTATCCTTTAAATTAGAGAAAAAGTTTTCTGTCGTATTATTGCAAAAAGCAATGGAAATATTTGTATTTTTAAATAAACTATTAAACGCATAAATTAAATATTCATCGTAAGGTAGTTTTATTACGGCAACACTATTTACTAATTATCAAAACCAACTATCCTGTTGTACACAATAATCGACTAATTGACTGATCGACTAACCATTCCACTAATTTTCTATTTATCATACAGTTCACCGGTCAACCAGTTATTTTTCACAGCACCACAAAATAAAATTAAAAACAAACAGTTGATGTTGATAATACTATCTATAAATTTACTCATTGTTGTATTTTTGCTTTTGGAAACAAATTAAGCACATTGGAAAGAATTTTTTCACTGGTGTAATTTTCTTCTACGACGCCCATATAAATATTAAGACTTTAACAATAGTAGAGCTTTTCATTCGAAAGTCCTTCAAAAGTACCCGAAAGTACAAACCAAAAGTTAATCGACTCCGTATCTCTTATATTTCTTAAGATCAACATGTTGAACATGTTATTTTGGACACACTGCATAAGTATACTGGAATACTAATACTTGTAAATTCTGCAAAGTGATATTTGCACTTGCAGAAAAGAACAATAATGAAATATGAGAGTTGAACGAACTTGAACGCGGAAGGACTCTTAATATTTGTCACAAACGAAATCTCTAAACCCCTAAATAGGTCTCTTTTCAGAATAATCCCCATTCGTCCTCCACAAAACAGGTTATAAATTCGGAAGGTGATGTTTCCTAACTCTGGACACGATCATCCCCCTCCCTTGTGTAGGGTATATCCCTTGAACGTGCGTTGTATGTGGGCCGAGTTCACTGCCCTGTACGTGTTCGCTATCAGACTGACCACCCCCTGTGGGAAAGAGACTAGAAGGGTTGGTTACGCAGCGTGAAATTCGTGTTGTGGGCATTTTTCTTATTTGAAGCCAATTTATTAGGTATAATACTTCCGCGTAGGGAATTAGTTAAATGGAATTGGATTGCTTGTTTAATCACGGATTACACTTTTCACATATTCGGCAGAAATTGACAATAATGGAACTGGAGATAGAAATCAGATAAAGTGGTAGGGGAAAATCAGATAACTCAGATTCAGGTGATTTTTCCTTCATAAATCAAAGCCCTGTCAACATTATATTTTCATCTCTGGTTACACTCTCTACTATCTGTAAAATTAACTAGCAGTTAAACTAAAATTGTTGAATCGAAAACTCGACACGTTTTCAATTATTGCAACTTTTTCTATAACATCGATGTTATAGTTTTCGTTTTAACTGACACTGACAGTTAATTTAACAGATAGTTAACCACATCCTACATAAGTGTAGTAAATTCTGCAATAAATTAAAAGGAACGTTCTAATGCGCATATTCACCAACATCAAATAAATCTTCGAATAGCTTATTCATTGAATAAGAGAAAAATATCGCACCGATGCCATAACACAAATGAAGGTATTTATTCTAGCTGCAATATTTTGATGCGATATTTTTCTCTTATTCAATTAATAAGCTATTCGAAGATTTATTTGATGTTGGTGAATACGGGCATAAATGTATTAAATAAATGTCGGGTGTTCAATAAGACTTAACGTCTTGATTGGCTGTGGGTTGTGAAGAGCATATTTGACTTTATTTATATTATCTAACCTTAAATAAAACGTCAAACGTCATTTAAAATGGTGGAAAGTGCATTTTTTAGAACAACACAGTATTTTATTTAATTTTTAAAACAGTTATGCAACTGAACTGAAGAATTAAACTAATGAAATTAAATTAAGAAGTTGGCTATTTTCAACTTCTAGTTTAATTTTATAATTTATTAGTTTTGTGCCTGCGCCCTGCGCCATTCGCGCACGTATGACAGATTTTCGTACCTAACCTATGAAAATGTACGATGATAACAAAGTTTCTGCAAAAAGAGCGACGAAATACTAATTGGACTTATTCAACAAATTGTTTAGCTTTATTTTTTTATCCTATATAAATATAATGTGTCGAAATTTCACCTATATAAAAGTTAGATTATACGAAATGTCAAACATGAAATTCTTAATTTTAATTAACTGCATAAACGACGTTATTTTAGTTTAGTTTCTTAATTTAGTGGCTTAATTTCATTTCATAATTTACATGCTGCATAAACTCAGCATAAATGTTGAAAATGTTCCAGAGTAAACATGTTACTGTAAAATAGTTCAAAATTAAATTTCTATTTTACTGTAATTTGAATTTGATTTATATCAAACAATGGCGTTTGAGTTTATTTCTAAGAATAATAGAGGTAGAGACATGCGTTTCACAACCCATAGCCAACTAGGACGTTAAGACTTATTGAACACTCATACAGGGTGCACATTTTATAAGTTCCCGTCTTAAAGTTTAAAAATAGGCAATGTTAAATTTCATAAATTACTTGGTTTTTAAAATTTTGTTTTGGTCTTATACCTACCGTGATTATTCGATTTAAAATACTAATATTTACCAAGTGGCTTATGAAACGTATTCTATTTTGCCTATTTTTAATCTTTAAGGCGGGAACTTATAAAATGGGCACCCTGTATTTCATATTATTTACTGTTTATGACCATATTAACAGAAATGATAATACAAATTATCTTAAATATACACATGAAACTTATTCAAATTTGATATCAAAATTTTATGATTTTATGTACCTAACCAAATTTATGGAAAATGAATGGATTCTAAGATATGAAGTATGAGAAATTTTATTAACACTCAAGGTTCTGGAGTTTACGATACTCACTTTGAAATTTTAATTGAAACATATATTAGTTACATTTTCCATGTTTACATAAAATTTTCTTAGCAATAATTATGGTAATTGTGTACTATGTTTTATTACTACAAAATAAAATGGCGGAAATTGGAATATTTTATGTTCAACTGTGCTCTTTGTGCTTCAGATCAGATATTATTCAAGTAACTGTGTCATTATTTTGTTTATTTATATTTAACAGTAACCATAAGAACAAATAGTAGGTTGCATTTGAAATTTTAGAAATTCTACCACATATTTTGGAGCTGAAATCTTTTTTTCTTTTTTCATGCTACAAATATTTTCTGTTTTATTAATGTGATTTTAAGTAAATATACCAGTGTTCAATTACTTACTACCACTGTTTCTAACTGAATCAAACCAATTCATATTTGCAACCATGTTTCTTTGACATCATTACTGGTCACCGGATTTTTGTAATCTTCTTCATTATTCTAGCTACATGCTCATTATGTTTATTGTAAGATACACATATAATTACCGACACACTATCATTCCTATTGTATTCGCTCGCCAATTTCCGCTCCATTTCGTTCAAACTCGGGGGCGTTCGGTTGTTGGACATATTCTAACAAAATTCCATAGGGGAACCTTCTCGGTTATACCCATTATTTTAATAGTAGGTAGTTTTTTTACACATAAAATAATAGCTACGTATTCGCGAGTGAAGAAGAAGAGGAGCTTAGCGCGTGACGTAACAATATGGCCGGTTTAAGGTAGATGCTTCGTTTCCCGCAACTGTATTTTTATATACTGCGGCGTTTGAAATACAAATTAATATTAATTAATTAAGTTAATATTAAATAAAATAATGTTTCTAGTATGAATAACATTTTAAATTTTGCGAACTAGTACAAAAAATTATGTTCAGCATTATCTCGAATTTTGAATTTACATGATTCGAGTCTTTGTTTTCTTGAATCATTACAGTCTTTGGTAGATTAATGGAGAGATAAGTATTATTATTTTATTGTCATCTTTGTGCAGGCAGGTCTTCAAATTTAGATTTCATTACGAAGTATTTTAATAAAGACACTAAGTAATTATTATCTTGTAGTTATATCCGGCAAAATATAATCTTGCGTTACAAAATGCAAGGAGCAAGCATTATTTTTACTCGGTTCCTTTCCCATTTTTAAAAGATGAATGCATAACTTTCGTCTACCAACTATTTCAAATTGGCAAATTTCTCTAATAAATTTTTCTATAGAATTTAGGTTCTTGTTTTCGGGAAATTATGGAAATTAATTATTTCTGGATTTCTGCGTGCTAATGACGTACATAAATTAAACCCAACTAAAACGTGTTGAAGTTTTATATTTTGTTATTATACTTTATTTCACGTAAGAATAGCGTTGGTTTAGTTAGGGATATATAAATTCTACCCTTTGATTGGTCAGAATATAAACCTATTTCACAGAAACGAAACAAATATCGCCTGTCAGTTGCCAAATAAAATCTATAGAATTAAGTGATGTTTAACCATATTTTGTTGCAATTTTAGATTTTGACATTTTTACAGATAAATATATTTATTATTGACAAAGCTTGCTTTCACAAATTTAAATTATTTATTCAATGCATGTAAAAACGGTCGGTTCTTAAGAGTAATCTACTATTTTCATACGTAAAATGAAGTATAGCCTACAAATTTTAATCCACTCGTGATTTATTTGTTAAATAAGTGACAGAAACGATGCGTTCGCCGCTACTTCGGCTAGGACTTACTACCATGTACTAGTTCATATTTTCGCCGCTAGACGTCATATTGCTCTATTTCACTAGCGAATAGCGGCACTTAAATATTCCACTTGAGGATAATGGTCTGTATTACAAGCGCACGTTTATTATGGAGTACACTCATAAGAATATAATGTAAAAGTGTGATCATTAAAAGCGCTATAAAAGTGTGTTCGTAATAGGGGTTAATATCTTCACTCACTTTTACCATAAATAATTAAACTTTCAAAGTGTGGATAAAATGTATTTACTTATTAATTACATCAATATAACAGAAATACAAATATTAGTAATCATACTAAATATTATACTAATGTAATTATGCCGTGTGTACCCGTAATGCTCGGAGGCTAAAGCTTGGAGAAAACAACAACGTAAAGATATATGCTGGCAAGATCATAGTACAAATGCAGGGTTAATTCCGTCCTAATTTATAAACAGGAATTGCACCGTAAATATTTCGAGCTTGCACGTTCCCGCACTATTTCATGAGCTATCTACTATGTAGATTAAAAGTCTCATTATTTAGCTTAACCCCGAATTGAATCGTCGGCACAAAGCGGTCAGGGCCGTTGCCACTGCTTTTATTCTATTCCACAAACAGAAAAATCAAATAATTTTCTCCCGCAAATAATACTGTAGCGTTTTTCGCACTTACAAAATAAATAGTGGCATAATGGCAACAATAGATAACTAAACTCTTTTATAACAAACATGAATGGGCTGTTTCTATAGGTCATTCATCAGATGAATCAATAGGAACAATTATAAAAAAATCTGTGGTGGCCAACACAAGACCTTCCGTCAATTTGATGTATTTTATACAAACTCCATACCAAAAGTTCCTTGGAAAAAATTCTATATACCTATCCAATAAAATTGTAGGACGAACATACTATTTTATACAAATTTCATACCGGAACGTGCTGTAAATCCATTAAAATTATAACACGAACATACATTATGTATTTCGTACAAACCCAATACCAAAAGTTCCTTGGAAAAAGTTCTATATATCCAGAAAATTCTAAAACGAACATATACTATTTTTTGTAAATTCTATACCGAAAGTTCCTATGAATCCAATAAAATTATAACACGAACATACACTATGTAAATTGCACTTGATACTGTCGTCTTTCAATTAGAATTACTTGAATATATCAGCAGTTTCCATAATTATAGCAAAGCTGGTTGATTTTTGAAAGTTAATCTATAATTCTTTAATTTTATATCTATTGAATATGAAGAAAAATGTATAATCAAACTGTATAGAGAATAAGGTATTATTTCATACTGATAATCATACAAAATGTCAAAAAAAATATATTAACTCCGTCTTTTCAAGAAAAACTGTTAAGAATTTCAAATAAGGGAACTTCCGGTTGACCAATTATAACCAAGATCTAATCAGGTCTTCATTTGGATGTAAAGAAAAGGAAAACGAAAGAATTATAATTTTTAGAATTGTGGTATTAGAGTTATCATCACAATTTGTCACGCATGGACACACACACACACACACACACACACACACACACACATACATACATACATACATACATACGTACATACAGACATCATCGTAAAATTAGTAAAATCATATTCTAGGGATCCTAAAACGTGCTTATTCATTAAAAACTTAGCACCGAATTTTTGGCCAAAGACAATACCTTCATCCTTACTTAAAGGTGACGGAAGGTAAAAAATAATAGAAACAATGACGCGATCCGCAAAAGATCATGGTTTCTTTACATTTGCTTCTTCTTATTCGGATTATTTATTTTTCTTTTATTATTTTTCTTATGAATGATTGATTAGTTTTTATTTTTTAATAATTTGTTTAATGGGTAATAAAAAGCTTGGTTCAAATTTATTTGGTTTGAAATTTCACACCAGTAATTGCGCGAATGATTTTAATTATTGTGGATTAATTGATCTGTTTTTAAACTGACGCAAATAAATGAGATATAAAGTACTAGCTTTTGAAATTTATGGCACTAATTATTGCCGGAATCAAATATAGGAGCAGGGTTTTTGTTTTTTAAAACGAAAACACGATTTTAAATTTTTAATTCATGCTCGTATTTCCAATGGGCATTGGTTAGCTGGCTAGCATATTAGCGAGATATCTGGGTTCTAATTCCGCAGACAATAAATAAAAAAATTGTCACACACACACACACACACACACACACACACACACACACATACATACATACATACAACGGACACACGGACAAACTAGTAAAATCCTATTCTAGGGACCCTACAACGTTCTTATTCATTAAAAACTCACTACTGAATTATTTGACCAAAGACAAAAAACTGTATCCACGTGATTTAGAACATACTGTAGCGGTAAGTTACTTGTTAAGAATAAAATTAAAGTAAAATTGTCTCTGAAACATTTAAGTATCTACCTAATACAGTTAATACTAAGTTAAATTGAAAATGTCATGAAACCAATTCAACTGTAATTTAAACTAGGAAATCATTAAAGACAATTATTAATGAAAAATTAATAAGGAACATTTTTTTCGAAATTGAAAAGTGTAACATTCCGATCACATGTTATTAGCTATTTCAGTCTATTTCTAATCTCAGTACCGAGACATAAAAGCATTCAAAACCGAAAAATAGTTTTTTTAAATATTATTAGTTTTAAATAATAAAATTTTGAATTTTTGGCAGCAAAATATTTTAAATTTACGCTTTTCGTGTCCAAGTGAACTTAATTTAAAGACATGATCAAAATTGATTTCATGCTTTTAAAAAGTATTTTAAATGAAAGTTTATTCAATATTTTTCATTGTAATAAAAAAATTCTTGGTTGTTATTTTCGTACATATGTAATTAAATAAAAAGATTGGCAAGAGAAATAGTCATGAAAAACAGCCTCCACTCCTATGACATCAAATTACATATGGCACGTCTTTCATAGCCGTTTTGTCCATCACCTACGAACATTATACAAAAAAAAAAACGTAGACGATAGTTTATAACATGTTAAGCTGTATGAACACAAATTTCAATAATTAATTGTTAGATATTTAGTAGATATTTCGTGATATTTTTAAATTTAAGGCTATTTAAAAGAACAATATATTTTTTAATTTAATACTTAAAAGGCATATAAATATTCTTGCAAGAAGTGAAAGGCGAGAAAACTGTCAAACCAAATAAAATTTTACTGGACCTATAATATTTTTTATCACACAAGTTTGTCCATGTTAAACGCCTATGTAACGAATTTCAAGGGACACCTGACAGCATTGAGTGCATTTACCAGAAGTCAACTTGCGGGCTTTCAAAACTGTCATGGAGTCAACATGTAGAGAAGTTATAAACATGTTTTAAGTTCTACGTCAGTCGGAATCGAACCCGGGCTGCCTGAATTACAACCAGTAACTTAACGTTTAAAGACACGATACTTCAATAACAATAAAACAACTGTGTAGGCGTATCCAGGAAACGATTTAAAGCTTTTATACTCGTATTTACTTGTAACTCAAAAATAAAATTCCATTGAAAAAATTGTTTTGAGAGATTAGGATATATTTCCATATAAAAAGTTGATATAGAAGCCGATATATTTATATCAAAAATACTTTCGCAAATTCTGTTTTCATGCTGCAAAATGTTTATCCCCAACCTCGAATTCTCAAGCCGGAAATGAATAACTCCATGTAACGCCCCAGAAATTTCTCGCTGCCACTTCCGGCTGCGCGTTTAAGCTCGAATTTAGGTCCCCGATCGCTTTTTGTCTCCAAGCTGTCAAATAACGTTCAAGGTAACATACGTACTTCATGTGTGATTGTATCTGCCTTGTTTTATAGCCGGTATTAAGTTAGTTTAGGTCTCTAAATTAAATCAGAGGCCATTGTTAGGATATAAATAACTATTGAGTTAAAAATAAATTTGTTTTAGTACTGCTAATAGATTAATAGGTTTATTTTTTAACAATAATTAAAGAGGTAAATTGGTATTATTGACTATGAGATGATTTTTAAAAATATATTAGAATCAGCGTCATCAAAGACTACTAAGTGTAATAAATAGTTATATTAGGATTAGGATTCAGAAACAAATGAATTCTTTAATTACTTTTTCACAAATTTACAGATAACTTTTCCTAACTAAGAAAGAGTAATATGCTTACTTGATTATGAAAACACCGAATAAGATTGAATGGCATGTATTGTAATACTAATGGTACCGCTGTATCTATTAGGTACATTCCCGCTCAATTTTATTACAATAACTCAACAATAACAAGGGATTTAAAAGGATCCGTTTACAAGACGATGAATGGTACATTAGTCGAGGTATACACAAACCACGTCATTTCATCTTTATGTGTTTCCTAAAAATCTATAGAAATACGAAGCATACATTTGCTGGATACATGCGCGACTAACGGAGGGTTAAGGTGTTAAAGTAAAGTGCATGTTTTCTTCAGTGCATGTTAATTACAAATCTATTTTTCTTTTAATAATTGGCTTGATATATTTATTTTTATATTTGCTCTAAATAATTTAAATTAGCTTTATAACGATATTAAATAATAATAAAAATAATAACAAATTAAAGTAGTTTTTCAAAATTATGTAACTTTAATGTATTATCAGTTTCTTTATTTGAGGACATGTTGTCAATTTTTTTACCTGCTGTATCATTTGTTTTTATTAATGTACAAATATTATTATTATTATTAAATACAATTCCCAACAGGCAAAAAGCCCAATTCCAGGGAAAGGAAAAAACACATAGAAAATAGTTAATAGCAACAGGTATTCTCAATGGTAATATAAGAATTGACCATATGATAAATAGGTGACTTGATAGACTGTTTGACTTCGAGAAAGTACGTGGCAAATTTAAGAAACTTTCTTTGGACGTTCTCTAACAACTCAATTTGGTGACTGAATAACGGACTCCATATAACGGAACAGTATTCGAGGTGGGGACATACTAGTGTAACAAATAATATGCGTAGGATGTTAGAATCTGAAAATATGTCCGAATTACGGATCAGGAAACCAAGACATCTAAGTGCGACAGATATTTTGTCTTCAATGTGTTTAGTGAAGGTGAGTTTAGGATCGAAAGAGACTCCGAGATCACGTACAACATCAGGGCGTAGTAAGGTACAATTGTTTATGGAGTAATTGAAGCTAATCGTATTATGTTTTTTAGAAAAAGTCATACAAACGCATTTACTAATGTTTAGATGAAGATTATTCTCATTGCACCACTTGAATATAGTATCTAAACCTTTTTGCAATAGAATGCAGTCATTAACAGACGTTATACTACGTAGCAGTTTCAGGTCATCCGCGTAGAGTAAGTGATCGACGTCAATATTGGCAGTAATGTCATTAATAAAGATATTAAAAAAGAGAGGCCCTAAAATCGAGCCTTGAGGCACACCTGATTTTTGTAAAAAATTCTAAGACTGGAAACCGTTTATAGCAACAAATTGTTGTCTATTACTGAGATATGAGATAATGAGTTGTAGCAAAGGTTTAGAGAAGCCATAGAGTTTTTCTACAAGCAGAGAGTGATCCAAATTATCAAAGGCCATAGAGAAGTCCATATAAACAACGTCGACTTGACTTTGACTGTCCAGTACGTCGCATATCATTTGTGTTTTACACATGAGATTAGTGACTGTAGATCTACCTTTCATGAAGCCGTGCTGATTGATGGAGATTGACTTACTAACATGATTGTAAATTCTATTGTGCAAGATAGATTCAAATATTTTACAAATGTTACATAAAATTGCAATGGGTCTGTAATTTGTGATGTCATTTTTATTCCTCTTTTTGAAAATTGGTTTTATTCTAGATGTTTTCCACTTCTCAGGGAACGTGGAACTACTAAGAATAAGGTTGAAAATTTTGACGAGAGGTTTAGCAAAAGCGGGATAGCAATATGTCATCATCATTACCGATATCTGCGATAAAGCAGATTAGCACACCAAGAAATGGGTAATATACCGTGATGATATATTTATTTATTTATTTAGTTATTGACAGCAAAACGAAACATTAAATTTTATGTTATTTATGGGTAGTGTCCATTAATTGTGTAGGAAAATTAGTAGTCGGATTTTGGACGGAGATTTTTAATAAAAACAATTTTTCAATTCCTCGACGTTTCGGCTTTAATTTAAACCATTTTCAAGAGCTGTAAATCATAAAAAACGTACAGTTTTTTTACATTGTTGTATATCATATGAATGAAAATGAAAGACATTTGATAATACATGTAAATATATTACATTGACTATACATATTATTAAATTACTGACAGTGCATTTAATAATAAATTGTACAGTCAATGTTATGGTTTTTACATAAATTATCAAATGTATTTCATTTTAACTTTCACAAGATATACAACAATGTAAAAAATATGTACGTTTTTTATGATTTACTGCTCTTGAAAATGGGATCTCGTGGCCGCGTGCCTGAGTGTCTGGTCGCGAACCTGGGGAACCAGGTTCGATCCCGACCGACGCCACATATTTCGAATTTTAATTGGCACAAAAGTGACCCCTGTGGTGTATTCTCCACGCCAGCAATGAGTACCCGTGAGGTGACACCTGGAAACGCTCGCACGGTACAAAAATATTATCATCATTATCATCATTACATTATCTGTAACAAAGCAGATTGGCATAATCAGAAATGGTTAGTATGCCATAATGATATATTTATTTTATTTATTTATTTTCATGATATACAACAGTGTAAAAAATACGGGTTTTTTTATGATTTACAGTTCTTGAAAATGGTTTACATTAAAACCGAAACGTTGAGGAATTGAAAAATTGTTTTTATTAAAATTCTCTGTCCAAAATCCGACTACCACTTTTCTTTATTTGCTCAAGTATTGTGGTGCAAAAAATATTAACATGGCTTGAAAAACAGCTTATATAGAAACAACAAATGTCAGTGTTTTTAATCACTTTACCGACAACCTTTTCCAAATTTAAGTCCCCTGTTTTTACAATCTGTTCATCTCTAAACAACAACAAGAAGAAAAACATTGAATGCTCACTTATCTGCTATATCCAGGCGAGTTTTTGCTAAATGAAGTAGCATATAGGTCGGGGCCAGCAGACCAGTTAACCACCGAAAAAACCGTCGCGCGGCTCATAGTTGGCGATAATCAGTGTAAGCGTTGTCATCATCGACATCCCTCCCCCTAATGTATTGTTAATTGTCCACCCCAGTGATTAAATACGAGTACGACTAGGTGCATGTTCGAACTGGTTCAAGGCCGGAAAGCGAGAAATTTTCCCGATTGGCTAATGTTCAAATTATCTAGATAAATTGGGCTGATACAACTTGAGATTCGCAGCTAATTTCGCCTGTAATTGAAATTGAAATGGTGATTATGAATCTGTTATACCGTGGTTTATTATTGAAACAATCGAACCACTATCATGGGAATTTTCATAATCATTTATTTTACAATGAATTAAATTCATCTCTTGAGCTTTGCCACATAATACAAGTTATTGAAATTATTAAATTACATTCAGTTGTATGTTGTACAAATAAAACTCATTTATAAATGTCCGTCATTTTGTCCAGCATTGATATGTGCCCGTTATTTTGTCCACCATTATTTTTTTTTCTTTTTTAAAGGAAGAAAATGTTTTATTAACTTGGCATAACTATCTATTTTTAATAGTTTCGCTAAGTTTTAAGGTTCTTTATTGCTAATTTCCTAATATAGCTCTCAAAATTATACGAAGTTCTGTGTATTTTAATTAATTCTAATATTTTTACATGGGCGTCAAAAAACGAATTTTGAAAAAAGTTTCAATACTGCTTATGTGAAAAGCAAAGTATAAATTTTGTTTTTAATCTATAAATTTAAAAATCTTTCATCACGGCATATTACCCATTTCTGGGTGTGCCAATCTGCTTCATCACAGATATCGGTAATGATGATGACATATTTGTACCGTGCGGACGCTTACCGGGCGTCATCTCACGAGTACTCATTGCTGGCGTGGAGAGTGCACCCCATTTATGGGGTCCCGTGGCCGCGTGCCTGAGTGTCTAACCGCGAATCTGAGGAACCGGGTTCGAACCCGATCGACGCCAAATATTTCGAATTTTAAATGGTGTGAAAGTGGTCCTTGTGGTGCACTCTCCACGCCAGCAATGGGTGCCCGTGAGGTGACGCCTAGTAAACACCCGCACGGTACAAATATGTCATCATCATTAACGAAATCTGTCTACAAAACAGATTGGCACACTCAAAAATGGGTAATATGCCGTGATGATATATTTATTTTTATTTATCTATAAATTTAATATTTGTTGAATTTTTGACATTTAAAATAAATGAACATAGATAAATGACATCGTTCGAAAGCTAAAAAATCTCTTTTCAATGAAAGGAAATAAAACAGTGCCCTAAAGAGTTATAAACCAAAATGCAGTATTATTTCTCGGAAAAATAAAAAACTGCAAAATTTACATTTTTGTCTACATCCAGAGACCAATACATAATACATTTTTCTCAAATAACGAAACACCGATAAGATGGTCTCCTAATAAGGAAACATGAAACATTTGTCTAATTTAATCGATTTATTAATGTTAAGGCTGATTATACAATTATAAATATGATATTTTTTGTAAAATTTCAGTGTCCAGCATTGCCATTGATGATATCTGGTCACTTAAACCTAACTGCATATAATAAAATTGTACACAGAAAAAAAAAATTTTGTCTAATTATAATTAGATATTATTTTATAATTCAGTATAATTTACAAATCTTAATTTAGCATTTTAACTAATCCGAAATAGATAAAAAATATTTTGTAAAAAATCGTTAATTTAAATATGCAAATAGTTATTTTAATTACTTCTTTTATTTAATTTTACTACATTTTGGCTTCATTATTTTTGTCCTACAATTTTCGGTGATTTATTTAATGAATTAGGTAAGTAGGTAAATAGAAAATTTAAATATATATACTTAGTTAATTTCCTTATTTATGTATAGTTCAATACTAAATGTAGTCATTTAATCTAATTTTGTATATAATTTTACTATAATTTGTTACTACAAATTTTGAAAATTTAACTAAATCAACTTAGACAATTTAATGAAAACATATTAGTAGGCTGAAAATTAAAGATTTGTTTAGTAATTCATATCTACAATTTAAACGGTTATTTTTTTTTGTGTACACAAATTACACATATTGTAATATATCGTATTTTCTGCCACAATATCTTCGCTGGTATTTTGGCGGTTTTTTAATTAAGCACATTACATGTACTATTTACTTTAACTAATTTGTTCATTTATTTAAAAACGTTTATATTTAAGATACCTAATTTATACTTTTCTTTTCGGGTAAGTAATCCAGTGTCCCAGTTTAGTGCCAGTATCTGTAAGGACATGTAAATTTAATATAAAATACCCATTATTACGTAAGTACCATAACATTTTCTACAAAAATTATTGCTTATTCAACAAAGTTATGTCCAAAAATAGTATGCATAATCATCCATAATGCAAGTAGTTCAAGGTAAGTATGCAAAATTATTTACCAAGTCAAATATCCTGATTTGCATTTGTGTTTGTAACGTATAACTCAAATACTAAACCCGTTCATCCTATTGCAATCAACTTGTCGTTTCCTTCAAAATATTTCATTCCATGTCATGTTTTCTATTATTTCCACTCAAAAACATTCAGTTTCAATCACATACGTGTATTTCCTCTTCGGATGGTCGACAAAATGCGCTCTGACGTAAATTTTCCTCTTCATATCAGCACTTCCATGTTGGCCTTTTGTTTTTTGTGCATTTCATCGCCTGCTTCATACAAAATACTTAACGTGCCATCGATCGATTACAAGTATTGTTAAGGACTTTAGGGATTTAATTAAATATAGGTAGAGAATGTATTGGGACCAAGCTCATATATGGAACACTGAGTGTCCCTATTTTTTGTATAATATTATAGTAGGTCAAGGCATCTAATTAAAATTTTCTTTATAATGGACCCGAAATTGGAAACCATTTTTTATGAATATTGTTCTATTCTTTTAAATTTAATAATCACATATTGTTAAAATTAAGGTCATGTTCTAATTTTACAGTTTTGCTTTCACAAAATGTAAATAAAAATAGGTATATCATAAACCAAAAATCTGTTCTGGCAGCACAATACCTCTCGCCATTTCCATTTCAGGCTGTATAAGTAGGTACATATCGTATTTAACATATCTTATACTCCCAAAGAATTCCAGTTACATCTATTTAGATATTTTTGTATTTTTTAATTCATTCATTTCAATTTTTCTCCGACTATTCTAAATGTTCCATATACTTCCAATTCATTGACCAGATTGGCAATATTTCTGAAGGGTATACGTAATATATCTGTAATTTTAAATTAATAATAAAATAAGAAGTATTAACTATACTTTCTAGAAAAAACCTTCAGTAATGTATCTAGATTTTTGACACTAACATTTTTCTGTCAATTACAAACAATTACCAAAACCTAATCATCACTTCCCATTATATATACAGGTGTTATGTAAGTAAGTGTTCAACGCTTAACCCATGGTAGAACTGACCCCACAGATAGTAAATCTGGCAATAATTTTTGTTTAACATACAAGAACTAGAGGCCTTTAAAACTGACCAATCACGTCATAGTTCAAAACTTTATAAAAAAAGTAAAAATCAATGTGTTCTCTGGAAAAAATATTGATTGTCAATCTGACTTTAAATGTTTTTTAGCATAGACGTACAATTTATATTCTATTTTTTTGATATTCTCAAAATGCCATTTATCTTCACCAACCAAGAGTATGCAGACATACATATGGTTTATGGCGAGACATTACAAAATAGTCGTGCTGCTGTAAGACGGTACAGAGAGTTATTTCCAAATAGACGTCAATGATTTTATATGTCATTTGTGACAGGTATCACATTTTTTCCAGAGAACACATTGATTTTTACTTTTTTATAAAGTTCTGAACTATGACGTGATTGGTCAGTTTTAAAGGCCTCTAATTCTTGTAGAAAGTATGTTAAATAAAAATTATCGCCAGATTTACTATCTATGGGGTCAGTTCTACTATGGGTTAAGCGTCGAACACTTACATAACACCCTGTATATATATATATATATATATATATATATATATATATATATATATATATAATCTATTTACTGACAGACAAAATTTTGTTCGATCATTATCATTGCCAGTTTTTGTTTGATTTTTCATTTATCTCGGGAACAGTTGAAGATCAGACCTATGTTGATTAAACTTGTTTTACTCATTTTTGTCAGTACTATAGACCCTTAATTTTTTTTATAGTTTCTTTGAAACAACCTGTATAAATAAGTCTTCAACGACTCATTCAAACGCTCCAAAATTTCGCACAAAAAATACAAACAACATTTTTTCTACAACTTGTATAACGTATTTAGAAACACATTTTCCCATTTAAAAAGTTTTATTTAAAAATGATATAACAGATAAAAGTTGAATCGTCGCAAAAGTTTTCATAAATTTTCAAATTTAATACATAGTTTTATCTCAAGTTTATTAAATATTCTGTGAAAAATAGCACTCATAATAGTCATAATTCGTAACTTATTTAAGATTTTAGTTACTCTTGCCATAAAAAAGAAATTTCATCTACTATAAAATCTTTGCCGTGACAGAACCTTGGTCTTGAAGCATTGCATAACCCGACCTTAAAAGTTATGCACTTTTTACTGCTTTATAAAGAAATTACTGCAGTGTATGTTGCTACTTCATCGTATGTGCTTGACAACAAGACAAATCATCTGCAGTTCCTTTGTTTCTTGTTGCTATATACTAATCTAATAGCACCTTCTTTTTTCCGGAGGAATCGATTAGGAAAAACATTTTTTGTTTCTGATGCGTACAAATTTCATGTGGGCGTATGACTACTGACACATGAAAAATAATAAAAGACAAAATGATAAATGAAAGGGTTTTTTTTCTTCGTTTTTGTTCAATGTGAAATATTTTTTGTATCTATCATAAATATATTATGATTGTTTATTCAAAAGGCATAAATACATATTAGGCAAATATTTTGTAGGGTAATAATTTTATAATTTTACAATCTTTGCATATCAAGTATCAGTTACATTTAATCAATTTACAATTTCATACCAATTAAATTATTTAAATTCAAAAAGATCTACTTTTTCTGTTTTAAAGTAGGTAAGTGCTTAGCACCAAGTAATAACTAATGCTTTCACTGTTAATTTTTTTAATTTACGACTTTATTAATTGAATAAATTTAATGTAAAGACGTGATACTAACAAATTTAATATATTTTATTTGAAGAAAAAAGCGTCAAATTCTTATTTTCTGGCATGTTATTTAATTTAACTTGACAGTTTACTTTACTTTAAATTTTTAAAATAATCGCGTACTAAATCGCCATTTTTAAAATTTTTTTATCTAATGATTAGATGTGACGGGAACACTTAAGAATTATCGAGAATAAGAGACATGGTTCATATTTATTTAGAATTTTATTTTACAAATACATTTGTTCAAAGTAGTTCTTTTTAACAATAATGTACTTCGTCATTTCTTCCCTCTACTGCTAAAAGCTCCCAATAAATCTTCTTTTGGAATGATTCAGTGGAAAGCCTTCTACCTATAGTAAATTTTAAATAGATCCAAAAAATATGGAGTGTCTAAATGTCCGACGGCGGTATTATATACACAAATCGAGAATTCCGCCGTACGGCGGAATCATCACGATTTCATCCGTTGATAAAAAAATATATTCAGCATAATTTTTTTTTCTTGTAGGCAAGCCAATATTAGTGATACTACTAATACAGTGGGCAGGTTACGTGTTGTGGTAACTAATAACTGTCCACCTAAAGTGTGCGTTTAGATTATGTTTGATTAAATTTTTTTTCTGTAAAAGTTGCACACCCAAATAAAAAGCCATTTTCAAAAGTATTTCAAATATCATTTGCAAATCGGCTTGGATCTCATTTTTTCATATAAAATTTTAACACAAAGATAAACAATATTACTTATCTCATACGTGTTGAAATTTCAGATGATAAAAATAGATTTGAACAGATTTGCAGATATTTAAATTTTTATATGAATTTTATATAAGTATAAGTTGTTAGTAACTCGCACTTATCGGCAAAAATCGTGCAATACATGATATGAAGGAGAATTTCATGCTAAATTCAAATTTAAACCCTGTTATTGTACCTTTCACAGGGTCTGAGTGGTAGATGAATTTGTAGGAAAGCATTGACAAAAATTATTTAAAAACCATCGATAATTTACTTCTTTCGATGTCACGATCAATATAAACTGCTATAGACAGTAAAACCTATTAGACTAAGAATTAAATACCTATTCTGCGGTTAACTACTTTTATTTTAAATAATCCTTTAAGAGTTCATCCTAGGTAAAGAATGCAAAAACCCTTTTTATACAGAAAGTTACGAGCTTCAATTTTGTATTTTTGTAAAATTTCGGTACGGGCCACTGTTTTGAAGAACATGGCCAAAAACACAAAAATCTCATTTTTTACACTTTGATCCAAGATGGCGACTCGCGCCGTCCCTTCCCAAGGTAAAAAACTTGAATTTTTCATCCCCGTTCCGACGTAACAACATACCTTAAAATCATTTTTACCCCCATCTTTTGTAGAGTAATAAATATGCGTACGAGTATACAGTATGTCCCATTTAGAGGTGCCACCATTGGGATCTCTAGAACTATAAGAGATACGATGTCGGTTAAATGGAACTTTTTATGCGCCTTTGGGAGGCCATCTCAGATGTGCTTTTGTTTTTCCAAAAATTCTCATAGGGCACTAGATAATGACGAAAAACTGAATATTGTTGATTTTTTCTTTTTCAAATAACTTCTAAACTATTAGTAATTAAGAAAAACATTTCAAATATAAAAGATAGATATTTTTATTAGCTAACCAGTGACGTACGAAATAAATTTTTATATTTGTAAGTTTTCGAGATATAACACAAACTTATATTTTTTTAAATGGAACCCATATCTGATTTTAGTCTCAAAAAAATCATTATTTTTTTCTCTTTTCAACGATGTAAGGGTTATTATGTTTTATATTTGTTTTGCCTTCAAAATTATTATTTTTTCCTTATTTTGTATTAAATTTATAATTATTTTGAAAATATTGGTAGATTTCTATTTAGAAATACTCCTTGTATTTAAATAATTTATTTCGTTAGAAAATTTTGCTCAAAACTCGTATCAAACTAATTTATATATTTTGTATCTGGTCGCCCTTGGCACATTATAGTGTAATTTGTAATTATGAGTATAGAATGAAAATATTAAGTAATAAAGGCATAAAACAAATTATTTCGATCAAATACAATATAATTAATAAAAATCATAATGTTTTTTTGGGAATTAATAAGAAAGTTCAGGAAATTAAAGAGAAAAATTAAATTTTGGGAGCATAACAAATATAAAACATAATAACTCTTACATCATTGAAAAGAGAAAAAAATAATGAATTTTTTGAGACTGAAATCAGATATGGGTTCCATTTAAAAAAATATAAGTTTGTATTATATCTCGAAAACTTACAGATATAAAAATTTATTTCGTACGCCACTGGTTAGCTAATAAAAATATCTATCTTTTATATTTTAAATGTTTTTCTTAATTACTAATAGTTTAGAAGTTATTTGAAAAAGAAAAAATCAACAATATTCAGTTTTTCGTCATTATCTAGTGCCCTATGAGAATTTTTGGAAAAACAAAAGCACATCTGAGATGGCCTCCCAAAGGCGCATAAAAAGTTCCATTTAACTGACATCGTATCTCTTATAGTTCTCGAGATCCCAATGGTGGCACCTCTAAATGGGACACACTGTATGCTAAACACTTACAATCCTGCAAAACATGAGTCAAAATAATTTAGAATTTGTACTTGTTTATACAACTCTTTGTTCAAAATATTAGCATATTTTACTTTACATTTCAACAACTAGTACTAGTACAATTTCTAAAGCATTGGTCCTATCTAATAAAAGATTTTAGGGAAATAATAACTAATAGATTCGAAATTTAACAACGGAACATTTTATTCATTCATTAAATTAGAGTAGATAATTTCCATTGAATAAAGTTAATAACAAAATTTATAAAAGAAACAATTCGTGCAACACTTGTGTTAATACGCCAGTCACAAGTGTAAAGTTTATGTAATATGCTCCCTTGGGTCTCAAGAGAAATTGTAATAATTCTTAAGTTTTTGTAGAAAAACTCGTGTGAGAAATGTGTGTCAAAAATCAGAGAGAACATAAAGCGTGGCCCACATGAAAAATAGATTGACCCAACACGTGTCGCATCCAGACAAAACTCAGCATAAAATTTTTATTACACTTCCTGTAAGAATTTTCGTTTTACAACGAATTACCAACGAGCGTAAATCTAAGTGCAGTTTTCCCTCGATTTTACTTTATTAATCTACATCTGCAAATCAGTTTTATGTCATATTTACTACCGCAGTAAATATAAAGATCATTTCTCAAATCGAATAAAGTTTGAAGAAATATTATCTATATTATCTTAAACAGTATTATGCAAATCTAGGTACATACACTAGTTATACGTCTGCATATTATATTTATCTTAATTTCTATAATATTGAAATATGTAATCGTATGTAGTCATTCTTATTTCTTCACTAAATATTTTATCATACTACAAAAAAGTTACATGTTGCCATTTTAAAACTTTAGCTTAAGCTTAAAAGTTTATTTATTTTCATAAACATACCCTAATTAATAGGCATTTTTAATCTACGATCTATTTTATTTTACACTCTGAAATTTCCATAAAATAAATAGGTATTAAAATATCTTTAATCAAATTTTATAGATTCCAACTAGGTATTTTGAACCAATGTTATAAATATAAAACAATTTGAGGTTACTTTGTAATTTTATAGTTTAGGAGAGTTTTATAGCATCTTTCACGTTTTGTTGAAATAAAATAAATTGAAAGAAACGTAGACTATTTCTTCCAACTGATAGATAAAATTATTCAGTAGAATAAAATCAGGTAGGTCGTGGGGAACAAATTTTGCACTATCAATTTACATCTATAAGAAATTAAATTGTGGACGTTAGGAACTTAGATAATCAATTTTTTTAAACTACCATTGGAAATGGAATTAACCAGAGCATTTTCAAGCTAACACTTATGTAGGTATTAACATAAAAGTAATAAAAACTCACCTGATTTGGCATTGTACGACTATTGGCTATATTTTTGGAAAAAAATTATGGGGTAGAAGCCGACCGAAGTGGATTGATTGTAGCGTATTAACTTCACGGTGCCAGCGGTTCTGGGGTCAAATCTTAGATAAGGTATAGATGTCTCTATATATAAATATATATATACTTTCATCTAGACTGTTGGAATAGTATGGTGTCAGTTTTAATAGAAAAGGAGTAAGAAGAGGAAAGACAATATGTTCAAAACTGGACGAATATCGACGAAGAGGTCAAAGAAGCATTGCATTTCTGGCTGGCAATTAAAGTAATGTCCCATTCTTGAAATAAAATTACCTCTTCAAATAATAATAATTCATATTTTTGTTCCCTTAAGTAGTATGTGCTTAAAATTTATCAGTCGTTGTCGCCGTGTAGTTTGACATTTGTAGTTATTTTTTATTTGATTTAAATAATGTAAATGTATACATGTTTAAACAGACATTAACATATTAAGTACTTATTTTTGTACTGTGCAACATATATTTCACATATCTTGATAATGTCTTTAATAAATGATCTATTTTCGATAGTTTTTTTTACCTTCCGTCACCTTTAGATAAGGGAGGTATTGTCTGGTCAAAAAAATCGGTGGTGAGTTTTTAATGAATAATAATCCCTAGAATACGATTTTACTAATTTTACATTGATGTCTGTATGTGTGTATATGTGTCCGTGTGTGTGTCCGTGTGTCCGTGTATGTGTGTGTGACAAATTTTTCTCCGACGATAACTCCAAAACTACAATTCTAAAAATTATGATTCTTTCGTTTTCCTCTTCTTTACAACCATATGAAGAGCTGATTAGATTTTGGTTACAATTGGTCAACCGGAAGTACCCTTATTTGAAGTTCTTAACAGTTTTTCTGGCAAAAACGTAGTTAAATATCAATTTTCGATATTTTATGATCATTAATATGAAAGAAAATCTTATTCTCTATGCGATTTGATTATACATTTTCCTTCATATTCAATAGATATAGAGTTATAGAGAGATTAAGAGAGGTTAACTTTCAAAAATCAGTCAGCTTTGTAAAAATTATTAAAACAGTATATTTTCAAAAAATTCTAATTGACAGATGTCAGTGTCAAATGCAAAACCAAAGTGGAATGTATAGGATCAGAAAGTAACAAAAGTGACAGAGTGTCCCTCGCAAGTGACTTACAATTTCAATGCCAGGAGTACGAGTAAGGCCAAAGAGAAGATGGAAGGACCGTGTAGCAGAAGATTTGAGAGAGGAATAACTGTGTGAAGAAGATGCGTTGGATAGGAATGAGGAAGTGTGAAGTGCAATTTACAGAATGTACATTCGTGTTATAATTATATTGGATTTATAGAATCTTTTCAAAGGAACTTGCAATATGGAATTTGTAGAAAATAGTGTGTTCGTGTTACAATTTTACAGGATATATAGAATCTTTTGAAAGGAACTTTTGGTATCGGATTTGTACAAAATACATTGAATTGACGGAAGGTTTTGTGCTGGCCACAACAGATTTTTTTTTTTATTAATTACACTATAAAGAAATGAACTTTAATTTTCAGAATAATTCATATTTACCGCTACATTCTCGGCTGTCATATTAAGTTTTTTGACCTTTTCACAGATGGCACTAAAATTTGTTATCACGGTTTATAAGGGACATAGCCAATCTTCTACTATATTTTTTTCTTGATCTATGGGCCGGCTATTCGAATTTCATAGGGATGATGCCCGGTTTCATGAAAGTAAGTTAAATGAATGATTAATTAATTGTCTTGTTACCTGTAACCGGGCATGAGTATACCTGTGGTCTTAGTTTTGACATTTGTTGTCAACGTTATCTCTTCATAATTTGAAAGCCCAATGTACAAATACGAGTACATTGGTTTACGCATAATTTATATTATCTAAATGCAGATCTTACACATTACTAACAACTTACATACTTGTTCTATAAATAAATGGGATAGAAACGGTTGTATGGATTATGGATTAAGCACTAAGCTTTACAACGGATATGTAGCAAAAGAAGAGTAGAGCTATTTCAAGCTAAAACCAAAATAAGTTTCAACCGTTGTGTCCAGTTTAAATAAATTAACCTATACGCCTACACCTACAAAATAATTTGTCGTGGGGTTATGAGGATGTGCTAGTACCTAGTATGGAAATCTCTATCTCGGCTTGAATAGAATTTGGTTAAATGAGGCGTATTGTGGCTTGGTGTACTCGCCTATAGAAGTACAAAGGTCGGCAAAACTAGGGCAAGTGTGTTTAGAAAATAATTAGCTAATTTTCGGGAATTCATTAAATTGTATAACTGTTCTGAAGTCAGATGGAATTTATTCCCTCATAATTTTCTTTTATTTTCCTTTTGTTTCTTTTATTTAACCAGCTGTCAGAAAAGTTCTTCAAAGCAAATAAGGCAGAGTTTTTAATATGCGCAAGATATTTTCGTTTATCTCTGAATTAAGATAATGCTGCTCCTTCAGTTTAAATTCGGTCACAATTATTTCAAAACTAGGACATTATCAGACATCTCATTCTTCAAGGATATTATAAAGAATTGGAAGTGAAATATTTAAGAAATGAGGCTAAATAACAAATGAAATGAGATTTCCTTGTTAATTTAATTTAAATTGTGTTTATGTTAAATGACTTCACTTTTACTTCGCATTTCTATTGGTTGTTTAAAAGTTATATTATCTTCTTTAAATTAAATTTTAAATTTTTGCTTTGTCCTTTTCCTTCAATTAAAGTTTATTCTGATATTTTTGTATTACTTTTGGCAGTGGCCATTATTACGAGTTAATAACAGCGACTGAGATAGAATTTTAATCCCGTTTTTCTTAAATTCTATTAGTATATAACAAATTTAAAAATAAAGGGTTTACATGCTTCACTCTATATTAAAATAGTTATTTTTCGTAACAAGTTATGAAAAATACCAAATATCATGCGAGTGCAAATTGACGCACAACGCGTAGCGAAGTGCAAGTCAATACGCACGAGCTAAGATATTTGAATTTCATACAAGTTACGAACATTATTTTTTAGACGAGCATAAATAAATTTTACTTTTTTTACAAAACTGAAATTTAGGTTCAAACGTACGGACAGCTAACAAATGAATAATTTATACATATAGCTAGAAAATAATGACACAGTAACCTAGCAACCGTGACAACTATTACGATATGAAATATATCGTAACACTAATGTGATAAGTTCAACTTTCAGTGTTAGGATACTACGTTGATATGTCACACTTATCACAATGGTCGTCTAAAAATATATTAATATTTTCTTTAAATTTTATTGTGTTACCCTATTATTGTAGGTAGGTACTATACTTATTTACATGAAACTTTCTATTCTTGTTTCTAAATGTTTGACCTAATATATTTATTCTTGGTTCATTAAGAATTATTTACATAGAAAGAAAATATATATTTTTTAAAATTATTTCTATATTTGAACAATTTTCTGATGACGGAATTAACCGAATCAAATTCAAACACAAACCGATGTCTTAGTAACAAAATCTATCTAAATCACAACTTTCAAAATCTTTCTATTAATATATAAAATACGTTTGGGGTAAATGATTCCACTTACGAGTAATGTACTAGTCACATCAGGTACTTATAGTTGAAGGTTACATAATCATTTTATGTCAATCCTTGTTTAGGTAAAATGAACTCTATATGTAGAAATACCATCTGTGACCCACATATGTAGATTTTCCGTTCTTGAAGAGTTCTGTTTTTATCCTCTCAGCATCCCTCATAATTGGGGTAAGTTGAAGTTGTGGGTTGTGTTGTGGCTGTGACCGGAGCACAATACAAAGCAAGGCGAGTTGCATGCTCATTGCTATGCGGAATACGCCCGCCCACACAGCTAATTGAATGTGCGAGATGAGAATATTTGTAAGGTTTCCACATTCAACGAAAAACTTCATCAGGCTTTCTTTGTTTTTTGATTCGAACTTAAGTGCTGTTCTTTTCTTTGGAGAAAGAAAAGAAATTGGCTTCAAATTCTGAAAAACAGTGATTTTGTTATCAAGTTAAAAAAATTTAAATATACGAGTATAAGGCGGCCGTCTCACTGACCGACCATTAATCATTTGCTGTCGTTTATATTTCATACACGTGTATTCTAATGGCGTGTATCGCAGTAGGCATCTACCGCCGACTTGTTTCATTTTCAAGTTAGTTTTAATTTTACTCGATACTCGGTTTCACTCGGTGTCGGTACATAAAAATATTAGAACATATTTTATATTTTCACCGAAAAGTTTTTAATACGCCAGAAAAAAATATTAATGAGGCCCGAGAAAAACGATGGCGACATCAAGAATATACGTTTCTAGAGCTGAATGAGACGAATATTTGATAAACGCGCTGGGTACGTCGTTTCGTGCCACGCCAAATAAGCGCGAATATGGCGCAGGTGATATAGGTTCCCGGCTTGCGCGTTCGAACAACCATTAGCCAAACTAGTGTCTCGCCGAAAATATACGATGTAGATGTATACCACATTGTCTATCTATTAAGAATTGCCAGTATTATAAAAAAAAGTGACAATACCTAACTCGCAAATTCCTAATAGATAAACAACGTGGAATTTCGCCTAAATAATGACAGAATTTTCGGGGTGTTCAGTGATAGTGATTTCCATTATTTTAACATTTTACAATTAAAATGTAATGAAAATGAAATTAAAATGAATGTTGCATGAATTCACCTCAATAATCGTATATGTTCGGTGAGCCAAGTTAATACATCGACTAAACGCTAACATTAGCCAATAACATTTGTCAGTGCCCAACACGTCACTGATACTGAGCTTTAAATGTTCGATTTAATAGTTATTTACGATCCAAGTACGTAACTTTAGTCACGAATGGATCAGAATTTAAACACGAGCGCAGCGAGTTTTTTAAAACCTTTGAGTGACTAAAGATGCTTTACATATGTGTATCGTACAATATATTATCTATGACTTTTAATCGAACAAAAGGGATCCCTGTGGTGCCCTCCACACCAGCTATGAGTGCCCGTTAGGTGACGCCTGGTAAGCCCCCACACGGTAAAATATTTCGTCATCATTACCGATGTGTAGACTTTAAAACGGTTTATTCAAATGTGAATTTATTGACATGCCTGTGTAGATTTTTTCAAGAGCTTTCATTTGATATGTCACAAGGAGTATATTGCCATTTAAGATTTAAAAGTTGAGAGTGGTGGGGGTGAGATTAGTGAATTAAAAAAAACAAAAATATTAATAAAATGTGGCCCCCTAGATGTTAAAATATTTAACGTAAACCGGGTTTGTCTATCACAATTCGTTTCAAAGTTATTAAGCGTGGATCGTCTTAAGTGCACCACCCTGTATGTATATAAGCGACGACGTAATGGCGATGAGACAAATTTTATACATATTTTCTATACCTCTGCACTTTGTATTTGATGGGAATGAAGATGAAATTAAGAAAGACGGACACAACAGCTATAACTTACCCGGGACTTGAACCCGGAACCCTTGGGTCGTGAGTGAGCTATGTTGCTCACTACACCACCGGGATCGACTAAACAACCGTTTTATCGTAGATAAAGTTTCATTTTGATATTAAGGTAATAAAAATCAGAAAATTAACTATTATATACAACTTAATATTACTTATACATGATGTACGTTGATATCCAATAAGTATTTTTTTAAAAGACGTTACCAAAAAACAAAAACAAACAATTAAATAAATATTGCTGTTGATATTTTATTCTTATCCAATATCGATGTTCATATCTTTGATAACGTGCATCTAAAATAGTAAATTAACTGCAACTCTTTCACATGTTCTGATCACGTTTTTGAAATTCATTTGGCTAATGAATACTCATCACATTTGAAAATCACTCTCATTTCTACTTGCTTTCCATTTTCCTGTAATCATAATTCATGAAAAGACTTAACGGGATGTTAAAAATTAACTCGTACTTGTATTCGTGCTTATGTACGCTTGCGTGGGCGATGTTTGGATGTTTCACGTGAAACAACGCTATTCACTTGTCACTGTGTCGGAAACGAGGAAGCGAGCCATCTGGAGGAAACAAAACAAACCTGAAAGCCGTGGATCCTGGAAGCGGGAACGGGATCTCCAGGATCAAGTTGGTTGCGCACGCTGCACGATGCTCGCTTGTTCTGGACTGGACAGCGTGAAACTGTTTTATACTTCAGTTACACTCTTTTAAAATAAAATCAACTGCTGCTTAGATACCGCTCACGGTACGCTCTTGTTTTGCTACTTGCGCTGCTTTTTTACTGCGAAAGTTTTTTGGAATGTTTGTTTAACTATGAGATAGTGTTTTACCACTTAACCGTTTCTGAAAATTGAATTGTAAGCAAAATGGACATTATAGTCAAAAGAAAAGGTTACGAACTACTTAATTATTTTTAGCTGGCTATTACATAAATAATTGTTTTACGTATCCTTGGCAACCGTAAAGTATCACTTCTATTTTGACATCTGTCAAAGACTATTTTACGGTCGTATTTACTTCACGGCCTCTTTTACTTTATGACCGCATTTACTTTATATTTATTATCAATCGTTTGTTTAATAACAAATAAATGTAGTGTTGTATTACACGCAAGCTTCATAAATTTAAATGGAATAATAGAAAAATCGCTGTTTCTTGCACAAAAAATTAATTATTGTAGTCATTTCATTTTCATTTTTAGGTTATGACTGTAAGCAGATTGTTTTACGAGTTGTCAAGATGACGCAGCACGGCACTCTATAACTGTAAGTGATATGAATCAATTAGGTATGATATATATTTTTAAATAAAAATGTATAGCCTTGTGATGGTTGCCTAAAAAATGTAGTATGCTCCTCGGCTTAATAGTTATTTTTAGCCTCATCTAAAGTAAAACAAAAATAATAGTTATCGAATTCTGACAGATAAAATATAAAACATTTGTTTGCCATTTTGTTCAAATGACAGAATTGAATAAATGTAATAATTAATTTACGGGATTAAAATATGACTTAATATCTGTGGTGTCATTTGATGCAGAATTTTTTATTGTCCTATTGATACCACAATAATTACTGTCTGCGAAAAATGATTTTCTATTATTAACTAGCTATTGTTTTATTTCAAGTATTCGGCAATTCACCCGTTATATTCTACAATATTTAATTAATAATTCGCGCTTAAATTATTTTGATAAATTTAGGAAATTATTCCAGAAAGGAGCTGTACAACGTTTTACTGTAATTACTGCCCGTAAGCGTTGTTTTGTAGTCACTAGTAACCCTTGAGTTTTGTTTGTGGGAGTTTCAAATTTCTCTAATTTTCTACTTACTTTCTGCTTTAGTTTTCTCAACTGAGTTTAAATGTTTAAATAAATAATATGCTTTTGGCAATGTAGATGTACATCTCATTTATTTATAAGTTGAATAGGACGTTTCAAGGGTACGTTGAAATTAAAACGTGTTAACTTCAACGTTCAAATGTAAAATAAAATATTATCGTCAACATCTGTAAAATTGTCTGTTGCTGAAGATGGTAAACTCCGTAAATAGTACATAGGATCGACATTGCCAAAAGCGTATTACACAGAAAAAAAAAAGATTTGAAATTTTGTCTAATTATAATTAGATATTATTTTATTAGGCAATATGTCCAATAATTTAGTATAATTTACAAATCTTAATTTAGCATTTTAACTACCTAATTCGAAATAAATAATAATTATTTTGTAAAAAAATCGTTAATTTAAATGTTCAAATAGGTATTTTAATTACTTTTTTTATTTAATTTTACTACATTTTGGCTTCATTATTTTTGTCCTACATTTTTCGGTGATTTATCTAATGAATTAGGAAAGTAAATAGAAAATTTAAATATATATCTATTAGGTATTTATTTATGATGTTTAATCTAATTTTGTGTTTAATTTTACTATAATTTGTTACTACAAATTTAGAAAATTTAACTAAACCGACTTAGACAATTTAACGTATTAGTAGGCTGAAAAATACAGATTTGTTTAGTTAATTTAACTACAATTTAGATGTTTTTTTTTCTGTGTATAACTTAAAGGATAAGGAAAAGGACTTAATTGACGTTGAGGTGAGTTTTATTAGAAAATTTTGAAAAATTGAATGAAATATATTATAAAAGAAGCATTTAAAATTAAAGGGATCTAAAGTTATTAAACAAAGACAATATGTACAAAACAATAACGATAGCTGAAATATCTTCTATTAATATCATTATTTATTTTGTGTACAAACATGTTTAGTACTTGGACAACTTATTAAAAATCGAAATATTTTAGTACGTACTAGTTTGCTTACAAAAGTATAAAATCCATTGTTCATAAAACTAGTTCCTTCAAAAGCTTTATTTGTTCCATATTTTGTGGCATTTACACCATTTCTAAAACGTCAGGTTTAACTTATATTCAAGTAAAAATCTTATCCCTCTGAATTTAATTGATTCAAATAATGTTCTAGTTCTTCTGCGAAACATGAAACCCAATTCGGTGATATATTCAAAGCATACGGTTCTGAAAATAGCCCATCTCGTCGTTGTAACAAAATATTTTTCAAACAAGCTCTGTGATTTCCTTGGCTATATCAAGTTGTCGAAGTTGTAAAAAACAAATCTAGGGCGTTCCCTTCAGAATAAATTCCAAATTCCTCGTGACAATATATAAACTTCATGAATAAAAGACCAGGCATGGAATTTTGTCACTTTGTAGTTCGATTTCAATCCGTGATGTGATATAGGCGCGCACCTGTTGTGCTACTTCCTTCACATGGAGATTTCCGCGTTTTAATATGAGTTCTATTTTAAGTTAAAGCCCTCCTGGGACTGAAACTAATATCTCAGATGTAAGCCAGAATATTTGCACTCCAGATCTTGTACGTGGTCTTGTCAATAGACGGTTCTACTTTCAGGCTCATATGAGAAAAGTTTTGGCCATTTTTTTTCTTACATGGGAGGATAAACTCGTTTTTATAGCACTTGAATTTCTGAGGGCCTGAAGTTTTATATCAGGCGATTGACATTTTTATGTCTAAACTTCTTTATATCGCATTGTAAGCTATTGTCGAATTGAGAAACAACTAATAGAATTTCGGGAAAATTTCAATTTACATTTTAAACAAAAACAGAAATATTGTAATGTTAATTGTGCTACCTTGTAGTTTGTGGTTATTTATTTTGTTAAAAACCTGTCAACAGGATTAAATCCTAATTACAGGATAGGTTTACATACACAACCATCCATGCCTTAATGGGATTCGAACCCAGAACCCCGAGCGCACTCAAGACTAAGAGGAATTGCTCTAACCATTGCGCCACCGGAGCCGTTATATTAACAAATCATTACAACTTAGAAATACAAAACCGTAAAGTTACTATTATTGCGGAAACGTCATACATAACTATTCGTATGCAGGTCTTATTATGTAATAGTATGAATAATGGGCCAATTCTGAACAAATCTGTAAGTCTTACAGATATGTAAATCTGTAAAAAATGTTTGTTGATTAATGTAAAATTATACATAAGAGTGTCAGCTTTCTTGACTGGGATGTAGATTAGAAGTTTACATTTAGTCAAAATTACATGCAAGGTATAATTATAAATAGATACCGAAATATCGGTTTTATAAGAGTAAAAATGTGTTGTGACCAGCACAATACCTCTTGTCATTTCCATTTTATGTCATATATTTATTAATGTATTGCACTTCGCTGTCGAAAGATCGTTTTATAATAAAAAAAATTACAGAATTATACACAAATATTATTTTATTTAATGTATTTAACGTTTTTTGTGCAAAAAATTCTAATTATATCTATTGTTTCATTCCACGCGGAAGTTCAGAGATTCTTCTAATTTATTGACTAGATTTCTTATATTTAAGTAATAAGATAATAAGAAAGATTAAATGTACCTACTTCGCAGAAAATGCTTTCAGTAAACTGTTGATTTTTGACACTGACATTACAGAATACAGAATAATTACTAACTATTTGGCAACTGGTTTCCTTGATGTAGTTTGCACTGTGCGATTTATTACGTCAGTTTATTCTATATATTATATTCTCTAAATCTATAGAAAATATAGTAAAAAATCTGTTGTGGCCAGCACAAGACCTCTCGCCATTTCCATATTAAGCTATATACATAAGTATTGTATCGCACTTCGCATTCGAACCGTCGTTTTATAACAAAATATTACAAAACTTTACCCAAATATTGTTTTTTATGGTATTTAACATGTCTTCTGCATACATATAATTCTAATTATATCTATTTTTCATTGTATGAGGAAGTTTCTAAATGTCAGAGATTCTTCCAATTCATTAACCAGATTGGCGGTATTTCTGATGGATATATGCATTTTATGACAATTTTACTTATAATTTCAAATATTTAATTAATAAAACAATAAGAAAGATTAAATATACTTCCCAGAAAATCTATCAGAATGTCACTAAAACTGTTGATTTTTGACACTGACATGTGTCATTTACAAACAATGTTATAAACATTGGAATTTGTCAACTGGTTTCCTTAGTGCCTTAGCCTCTGCGATTAGATTATTCTATAAATTATAGTGTCTTTATCTCTAAATCTATACAAGATATAATAAAAATTTTAAGTGTATTAGATGGAGAATTTTATGTTCTTCAATATTTAATAAAAAAAACTACCAAAAAATTATATTTAGAAGAATTTTTGTAACAAACTACTACTTCCGGTTGTTCAATTGTTACCAAAACCTTTTCAGCTCTTCCCAGGAATGTCAGATTGAGGAAACTGCAGTTAAATATTTTTTAAGTCTTATAGTTCTTGAGAAATCGTGTCTACAACATCCAGACATACACACACACATACACACATCCACACACACACACACAGACATTATTTTAAAAATGTTATAATCGGATTCTAGGGACCTTAAATCGTGCTTATTCAATAAAATCTGGATATGCGAATTTTAGCATGAATCCAATACCTCTTTTAGCGAGAGGTAAAAAAATAAATTTACCAGATTTAAAATTGTTTCAAAAAATAATAATTTGATTTTTTTTATGAAATTACTACTTTCGGTTGTCCAGTTGTTACCAAAACCATTTCAACTCTTCCCATTAATGTCAGATTGAGGAATACGTAGTTAAACAGGTCTTAAATCTTATAGTTTTTGAGGAATCGTCCTTACCTCTCTTAGCGAGACGTAAAAAATACTATATATGACTGTGATTTCGAGAAAATTATTAATTAATTAATATTTTATATCTTTAGTGCATTTTCTTAATGTTTATTTGTAGCATTATTAAAAGAAATCATGTAGAATATTATAAAAAATATTTTTAAAAAATAAGAAAATACTTATTGAAAAAGTAGCAATAGGGTACTACTCCATTATTTTTTTTTAATTATGGAACCTCATTTAAATTTTTATCTAGAAAGTTTTAATTGTTATTATTGTATGTCGTAGATGTTAATCTCATTTTGTTGTCAGATCATGGAGTTTGTTAATAGTTGGAGTCACATACATCATACATTGAACTACGATCAATAGTTTAATAAAATAATTAATGAAAAGCACGGATATTCTTGTTTAAATTTTGATTGCCACTGGTAGGATTTTGCTGCCTATGTCATTCAATATATCTTTCATTTCTGCACAAACGCACTTAGTTTCCAACAGGTGTGGTATTATACATTCAAACAAGTATTATTTGGTTTACTTTTCTTGTTTCGTCATTTTCTGCATTCATTTTCTTTCAGAAAAGAAAGATTAACGAGGGTTTAATGTTTCAGGTTGTATTTATTATAAACAGATATACATTGAAAGTTTCGAGAAAATATTAACCCATCATCAGTAAATTCAGAAATATTTAAAAAATATTGTTACATTTCTTTAGTTTTACCTATACATTACAAATTTAAATACAAAAATTTATTGGTTTGTATTTGTTACAATTACCAATTTGTTTATGAAATATCAAAATCCTAAATAACTAAAGTAAATATTAATAAGAAAATTTATTTCCAAAACACTTTACGATAAAATTTACACTATTTGAAAAGTAAAGATACGAGTACGATACGTACCTATTTTACGACGTATCTGGATAGTAAATTACAACTTCGAAACTAGTTACGTACAACCGACGATATAGTAACGCTTTGAGACTGAGTATTAGGTATAATTTACTTCATTGCAACTACCTTCCAGTAATATTACTATAAATTGAAATTAGTTTCAACGTAAACAATCGTTACACAGTACAGAATAATTACCAACTAACAAGCTTTGTTTTTGTACCATTACTATGTACATTTCCACTAAATAAATAATAGGAACATAATATACATCATTGAAACATTACAGTCAATAATTTATGCGAATTATGTTTGAAAATGAACAATGGTGCTGCGCAAAAACAAGCATTTTTCAATCAATACCACTTGAATTGCTAATGGAAAAATGGATGTTCTTGGCTGGACTTCCTAATAACATTTTGATCTTGGAATTTTAAATCAGAATCTCGCAAAAAATAGTCTGAATGGTGATGGTGGATGCATCAAACAACCATCATCATTCTTTCATCTTCACTAGGCGTATCCTGCATTTTAGAGCTTCATCTACATACAACCAATTGCAAACAAGAAAAAAGATTTTATATATGCTTTGTTTTCACTGAAATTTTACGATAAGCTTATCGATATTTGCGAGATTATTTACATTGTAGACACGTTTTACAAAGTTTACGCTTGCAGACATTTTCCATAAAAACTATTTTGCTTGTACTTAAATATTGAAGTAGGTAATATTTTCGAAGCAAATTTTATGCAACCATGAAAGAAAAAGGTAATAGTCTGATTTGTTAAGGGAGAATATTCCATGTAATCGTTATTATTTAATATAAACTATGAGCGTTGTTTAGGTAAAATCTACTACTCTTGGTTAGACGGTTCACGTATTACCTACCTATAGTAAGTCAAAATAAAATATTTCTAATCATAGTACCTCCTTACAGAAACCCTGCTAAACATTAACATTCCTCAGACCAGTTTTCTTTCATGTCATATTCATGACAGAATTTTAATACTATAACGTACCATTTAAGTATAGGCGCATTCTCTGGGCAACAACTTTTGGGCGGATCTAAAAGGATAGTTCATAAGTTTTGTTGAAAAACTACAATACATGAAATAAACCTTATTTTTAGTTTGTTGGATTCACTCTTATAATCAATATTCTTCAGCTATAATTAAAATATTCGTTGTTGTACTCGTAATCAACAATTTTGCATTTGTTATTTGCTCTATAACAATGTCACAAAAATATTCGTTTGGTAGAATATTTCTTTTACTTTTTTACCTCCCGCTACCCTTGGTAAGGGAGGTATAGGGATCGTGCTAAAAATCACATATCGAGATTTTAGTAAATGACCACATTTTAAGATCCCTAGAATCCAATTTTAACATTTTCACGATGATGTATGTATGTGTGTATGTGTATGGATTTTGTCTTCACTCTAACTCAAATACTATCGTTCAAAAAAATTTGAAACCTTGTATTTCTATCCTATTCTAATATGTAAAGAAGCCATTAGATTTTGGTGTAAATCGGATAACCGGAAATGCCACTGAATCTCATATTGGTTTTTCTTCAAAAAATACCATTAAATGCCATTTTTTCGCATTTTATGTCTTATGAAAATTAAAGATTATTGAATTTTCTACAGGAATACATTAATACTTTTTCTATATATTTTACAGATAAATTTAAAAATAATTTTTTTTATTAGTCCCGAAGCCTAAGATAAACACAATTCCTTTGTTACACAGTTCATATTTCAAATGAATGTAACTGACAGTAAATGTCACTGTCAAAAAATTAATCACTTCAAATTAATAATAGTGACATTTTAAAAAGAAAATAGTAAATAAAGCAATAGTTTTCTGCAATGGAACAGTTTGCAGCGTTAGTAAATACGTAGGTATGTATTTAAATTAATAAAAATTAAATAGCGGGAGGTTTTGTGTTGGCCACATCAGATTTTTTCTACTAAAATTTAAATGCAATATCTGTAGAAAAAGAAGAATAATTTTCTCAGAAGATTTCAAAATTCTATCGTAGAGAAAATATATTATAGTAGTAAATCATAAATATTTGGTCCTCCGCAAAATACTAATATTTTTTTTTTTGTTAGATTCATTCCTCCATTCAATAAATAATGTAGCAAATGACTAGTTTATGGATATTTTAAATCAATCTAGCTCAATTATTTATTATATAAAATAGTTTCGGGTACTCATTTCTGGAGTGAAGACTGGAGAATGCGACAAAGTGGTCACTTTTGTCTTTCAAAATTTGAAATAATTTTGGCGTCGATCAGAATTTAACCCGGGGCACCAGATTCGCGATCAGATTCTCAGGCATACAGATTGTAGTTCTTTTAATTAGATTACTGTAATTATTTCTGCAAAACTTTTCAATATAAAGTATTCTTTATTTTTTTAAAACAAAATACATAAAGATCAATTTCATACCAATATGAGGGATTTGTTTTTAAACTGCAATAAGTTCGTTTTCTAAATTATTTTTAGAATTAGATATGCAGTTAATTACATTATTCCTCTAGTTGCAATATTGTTCTGGACAATTTTAAAGAATTTAACTAGATGGAATACGATTCTTCAAATGCAAAGGTAATTACTTAACTAGTGTAACGCAATATATGTAATCTTATATTTTGTTCTAATGGATTAAATGCACTTTATAAATAAGCTTTTCGAATAAAATATATCAAAGGAAACACAATTATAAAATTTATTAGATGAGCTACACAGTAAATTAGTCAGCACTATAGTTCAAATTATAACTAAATCACTAAACAGTGTAAATGCATTGTCTGTAGATTTCTATCCGTCAAAATGCAATAAAATTATCTGTGAAATTCCTATTCAGTGATGATTAAAGGAGTGGGTGTAACTGAACACGCAAATTAAATTTCATTAGCGATTCACAGATGGTGCTGGTCCTGGTTAGTCGGTCAAACAGATTATGCAGACGGCACGTCACAATTAGACAATGTTCTGGAAGCCCTTTGTTGGAGGTGATATTAGATCGGTACAATCGAGACATTCTTGGTATTTCGACTAATTGACCTTCAATGAGCACTCCAACATGGGACATCCAACCCAATAGTCTGTGAAATTGAAAACGATCGTTTCGTCGGAAAAACGCGTTAAAATCCCTCCCATTGTATGCGAGATCAATTTTCTCACAAGGTTCCGCAATCAGTTTATTATTAAGGAATCGTCCAACAGAAATGCAATAGACATTCTATTATGAATTCCAATTCACTTCCCTTAGAAAGCATTAAACTACACATAGTGCTCGCTCTTTTATTATCAAATTTTCTTCGTGTGTTAACGGTGAATGTGAATATTAATCTACATTTATTTTACTTATTAATAGTCCTTGGTTATATTTTCTTCACGATAGATATTATTTATATGAAGCATAATAATTGTTCGGGTTCGATCCCGACCGGCGCCAAAAATTTCGAATTTTAAATGGCACAAAAGTGACCCCTGTGGTGCACTCTCCACGCCAGCAATGAGTGCCTGTGAGGTGACGCCTTGTAAGCGCCCGCACGGTACAAATATGTCAATCATTACCGATATCTGCGATAAAGCAGATTGGCACACCCAGAAATGGGTAATATGCCATGATGATATATTTATTTTATTTATTTATAAACATATCATCAAGGCATATTACCCATTTCAGGTGTGTCAATCTACATTGCCACAGATATCGGTAATGATGATGACATATTTGCACCGTGCGGGCGTTTACCAGACGTCACCTCACGGGCACTCATTGCTAGCGTGGAGAGTTCACCACAGGGGCCACTTTTGTGCCATTTAAAATTCCCCAGATTCGCGGCCAGACACTCAGGCACGCGGCCACGGGACCCCATATATAAAATATTACCTATAATTTTTGGGAATAAGACATGATCCATATTTTTGATATCGTAAAAGCTATTACGATCAAGGTATTGGTTTCTATGAACGACGGAATGTAAGTAACACCCTTACATCCCTACGCAACTACCTTACATCCCTCTTTGTGAAATATTGACTGCTAGATATTTTAAACTTGTGAGAAATATTTGCTCATTCTTATATGTGATTTTGAATTTAATTTCTTTCAAATTGCCTACATTTCATATACATTTCCATTTAAAGGTTACCATTGACATGTCAAATGTGATAGATAACGACGTTTTTCTTTTTAAATTTTCTATGGAATACTAAGATCTTTTGTTTCAATGTATCAATATCCATTAGTTATATCACAAGTACACGGCAAATCCCTAAATATTTTCTCGAGTTCACGAATGTGCAAGAGCGAAAATATTCAGGTATTTGCCATGTACAAGGATTATATTATTGGTAGAATATTTCACTCGAAACACCCGGGTATACGCACAAGTGTAAATATTCACTGATATTCAATTGTCAGTCGAAATTCAAAAAAATTATGTAACGCGATTGGTCGATTTTTTCAAGTGAAATATTTAATGGTATTCCTTGACATTTTTGGCAACGAAAATGAACAGGTCTCGGACTAAAGGGCCAACCCTCGCTTCTCTCGAGTGGCAAAAGGCAACCTTATCCTCTACTGGTAAATACTAGTTAGTATTTACATCTCTTATATCTTAGCAAAAATAACAATTAAAATAGGAATATAAGTATCATCACTTCCACTACTTAATAGTGTTCAAGTTTTTACCCGTTTCGCTTTTAGGAAAGCTGTTGTGACACAAAACGACAACTTTTTATAAATGCAGGTGATCGTATTTGATTGTATTAAAAGCTGTAAATCCAATCCAAAATTGAAGCTTTATTACAGCATAATTGGCTCTCTTGTCTTCGATTATTTTCTTAACAACCTGCTTCTTTTTTGGTGCTGAATTTTTTTTTTTAATAGTAAATCATGGTTCGAAAATGCTCTCTGGTTAATTCCAAATTGATTAACTGCATTCTAACTAACTGAAATTTTAGCTTAATTCCATGTTTAAGTTGCTTTCTAGTCTTCTTATAAAATTAAATGGCTCTTTTGACACATACCATAAATAACTATTTACGGTACAATAAAAATGAAAGATTATTGATTTTTTCCAAACGTTTGATAATTTTTCAAAATATTTTAAAATGTAAATTTACAAAAAAAAAAATTCTAGCAGCATATACTTTTAAGATAAACGCAACTCTTTGGATGTACAATTAATGTATTCAAATATGTATATGTAAATGAGATACAAATTCGACATTAAATATTAAATATGAGTTTTCAGAACAAAGACTGAAATGGCGGAAGGAAATGTATTAACCACATCATATTTTTTTATTAAACAATTGTTGTTTAGTACAAAATTAAAATCCAAAACCGCAGAGCCCCCAAAGGAAACAGCTGAAGGAGAAAAGTGAGGTGAGAGATTAATTAATCTTGAGTCGTGACTTGAGATGTTGATGATGACGGAATTAATATTTTGGCTAAGGGTTATATTGATTATGTTTGTCTACAAGGGTTGAAGGGTCAGATTGGAATAGTTTGATGTTTAATGGCTCTTGATCAGAACGAGATTTCTAATTTCGACTTGTTCCTGTCAGATTTCCAATATTTTATGACCCATAAAATTAAACAATATTGCCATTAAATAGGATTCTTATCTTAAATGGCTAACAGCGCAAAATCTAATGTTCATGTTTGTTTTAAAGGAAGAGCTATTATAAAACACATTCTGTACCGGAATAAAATTAAAAATTAATATACCTGAAAATGGTCAAAATTGCAAAAGGAAAACAAAAAGTTTTCATATATATATAATTTTATAATTTCCCCATTGATGTTCGTTATTATAAAAAAATGCCGTCTGCCATGACCAGAAGGGGTAAAAGCAATACTTATTCTTTGTCCTTTTTGTATTCCCTTTTCGCAGTTTGTATACGGGATAGACGAGTCTATTTTCCGTGAAATATACCCTCGTGTGTTGGGTGTATATTTGAGAATTGACGGGCTGTAAACAAGGTGAAACAACGTGCGTACACCTACTTTGATCGTCAACAAAACTCATGCAAATTCCAGGACGTCAAATACAGGCTGCTCCCCTGGCGCAGATCGAAACTGAAACTGGGAGATAAAAAGAGACATCGATTGGCGCTGGGAACACAGACTGGGCTGTCGGACGCATGTACGCACGCGCACCCACCTGTTCCTGACTCCAAATAAATTCCCCATGCAAATGGGGAGTAGAAACATACAACCCTTCTCTAGCATCCTCAAATGGATCGTTCCAACTCCGAAATCTATCATAATGGGAGTTGGAATTGCGTAGATTGGGATGATTCGTTAGTAATATGGCCTCTTTACAAGGAATATGACTTGCAAACAAGTAACTCTCATCATATAAGTTCAATTCATCTTGAGCTGAATAGTTGAACGGAATATTAGGTATCATAACCAAATTTTGATTGAGCAGAAGCTAACTTATGACTTCAGTGCAGAAAAGCTGGGCGCAATTTTCAGTAACATTATGTTAAAATTCACAATACAAGTTGTAACAGGTAAAAGATATATTTTTTTGCCAATAAAATATACAAAACTCACTAAACAAATACAAGAAACAAACTCTTCAAAATTTATATCAAAAAGTAAAATATAAACAACTTTTACATTATTATCGAAAATCTCTCTTGACAACGCCAACCATAAAGAAAATATAAAAATACGAAAGCGGCTAGATGCCGAAATAGCACAAATACGTTTAAAAGCAACAGACATAACACAATCATCATTTAAATCTGAGAGATGAAGCCGGTTAACCGACAGAAGCGGAGTGGGACTCTTATTTTTTACATGGCTCTCTAGTGACTAGCCCAATCTTACCTGCCACTTATATTATAATCAATATATTCAGAGTACAACAGAGAGATTTGTCAATTTGTAACATTTTGTAATAAATGCAAACAAAAACAAATTTGAATATTCAATTTAATATCTGATGAATATCTACATTATATCCCTCTGTTTCTGTTTTTATATTTTAACTGATTTCAACAAAAAAAAGCTGAAGATTAATTAATGAAAATGACTAATAATATAAAAAATTGGTTATATTAATTGTTTCTGTGTCTGTATGTTCCAAAAATATAAATGTTAAAAATTAAGATTTTCAGAAATGTGTAGTCTCAAGTCCCAACTGATAAAACCGACAAGTAAAAAGAGCATAGACAACCTACGTGGCGGCGTGGGCTTTAATATATATTTTAATTTCCAATTATTGCGGCTACAGTAATAAATTTTCTCGGTAAAATTACTTTTCTCGTAAAATTCTTTTACAATAATCACATCCATTTTATCTCAAATGTCAATATAAGTTAAAGAACATGTTCTTGTGATAATGAGAATATATACCATATATTATAAAGTAACAATTTATTCGAAATCGATCGCACATAGTACCTAATAAATAAACATATTAAAACTCAGTCTGCTCAAGAACCATTATTTAACCCTAATACAAAGCAAACTGACATAGAGTCATTCATTCATAATAACTATTATTACAATCAGTTTTTGTCTGATTAGTCATTTTCTTTAATGTATTCAACTTTTCTTTATTATAACCAAAAATATTTACTTGCAAGCTTGATACACATATACCAAGCTAAAATAATAATAAGAAAACATACAATTGTAACTTGAATTTTTTATTACTCGAACAAAATTGGTTGGCAACAGCGCCAAGAAGGAAAATTGTATGTAAAATCAATTGGCAATTCTATTAAGTACTAGAATTTATCGATAAATCGAACAGATAATTGCCCGCGCATATTCGATAAGCCGAATTTTCGGGGAATTTTCTACCTATTTACAATGAGGCTACGCATGTTATAATTCAACTAAATTTTGTTTTCTGTGGTTATTTAATGTTTACGGTTGTAAATTAACTGTTAGTAATCATGCCACCGAAACGTAGTGTGAAAACAATTGAAATGAATAAATGAAGTAAAAAATGGTTCAAAGAAAAAGGATGGGGCTAGAAAATATGATGTATATGATACCAAATATAGTGTCTACAATACAAAGTAGCAAGACGCTGAAAAACCAATGTATGGAAATATAGATAATGTACTAGATTGGCTTCAAGCAGTCAAGAGCAAAAACATACCCATATTCAGCGGGGTAATTAAAGAAAATGTTTTAGAATTTGCTAAGTGACTGGAACAACCAGATTTTAAGGTTGATTAATTAAATACCATACATTTTTTTTTTTGAGTAATTTGAGATATTTCGATAACTCGAACTTTTTTGTGGCATGTCATACTTCAAGTTATCGAAGTTCGACTGTATTTTAACACACGCCTTTGCTCGAATAAAATTCATTTATCTACCTTGGTGTATTACCGCACTAAGGGATGTAACAAATATTGCCTCACCGTTTTCTTTTACAACAAAAAATGCTCTAAATTAAAGAAGAATTTCAGATTCAGTAATTTTTAGCAATATTTTTGATCAAAAACTAGTGAAGTAGATTAAATATTGAACCATACACGTTTGAATATGGCCAAATGAAACTCGTTTACCATCTCGTTCTGGCATTCAAAATAGTTTCGTTAAACATGTCTTAATCAAACTAGTAAAGTTAATATCTACTCAACAACTGGTAAAGATTAATTTAATATTCTATTCTTTCAAAAATGATCGTCAAATCACTACAAAATGTAGAATTTTATTCTCTAAAGTAAAACTATATAAATCACTCCAACAGTTTTATTAAAAAGAAAACTATTTTCCCACGTGAAACGCCTGTCACTGATTTCCGTATTCACCTTTATTCATATAATCGGGTTAGAATAAAACATTCAATGATAATTATTCTAATCAATTTTTTTGTGTCGTTGGTTAATGGACACCATCAGTTAATCATTGAAAAAGAAATAACTCCTGTTCATGTTCTGCATAGGAAGCAAAAGACCACTTGATGATAAAAGTGGAACAAAATATATGAGAATGTGCCAATTTTGCAGTCCATATATAAAAAGGTGGGAATTGCCAGTATTCTCTTCCTGAAAAATTTCTCTCCACACGGCTTCACTTGATATTTAATAATTTGACGGAAATTGGGTTAGGTTAAATAAATGGGTCACGGAAATGAAAGGAGGAGTTACTCCTTCTGATGAGAATTCACTTTGAAATCTCTCAAAAACGTGTTAATAATTAATTAAATTTTTTACTCGGCCCTTCTTGAACTGCTGTGAGGTAGCCTGTCACGCACAACAAAAAGTATCCTTCGCATTCATTATTCATTCATTTTGCGCTAATTTGACACAGATAGCTCGCAGTTCACACACAATTGTAGCAAGAACGAGAAAAGTTCAGCAAGAGTTGTTAATGTACAGTTCACATGCCAAAGCATGGATTAAGATTCATACTCTTCATTATTCTCAAACTATACTAGAGAATATGCCAAATAGTTTTCGCAGTAAAAAGTGTAATATTTACCATTACATATTTAGCTTTTAGATTATTTTTCTTTGCATTTTCTTACATATAAGTTCATCGGATGTTACTAATGATATTTAAGATATAACTGTAACTACCTGCAACAGATATACTAATAGAAAGAAAAGTTTTTTATTAAAATTTATTTTTTAATCACTACTCATTATTAAGCATTAATTTAACTTCATATGTTTATTAGTTCGGGTCTAATCTTAAAATTCAATTTTTAACTTACTTTAATATATACGATCTATTTAAAACTACATAGTTCCAATGATGAAAATAAAATATTTTCATGAAAAATTTGTTTTTAATAACAATTTCAATCCCACAGACTTAAGGTTTGTTTTGAAAAATCTAATTTTAAAATGTTTAAGAGAAGATTATTTGTATTTAAATTTAATTTAATCTTACTCTTTACCGAATCTTAAATTGTTCTGAATAATCAAAAAAGCTACAAATTAAGTTTTAGTAAAAATTAACTAATTAGCATTACTGTAAAGCTAATTTAAATTGTTAGATATATAAAAATATACCTACCTATAACATTTCATTTAAAAAATTGAAGAAAATTGAAGATTTCGTTTCCGACGGAACCGGAAGTAGAATTCGGAATCTATTCACACCAAGAAATGAAATTTAAGTTCACCCTAACTTTATAATTTAAACTATAGAATAGGTCTAAAATTTTATATATTTTTTCCAATCTATTTATTCTCATATAGAGGGAAATACATAAACTTAAATAAATTTTATAGCATACCGTTATGATTATATAGCACCCTAACTTTATAATTTAAACTATAGAATAGGTCTAAAATTTTATATATTTTTTCCAATCTATTTATTCTCATATAGAGGGAAATACATAAACTTAAATAAATTTTATAGCATACCGTTATGATTATATAGCACAAAATTTGGGCTACCTATATATTTTGTGGCACAATTTCAATTATTTCATATAGCATTAATATTAATTATTTTCTTATTCATCATTTGTTAATTGTTAATAATCAGTTTAAATTTTCTTATATACATTAAGGATTTTTTTATATAGCATGTCTTAATTTCATATATAGTATTATTGGCATCATTCAAATAAATATTATTTTATTAAAAGATATTTCAATAGTATATTTAGAAATTCTGTTTAACAAAAATTCGCTTTCACTCTTTAGAATATACAGAAAATTCTTTGATTCAGGACTGTAATTTTCTTCGATAAATAATTTATTTCAACTCTGATTATCAAACCTAGAACACAACTACAATTTACAAAAGTTATCTATTTAAATAGAAATATTTACATGATACCTAAAGGTTTATAAATTCGGACGAACATGCTCGTACTTTATTTTCGTAATAAAAATATTATGACTTTAGGAAATAGTCATTTATAACCACCGCAAAATTTCCGTGTACAATACAATATTATAATTTATGTAAAATTGGAAATTAAATGAAGTTAGCAAAAACTCTTACACCACGGTCAAGGTCGTAAGTTGAGTGTCGAGCCACAGTTTACATTATTCATGAAGAGTGTATCTTTATCAAGCATTCGTTAAGGAAAAATAAATATGATGGAAAAGCAGCTCTCGAAGCAATATTTAACAGCACTGCACCATTTCCCAACATGTGAATAAATTCAATCAATCGCAATATGAAATTTCGGATAGTGCACGAACGAATCAGAGGAGAAATAAAATTTCCAGACACGATAACGCAGTGTTGCAAAGATGGAGGAAAATTTGATAGTTTGCGAAATGGAAGATATAAATATAAATATTTTTAACGTTATCAGCGATATTCGTTTCTAATTTTAGAGGGATATGAAACATTTGCGTGCTTTATAAATTGATAAATATATATTTATCTAGAGTTATATACAAAGTAGGCTTTGCGCTCGCTTTTGTCAACGCAAAATGTCACTTTGCCGCTCATGCGCGACAATGTAGAAAAACCGCTGACTGTCCAAATTTCCAACTATAAAATATTGAAAAATATCACTTGTCTACATTCGTAATGGGAATATTTAGTCAGGAACTAATGGTTCTGTAGTTCATTTACAAAAAAGAAAGTAAAAAAAAATTCTTAGATTATATTGAAGTAATAGCTCAAGAAGAATGGAAAATAACGATAAATTAAAATTTAAAAATATAATCGTTATTTCTTGAATAGTTCTGTAAGTACAAAGTGTACATTTTATTATTTTTGTTACGGTGGAGGACCCTATTTTGGCGACTGTAGAAAAAAACTGTGTGCGTTACGAGCGCAAATGGACATTTGTATTTCGAGAGAATGTCGCGTAATATTCCATTTTGCGCTCTTAATATACAAATAGCTATTTTCTACCACCGTTTGGAAAAGTCTTTTATTTCAATATTCATATGAGTGAAAAAAGAGACTATAATTTTTTGTTTTAAAAAATATCTAGTGTTATTAAAACAAATATGAACAGTACCATTTTTACATTTTCAATGGTAGAAAAAAATATGTGCAACACGAAGGAAAAGAATATTTTTTCGTACACGGTGTGTTTTTAATTTCAAAGTGGCACTGTATCTATTATAATTAAAGATTATATTTATTCACAAGTTAATACAAAAAATAAATACGTTACATATTCATACCTATTAACAAAATTGCCTTCATAACTGCAAATATGAAATATAAATGTCAAATGTCATTCAAAAATGGAAAGAGTGATGACATTTTATTCACTCGCGGAAATTAGCACAGTGTTATAAACTTTCCTCTTACGATAAAATGTGTTTTTGCTTACTTGTTCCATAAATAACTATTAACGATATTGTACAAATATATTAGATTTAACAAGGAAAATAGTAAGATATTTTAAATAAATGATCAGTATTAAATCGTAACTAAATAAAATTGTAACTCAACCTAATCTAAACTAATTTAATTTAAACTAACCTAATTTAACCTAACCCAAAGAAAATATTCTTATTTACTTACTATTTATTTAAAACAATACTGACCATTAATGTAAAACAAAACTGATCAATAGAAGTGAAAACAAAATTTAATTATTATAAATCAAAAGCATATTTTCTCAATTTAATCCTAAACACAATATATTTCAGTTGTTACATCAGTAGGTTTCTTAATATTAGGTACATACAAAATTTAAATTCACAATCAACGAATATTAAACTATCATTAATTTAAATAGATTTGAAATATTTGAATATTTGTTGTTGACAGATACATAAATGTCAGTATCAAAAATAAAAAAAAATGTAATTTTTATATTCATGATATAATTTTTCTGTAAATGTACCAGTGTACAAACAATGTTTACTAAGATGCTCTCTTCAAATAAGAATATGATTTGGGGAAAGTAATATGTTTATGTTGACCAAATCAGATAATTTTAGAAATACAAACCAATGAAACTAGCTATTCTGAAGCCTTTCTATTTAGATTTTTTGTTGATTGATATCTCGGTGGTCTGTGCATAATTATAATACGTTTTCAGTTGTTGAGTATTTCAATTTAGTAGATTTGTAGAAGGCTGTGTTTGTGACAAACACGAACCGAAGGAAGTGGAAGAGGAAAGGTCTGGAGATTTTTCCATGCTGCTCCTTTTTACATTCTCTTTGACTCCGTTTGTAGGGCGCGAAGCTTTTTGCTTTGTGTTTACAAGAGGTGCATTACTACAAGAGTCATGATTAATTTTTAGCTGAACGTTTGATCAGAAGGTACAAACAGACTGATTTTAATAATGGCACGCAGAGAGGCCCGCTGGCCAGCTGTTGTTTTATAAGGCCTTGTACTTGAACTACCTACAAAGAAACTACAATATGTAACATTACACGTAAGGTACACGATACACATAAAGAAAATTTAATTGCAAAATACCTTTGTTTTTATTTTCTATTGATTAAATTTACTTAGAAAACTAACTAGAAATACCAAAAAAATATCTGATGTGGACACCACATGACTTCCTTGTACGCCTGTTACACTATACATATTTTGTTAATAATTAAAATATGTATAATAACACACCCAATCATAAAATTGCACGTATTTGACATAATTTGACATTGACATTATATTTTCTATTTTTTTGTTATTTCTTGTCCTAATTCATAGCAAACAGAAACCAAAAAGTACATAATGTAAAAATTTACATATCTCGCTTATACAAAGAACTAATTTAATCATACTTGAAGTTTTCGACGCAAAATTCAATTCTCTAAAACTTTTATTTGAAGCATTTATTGTTAATTTCAAAATAACACCATTTTTTTCAAGAAAAACTGATAATAGCTTCAAGTAAAGTATCACTTCCGGTTAGACTATTTTAACCAAAGTCTATTATGTTATTTCCATTGATATAAAAGTATTATATACCAAATTTGAAAAGTTTTGGATTATATTTTAATATTGTTTTTTTATTAAAATCTATTATAGGTTTCAAGTAAAGTACCACTTCCGGGTATACCATTTTAACTAAAATCTATTATGTTATTCCCATTGATATAAAAGTATTATATACCAAATTTGAAAAGTTTTGGATCATATTTTAATATAGTTTTTCATTAAAATCTACAATAGGCTTCAAGTAAAGTACCACTTCCGGGTAGACCATTTTTACTAAAATCTATTATGTTATTCCCATTGATATAAAAGTCTTATATACCAAATTTGAAAAGTTTTGGATTATATTATAATATAGTTTTCCATTAAAATCTATTATGGGCTTCAAGTAAAGTACCACTTCTGAAAGTTATGCAATGACCAAAAAGGGAGGTGCACAACTAGATGTTATAACAGTCCTAAATACTAAATTTTAACTTTCTACGGCTTCCCGTTTTTCAGTTATGCGAGATACGTACGTACGTACAGACGTCACGACGAAATTAGTCAAAATGGATTCAGGGATGGTCAAAATGGATATTTCCGTTGAAATCTGGAAACCGAATTTTTTCGCGATTACAATACTTCCTTTACTTCGTACAAGGAAGTAAAAAGAAATAAGAAGTAGAGTTGAAGATACATAGACCTACATAAAAAGAGAAGAAGAATCTAATACATGAGTACATATAACATAATTTTTTTTTAATTTTTATTTAAAAACTTCTCAACAGGATTAAATCCCAATACATGCCTTAGTTGGATTCGTATCCAGACCCCCAGGCGAACTCATGACTAAAAGGCGTTGCTCTAACCATTGAGTCCCGGAGATGACAAAAGTGTGATTAAACTCAAATACAAAATATTGTAAGTTGATGTTGGAGAAATGTGAAGTTATATACCCTACATCAAAATTATTTTTAAAAAATATGCCATATTAATTGCTCTTTTATGCACCACAATTATTTTTATTTTCTATAAATTGTAAAATGATGAGTTTTGGACTCTGGCATTTCTCTAAAATCTAAATATGGCTAAACATAACCTAACCTAACAGAAAACTTGTGGGCGTGAGTGCATGATGAACTTTTAACGCACAATCGCTTACGTAACGTAATTCAATTAGATGCTACGGTGCGTTCATGCTTGCATGATAAATTGTGAAAATGGTTTTCTGTTGTCTTCAAGTAAAGGGCAACTTATTTGAACACATTTTGTGACTACAGCTGTGAAAAATATATTGATTTCTATTATTATTCGTTTTTAATAAAGTGTAGATGTTAATATTTGTTTTCTAACAATAAATTGAAAAATGAATAACGAACGCTGATCAGAAATTTTATGCTATTAATTGTCGATCCTAAATCAAATTCCAGATTCCAGAAGCATGAAGCATGAGCGTCACTTTTCTCTAAATCACATATTGTTTTATCTATTATTAAACGTAGTCTTAATTTAGTTAAGAAATTTGTTTTACTGGAAACGAATATTTTGACAAATAAGAGTTCTATTTAATGAAAAAGCATATAACTCGCTAAAAAGGGAGCCAAATGATCATTTTATGGGCATGAACTTTCTTGTAGACTTGTCAAACAAGTTTTAAAATCAGTTGGATTTGAATGAATCGAGTTACTATAAACTATTATTATGTGTTCTAGTCTACGGTATTGAAAATAATTATTTTTTTAAAATTATTTACAATAACATTTTAATTACATTCACATTAGAATATAAATATTTTAAAACGAATCATTTTTAATGAAATATAGTACTATGTATTTTAAAAATAATTTGAAGCCATCGTTATTCACTTGATGAATATATCAAAAGCATAACGTAAATGAAAAATAAATTCACCTATTCAGTCCACGTTTAATATTTGTTCATTCTGCGCTGTCAAAAATTGAGAGTCCAAAAAAAATAATAAAAAAGTTATTGAAGTGTTGTAAACAAGTTTTGTTTTTGTTTTGTTTTGCTGTTATGAATCGTACTGAACAGCTGAACATATTTGTTGTAAACAATAAAATACCTACATACACCCGCTTTCAATTGATATGTTTATATGCAATCAAGAACTCTCTTCACTTTTCATAAATCCCAAATTTCCATTTTTATCGAAAGAAAACAAAATTAAATCAATTTGCTCATTTTTACCAACAGTTGCGACAAATACCAGATTCATTTCGTATCCAATCAACGTTAGGTGTAACAATATTATATTTCAAAATAATTATTTTATTGGATTTATGGGGTCGCTGAGCTGTATGGGTTAGGTGACCCATGACCGGTTGTGAATCGGGCGGCTCGGATTCAATTCCAACCGTCTTGAAACTTAAAAATGAAAATATCAAATTATTTCGTCAATATTTTTATTCATTAATAGTCAATAAATGTTTGGTATACATCGGTACATGAATATTTTGTTCAAATTAAATTAGTTTGGTTAATTTATGGTTCGATTAGTTACTGAGCCAATAAATAGGTAGTAGCTCAAAAGTTATCCTTGTCATTAATTTTATTATGGGGTAGAACGTAGAACAGGCATTTGGAACAGGTTATTTTAGAGTATTTAAAATAAATGTGCGTAAACAAGGAACAGTAATTAATTCCAATGTCAAAGCAGCAAAGCTACATTGTATTAAATTTGCCATAAACAAACAAAAACAGATATTCCTCGTTCAAACATTATGTATTGGATATTAAAACAAGCAAACGCAATAAAAAGTACGTTAACAATGATTTAACATCAGATAATTGAAATATTTAAAGAACTGCACCCAAATTTATTGCGTGCTTGTTTAAATTTAATCCTATAAATTAAATGTCCAAGCGTATCAAATCCATAAATTCCGATTTTATTTAATGCCGTAAAAACTAGCCACTTAATTTATATTTCAAATAGTTTCACTATAAAATAAGTAGATATACGATCAAGGCTCATTCACAGGTACGAAAATAAGAAATAAGAAATAAAATTATAAATAAGACTTCATTGTTCACGTTCACAGCTTCGAAAATAAAACGTAAATTAACATCAACTGTCATTTAATATATTAATGACTAACAAGCAATAATGACAACTTCGTACCTTTTAAGGCACTGTACGCAATCATATATGCGAACCTTCGTCCTAAAACAGCTTTTTAAGATTACATTTAAATTGAAATATTTTTGTCAGAAGGTAAATTGACAGCTATTTGTTATGTATGTGCTTATTTTTGTGTAAAATATTACTTAATTTGGAGCTCTAACAGATTTTTGAGGAAAAACAATAAAACATAATACAAAATTTTGTATTACAGACTTTTCTATTTATTGGACAACAAATTAGATTTTATTTACAAACGATCAACCGGAAGTGACACTTTACTTAAAGCTCATTGCTATTTTAAACATGGAATTGGCGGGAGGTCCTACATTTATCTTTAATTTTGTGTGTGATTTGAGCATTGTGTAATGAAAAATGGTTATTGATGAATCTGCAAGGATTGCTGGGGCGAATTTATTACCTAATCTTACTGTTATTATTTTCATTGGAATGTAAATGAAATTATTATTTCCGTTATCAAGAAAAAATAATAACCAAACGTAATAGACCACTTACATGTTCAGTAACTATGGATGGAATAAATAATTATTATTATTTAATTACAATGCAAATAGCGTGAAAAATTAATTAGTTTAACCATTATTTCAGAAGAAAAAAAAAATTGGGACATACGGAACTACCCCACTAAGAAAAGAATGTTGGTTTCTTTACAAGTCTATGATTTACTCAACCAGGAGCGGATTAACAGTTTTGCCGCCCTTTTTTTTAGAAATTTGCCGCCTTTTTTCAGAAATTTGCCGCCTTTTGATAATTTTAAAATATATTTCTAATAGAACAATAACGTAATTTTCAAATTTTTGTTAAAATATAAAAGGGACTTAAATAGGTAATTTTAAGGCTAAAGTCTGGAATACCCAACCTCAAGAATTTTATTTTGATGGTTATATACAGTTGCAAAAGCATTATAAACACGAAATTTCACAAAAATTATGGCGCGGAAAGCAATATTTATAGTGATTTTGGCATTTTTCGGAAAAAAGGTACGGTTAAATTCCTATAAAATGAATATAACCATCCGAGTTATGTCGAATTGTGTTCTGTGATTTAGATTATCGTTACATTAAACTACTTATTGAAAATTTTCAAGCGAAAAAGTCACATTTTGCACAAACATAGCCTAAAAACTAATAATCATTTTGTCACGAAATGCATTCAGTCACGAAATTACTTGGACATTTGTTGAAAATAGAGCGCATATTCCATTACCTAAGTACCATAGAAAAACAGATGATAATTACAAATTGACCGGAGTAATAATAATATACCTACAAAAAAGCTTTACTTTATATTAATTTGTTTCAGAGATCATCGATATAAATGTTTTCGTCTGTTCTTTTGATTGGCATTTTTTTATAAAATTATACATTTCTGATTAAAAAAAAAAAATGCCGCCCCCGAAAATTTGCCGTCGTAGGCACGTGCCTACTGTGCCTATGCGTAAATCCGCCACTGGACTCAACTGTTTACTATAATTGGTTAGATGTTATACATGACATTAAAATCAAAATAATACCTTAAATGTGTTATTGAACAAGAATATTGAAATCTAAATAGACTTTTTAAATAATAGATGACAGGCAAAATAAAAATTGAATTTTCATTTCAAGTTGTTTTAATTTAATTAAGATTGCCATAAAAAAATTAAATCAGCAAAATGTATTTTCAACAGATTTTAAAAGCCTTTTAATATCATTTGATTCAATGAAATAAAATGCTGCTGTAAAGTCTGCGTAGGAAATATTTAATCTCCCAAGGTAATATGGTAATATCCCGTTTGAAAAGAAGATAACAAATTTCGCCACTTCCGAATTTAAAAGAACAATACCGTTCATAAATCTAAACATTTTTTCCATCCCTTTGCGCCACCGTACATGCAAAGCGATCTCCATTAAAAATTCGAGTTTCTAGGTCAGGTCGGAGAGGCATTCACAAGTGCTGAAATATTATCTATTTCAGTTTTAACAAATATGTGACCTGGCCTTGACTAGAACTTTAATCCATCTGTTACGCTTCAACGCTTTTTTCGCGAAATTGAAAACTGGCGGAATAAATTTTCGTCGGGATAAAGGCATTTGTTATTTGAATACCAGCAACAGTTTCACACTTGTTATCCTCTTTACTTAAGTATATGAGAACTAGATTCATTTTTTTTTTCATATTGTATTGTACTCTCTTTACTTCTATGCAACTAAATTATTGCAATTTTTAATACAAATATTATTACTGTTTTCTTCTCTAAAATCTTATTATTTTAATTAAAAATTTATTTTCCAATATTGAGATGAATTTCCTGTCAGATGCAAATATATAAATATTGTTTTGTTCATTACCTACGTGCTTTATAAATTTATATTTCGTATATTTTCTTCTTAATTTAGAATTATTAATTAATGACAATGTCAGTTGTCCTGTCAATTACAAGCACTTGGATATTTCAACTGTTTGTCCGGAAAGTTTTGGTTATCTTTTAGACACATTCTGTGAGATTTTAAAAATGGAATATTGTAATAATTTATATATTAAATATAGGTATAGAATATATTGAAACCTATGAAACATTCAATTATCTTATAAAAAAATATATTTAAAGATATTTTTCTACAAGAAAAACTATTTAAAGCTTCAAGGAAAATGGCACTTCCGGTTATTCGATTTATACCACAATCTAATGGTTCTTTTTTTCATAAAAAGCAGTACGAGTAATATAATATTTAAAAAATTACTGAATGGTAGTATTAAAATACTATATTTAAAATATTTTTGTTGCAAATAAAACTACATTTTCCTATAATGTACTGTAGAATTAATAAAATCTTTACCAATATACATATGTATATATGTGTCGCTTAATTTGAATATTATAAAAGCTGTGCTAACGAAGGAGTTGTGTCAACCAAATTCAAGTTTTTCATTAGCAATCTAAGTTCAATTTCAGACTTTATTAACTAATAGTCAAAAACAGAAATATGTTTTTCAAATAATAATTAACTCTTAAACAGAAGTTAACTACAAGTTATCTTAACCAGCAGAAAATGTAATGGTCTGTAAATATAAGTTTTAGTTTTCTAATAGGGTCCTATACTATTTTTTTATTATTTTTGTTCTGTAAGAACAGGATGAAATAAAAATTTTAGTGCAAACGCAACTTAAAAATTGTAAGTAACAAGCGATATATGAATTTTTAAAGTTAAGAATTTGGTGCGTGACGTTGCAGGTACTGACCAGTGATCGACAAAATGTAGGGAACAAATTTTTTCATGTTTGCATAGCTGAAATATTTTTATTTAAAAAAACTTATACGTTATATTCACGAAGAAATTATTATTAAGCATAAATAACATAAATATTAAGCATTTTTTTCCTAATAAATTATAGAACACTGAAACAGTTTGACAATATTATGACACAAAGCATGATGGCAGATGGCGCTAGTGTTTGTTTGTTTTGAAGTTTTAATGTTTCAAATTTCTGACATTATTGTTAATTTAATTGATATTACAAATTGATCAGCGTGACATTTCATAATCTTTTAAAGGTGACCGCAGAAGACGCGCGAATCTCCTTTTTAAAATCAGGCGACCAATCAAATTCTTAGTACATAACGCGTCATACCCAATTAGTAATCAACTTCAATCGCTTGTACTTTGCGACCTAATCAATATTTAAACAATTTTTTTACTGATACTCATTAATTTATGTATATTTTCGTTTTCTTATTTAAGATAGTTAAAATTTGAATATGGTATAGCACTCTGTACTGGATTTTTTTCAGATTGGACGCATTTTCATGTTATTTGAAAAAATACTGCGCAATCCTGTAAAATATTATTATAACATGACGTATTATAAGAGAATTTAGGAGAAAACAAAAACACATGCAAAAAATGTCTTTCTAAAGAAGTTGGTATCAGATTATCAGATATCCGAGACCGTAGTTTTAACAATTCTCAGGAACCGTATTATGAGCGTAGGGTAAAATGACCCCTGTATAAATTCAACCCTATCTCTGAAATAGCAAACTGCCAACCTATCTTCAGTTTTTTGATTGTCTTGGTTCGGGTTAAGACTACAAATGGACCTTTTTTAAACCTGGTATTTGTATTGAAATACAATAAACAAATAAAATAATATAAATGAAATGAAGTGGCACTGCGTGAATTCGAATTGAGTGGAATGAAATCATGTTTTGTCCGCATTCCACAGCATTCCCGATCCGTTATCGGCCCGCATTCAGCTGTTGAAACCTCGGCTGTGATTAATCCATCCACTGCTTTATTTAATTAGGATCGTATCAGAGGCACTCTCGTGAATATTAATTTTTTTTTTGTGGTTCTGTGTATCTAAGAAGCTAATAACTGACAGCGAGGTGTATAATACCCCAACGAATGTAATTAATAACTTGAAGATTATTGCTTAGAGAGGATAATTTACTTTATAACGTACAGCCTATTCTGTAACCAAATTGGGAAAACCGTAGTTTTTGTTATAATATTTAAATAAAACATTGAAATTTTCAAAATTGCGTTTCTCCATTATTTTATCTTGAAATTACGTATCCAGTCGAACAACATTCAATTTTATTATAAGTTGGTGGTGTAACAATCGCGCCTGGGGTGCAACAGAAGTAGCGATGTTAAACAATTTAAGAAGGTATATACTTCTCTGCTGTCTGTTGCGTCAGCTGGTAAGCTGATCTCTGCAGTCTATTAGTGGCATTAGTAAACAATTTACCAAAATATAGGTTTATTTTTAAATATTTATTAACAATAAAACAAAAGACTAAACCCTAAAACGGTTGGACTGAGAATTGCGGTCATAGGTTACAAAATAGTTAAACACAAAAATAAACAAAATTAAATAAGATATGTGTTGATAAAAACAAGTTAAATAATAAACAAAATAAATACAATTATATTTATATGATATTATAATTAACGAACGATATTTAGTAATATATTTCTCATACCTAGGGGTAGACTACTACATGATATTATAATTAACGAACGATATTTAGCAATATATTTCTCATACCTAGGGGTAGACTACTCCTGAAGATCTAAGGTCTCAACTTCAGCTGGGTTGTATCGAATCGAAGATTGAATCTAATTGGCTGTCATTGACTGTAATTGACTGTCCCGTAATTATATTTAACATTCTATTTATATCAAATAAAATGCGAGATTGCAATAATTTTACTGAATGACAAGTGCAATACCCTCGCGTAAAGCCAAAAAGGTTAATAACATTAAATTGATATAAATTGCAAATAATTTTATTAAAACGAAACATTTAGACAAACCTGGGGTGGGATTCCATAACTCGTAACAACTACAAATAACCTACTCTTGTTATCAATTGCAAATCGTAATCGGTATATATTCTGTAAGGCAATAGCAACTGCAGATAACAGTTGCTCACGTTATTTTCCAGTTGATAAATAACGACTGCAAAATACCAGCGGTTCGGCAGCCATATTGAATTGTTAAATCTGACATTACTCAGTTCGGCAGTTTATTTGAAAGAAAACAGTAATTACAAACAGTTTTTATAATAAATTAATAAAATAATTTACTTATTAAAAATGGTCATATTAGATTTTGATACTAATAATAATAATAATCTTGTACTTAATATTTCTAATTTTTTTATACATTATAACCTAATTTCCCTTATTACGTACCAGCTACAAATAACGATTACTGTTATAGAATCGCAAGTTCACTTTGTAGTTGATATTTGCAATTGATATCATATCAAGTTTAAATGATAGCAACCGAAATTATGGAATCCCATCCCTAGTTTTTTACAGTAGTGTTTACCTTTATAATGTAGTAAAAAAAAATCTTGGCTATAAAAAGCATCTAACGATGAGTAATTGTTTATTGATATAAAAAAACGAAGTCTACAGAAAATTTTATGAAAGTTAACAATGTAATAATACACAAGGCAATACATTTTTTTAAAATTTATAACTTACCAACAATAGTAAAAACAATTTGTTGTTATATTAATTAAGTCAGATTTCATTCAATCAAAAAAAATTTATCCTAACATTTCCTAACAATTCTTGGGGTTCAAAGTGGTTTTGACATTCGGTCTCTTATTAAGTTACATAGATGTCACACCTGGTTTCGCGGACATGTATTTAATTTCTATTTTCAATCATGTGTGACTCTTCAGCCTGGTCAGGCTGAAAGTAATTAATTCTTTACAAATATGTAATTCTATTTTTAATTTTTGACAAATTCAACAATTTAGTAACTTTTTTGTCACAATTGCTGGTACGTTCTAAACTTGTAATACCTTTTGTATTATTACATTGTTAACTTTCATATAATTTTCTGCAGACTTGAAAATGGTCGTAACCACTACCGGAACTGCGTTATTTTTGTATCAATAAACAATTATTCATCGATCAAAGCTTTTTATATCCAAGAATCCTTTTTACTTCATTACGAACCATAGCTTCCAAAAATTTCAACCAACCTATCTTTGTTTTCTTTTTGCGTTTTAACGTTTTCTTTGCGAACTGTTATCTATACAGTATATACGCAGTTTATCGGACCCTCTAGATATCCAATGCTATCACAATTCCCCCTTCCGGTTCCGGGTAGGGGTAGCCATACCGCTAAAGAGAATTGCGAATAAAATTACCCGAAATCTTCCAATCCAACCTTCACATAACCTCCCTTAACATCCTAATTTCGAATTACTCCCGCATCTCCTCGAATCTGACCCCATCTCTTTGAATCTACCCTTAGATAACCGAGCACAATTGTGCGCATTTGGTAGCCCTGATCATTCGGGCGTGCAGTCCGTGCAGTACAGCACCTGATGCTTGTCTGTTAATTGTGATAAGTGCACGGTTGGTCGCGTGACTGCTCAGATTATCTCCACACACCGACAAATTGCAACGCAAACGTGATATGTGACGAGTGATTTAATGAGCATTCACAAGGGACAAGTGATTTAATAATGAACAGATAGGTGTAAATGATACACGAGATATTTGCATTTAAAAACGTGGAAATGATACCTATCTGTTTGACCAGATAATATTACGCCTCAACTACAGGACGGAATTTTATGAATGTTTGCTTGAAGAAGATGTTTAGAACATAGGATACATTTGATTTCAAAAAAATTGTTGGAAATGGATTCGAAAAAGAATGTATATTATAAAAATGTGCTAAATGGAAATGAAGAAAGAGAATACCACTTATTGCCCGTGACAAACAAACTTTAAAAAAGAGCAGCTAACAAAAAATACAGGAAAATAAAACTGAATGATAAAAGTTAAAATGAAAATTACTAAAGAAAAGGCAGAAGAAGTGTTCGAATTGGCAAACATAATAAAGATATTATTGAAAGTAAAAAAGAAATAGAGGAAGAAATCAATAAAATTTACCGTTTTTGGTTATTATTTATTATGTGAGTTCAAAAATTTTAAACAACGTGTTTATGTACTTGATCTATTATGTCTATCACCCTGAGATAAGTTATACCAAATCGCACTCATTTTAGATATTTAATAGCCTTGTTATCCCAATGAGTGCGAGAATAATAATAATAATAATTTATTTAAACCACATTTTGTACAAAAAATACAATTATGGCACGTCAGATTAAAAGACAGATATTTACATATACACGATTATAAAAATTTAATATTTGGGGGGGTATCCATATATTCTTGAAAATGATAAAAACTATTTGTTATTAAGTAGTAACGGACAGCATTTTTAAATTTAGGCTTAGAAAGTGCCTTGACATGATGAGGTAAAATATTATAGAATTTTAGTTGAAGAGAATTCCTTTCGGAGCGTTTGTTATTAAACTTATTTAATCTTAATAGATTTGCTGATCTAATGTTATGGGTATGTACATCACTGTTCTTTAGATAATTATCTTGGTTCGTGTGAATTTCAAGTAATGTTGCATAAATATATAGACAAGGCATAGTGGCAAAGTCATTATCCTTAATTCAATAAAAAGGTTATTACATGAATGTGTAGAGCTTACATTAGCAATTATTCTGACAATCTTTTTTTGCAGTATAAATATTTTGGTTACGTGCGTCGAATTACCCCAGAGTAAGATGCCGTAGTTTAAATAACTATGAAAAAGAGCGTAATAGGAAAACTTAAATGAAATTCTATTGTGGTAATAATTTCATTATCGCACTCAATGGTATAACCAGATTATTATATACCTATCTAAAATGAATGTGGTCTCTTAGGACAATTCACAATAAGTGCATTAACAATGTCTATATCGTAAATAATACTATTAACTCACTAATATAACATTAAATCGCTTAAAGCCTGTTGGACACGGTCATAAATTATTATCAAATTTATAACAGTAATAATAAATATGCTCGCACTCAATGTTCGCACCATCTCACTAACACTAATTCTAAGTTTAGTCTCCTTGGACGCACTCGCTTCCTATATTCTCGTATATATATTGGGTGTAACACGAAAACTCGGCCATGTGTGTTTTGATATGGGACATCCGTTTTTCCTAGCGCAAAAGTGGTCTATTAATTTTAGACAAAAATGCTTCAAATAAATATTGTAGAGAATTCAATTTTGCATTTACATCAGTAACCACATTTTCTGTTGCACGTTTCGTAACCGAAGAAATTGATATTAAAATTTTATTAAAGTTACTTCTTTTTAGTGTTAACCATGGTATCGAAATAAGATTTTAAACAAATTTTATAACATTTTACCTGTCAGAAATTATAAAATAATATAGTTGTCATCAAAATAATACTACGCAATGATTTGTATTTTCTTTTCCTGTACATAATTCTCCATTTTCAATAATGATAACTCATATAGAGCTTTTCTGATAGATAAAATAAATCAAAATCTGACAGATTCGTTTCTGATAGATAAAATGTCATTTTTGTTTATAATTTTACCTATCAGAAACGCTCTGCTTTGAGTTATCATTACTGAAAATGGAGACTTACGCAGAAAGAGATAGTAGTATTATTTTGATGAAAACTATATTTTATAATTTCTGACAGGTAAAATATCACAAAATTTGTTTGAAATTGTATTTCAATACCATGGCTAACACTATAAAGAAGTAAGTTTTATAAAATTTTAAATTAAAATTTCTCGGTTACCAAACATTCAAAAAAACATGTGATTATTGGTTTAGATGCAAAATTTAATTTATTTGAATCATTTTTGTGTAAAATTAATAGGCCACTTTTTGGCAAGGAAAAACTGTTTTCCCATGTTGAACGTCTGTGGCACGGTTTTCATGTTACATCCTGAATATATATATACACAAGGTGGTTGATTTTTCATTGTCCAGCTTATATCTTCTGAAATATTAAAGATACAAAAAAAAGGTAATACAAAAGTTGTTTAATACAACCTGATCTATAATTTAGCATAAACAATTTTTTTCCAAAGCCTACCAATTTTTTGGAAAAATGTTTAACTTTAATGGAACAGCCTGTATATTTTGACAGAATAAGATTCTTAATAAATTTCTCTTTACAATGATGTGTAACAAGTAAGAATTTACCTTTAAATTATGTCCTATAAAGCAAATAGAAATATGATAAAAGTAAGCTATGATATTCTATTGTAACTTCTGTCACACATGAACGTTGGCTATACGTAGGGGTTTTCCTTTGAATAAAATTATGTATAATAAAGCAAGTAATAGAATTACTAGCATTGATGATTTACAAAATTATTAATGCTTTTATTTATAACAGATGTTACTGGTAGAAACAATAGAATATCACAGCCTACTTTTATCGTATTTCTATTTGCTTTATTAGACATAATTTAAAGGTAAACCCGTACTTGTTATACATAATTGTAAAGAGAAATTTATTTAGAAATTTATTCCGTAAAAATATACAGATGTTCCATTTAAGAAATCAAAGTTAAATATTTTTCTGAAAAATTGGTAGGCCTTGGAAAAAATTTGTTTATTCTAAATTATAGACCAGGTTGTATCAAATAACTTTTCTATATATCTTTTTCTTGTATCTTTTATATTTCAGAAGATATAAGCTGGACAATGAAAAATCAACCATCAACATATATATATATATATATATATATATATATATATATATATATATATATATATATATCTCCGCCGATGGATGTCTGGAACGTTCTACAGTATTCTAGCTTCTATCCAATGACTATAATCGTATATATTTGTAATATACCCAGTATATCAAAGGAAGTAATGACTATATTCGTCTCACCAATAACTTTTGTTAGAACAGACTCATTTCAGGAAGACTCACACAATCGACTACTATTTTTTTTTTTTTGTCATTCGAATAGATTTAATTTTCATGGCCTAGCTCTCACAACATTATAAACTAGGAGATAGGATCCGCGAGCAAAGCGTACGAGAGCACACCCAAATATTTAAATAATCGATTTCACGACAATGTACCTACTAAGAGTAATATAACACTTTCATCAATTAATCAAAATAATCTTGGTGGCTTAATCCACGCTTGATATTTATGGAAAATTACAGCTTGAACCTTAGAATTAGAATTATTCTCTTTTAAAAATGATTACTGGTAAAGAATATATGATAATAACGAAGAAACGAAAGCGAGTGACTACATTTTACAATATTTCTTCAAAGAACAAAATCCCTGTTAGTAAATTAGGGCAATTGTAGCCTTCTGTCATATCCTGCTATCCGTCATCCTCTTTTCTCAGGTTCAAGGCTGCGGTAAAAATCCCCGTCATTAAACAAAGCTCCCTTTCAGCATCTGGCAATTATCCACGGTCAAGGGCGTAGGGGGCCTGAAATATGTTGCAGAGTATAACAAGCTTGCACGTGACTGGAATGAAGTGAATGGGATGCGTTGGAGATGATATATTCTACACTAAACACGAATAATACTTGCTACTTTAATGCTCCGGATTACGCTAGATCTCTCCCAGACTCTCTCAAATACTCACGCCGCGCCACGCTGTTTCGTATTCCAAGAGGAAACGAAATGAGGGAGGATAGTTGAGTTGGGTTGGATCGATGGAAGTTTCTACAAGTTTGTTAGGCTGGAAATTATGATAAAACACTCGATTTTATTGCTGTGTACATGCATATGAATATAAATCACTCTATTCCTCATAGAATAACGACAGTGTAAGAAACTAGGCAGTTCTCAACATAAATAATTATTCATCAATTATCATTCATAAGTACAAACCACTGAAATATATACTAACTGGAACTCGCATACTCTACCTATCAGCGTACGCTGCACTGAAGCCTCATTGAACAATAATGGCTGGTCCTGTTCGCGCACGTTCGTGCCGAACCGAACCTAGCCGAATAACTCGTATCATAGCTGATCGCTTTGTTTTCATATTATGCTTCATTTATTTAAACATGCGCCACACGAAATAATTTCCGTCTACTCACGAACTGTCTCGATGTTTGCCAACTACTCCAGCAGCAGGCTTCCGTCTACTCACGAACTGTCTCGATGTTTGCCGACTACTCCAGCAGCAGGCTTTCAATATGCTTCACAGTCACGGTTCGTACGCGGATTCCAGTTAGTATATATTTCAGTGGTACAAACTGTGTATGGTAGTTACTTCAAATGTTGACATGTAAATGCACGAATACAGTACACACACACGCGCGCACATTCACACACACACTATCGTAAAAATGTTAAAATCGGATTGTAAGAACCTTAAATCGTGCTTATTCACTAAAATCTGGATACGCGATTTTTAGAATGAATCCAATACCTCTCTTAGCGAGAGGTAAAAAAACAGTGAGCTTCACATTATTATTGATTGAATACGCGGTTTAAAGAAGGACGCAAATTTGTTTTATGGTGGGTTTATGCTCGCAAAATTTAAGAATAAAAATAAGAATAAGAATAGTGATAAAGTTAAAACAGTTATAACATACGACTCGGTTTATGCTGCAGAAATAAGAATAAGGAACAAGAAATAAGAATAAGGAATAAGCCAAAGTTCGTTTACTTTTAACTTTACGCCTTATTCTTATTCCTGTAAGCGAAGTGCGCATGCGTGCCAACTGTCAAATACTTCAAACAAAAAAAATGGTCATTCATTATTTATTCATAATAATCGGTGTTGGCGACACATAATTATATAAATTTAGTGATGAATTCTCTGCTTTCCCAATTAATTGAATTAGTGCAGCAATATCCGCAGTTGTGGAATAAAAAAGATAATTTGCTTTCTTCATCAAACAAAGAACACTAACCGCACTAGCCAAAACAATATATCCAGCAGCAGACAAAATAATATTTTGATTGTACTCCATTTTAACAAATTAAAAAATAATAATCAAATTATAAATCTTATAAATGTCAAATCAACCCTGCTACAACTATGAGAATAATAAATGTAACTACTTTTCACTAACCTAAAAAGTGTAATATCACTACTCTTATTCTTACGCTTATTCTTATAACTGGCAGCATAAACAGTAAACACCACTTATCGTTATGTTTAAAATTATTCTTAACACTATTCTTATTTTTATTCCTATTCTTAAATTTTTCAGCATAAACCCACCTTTAATAACGCCGAATTGGGAGATTCGGATGCTAGTGCCGCAGTCCGTATAAAATGGGTAGAAAATTTCATCTTGTGCGTATATTGTTAATTAAATTACTACTGTGGGTTTATATTATCAAATGAATGCTTTTCCTGTAGGATAATGTAAAGTCCCAGAAATTTGGAGAATACTACAAATATTGAACTTAGGGTTTCCTTCTACATCGTCCCCTATAATCAGTATTTACCACTTTAAGATGACTATCTGTTTCGACCTTATAGTAGCATTTGACATAGGAGCTTTCTATCAGAAAATGAGTTTACAATAGTTGTGATGTCATTTTGTCTATGTGAATGCATTGGTATGTCGATAAAAAAAAATTTAGATCTGACTCGTCCGTTGTGTATGAGGAGTTGAAATTCCCGCCTAATTTTTTTCGCATCTAATCACCTATATACCGAGAATCTAGAATTGAAAAAGCGAAAGAGAGAAATTACATTTATATAACTTTTCTTTTACCAGTATATGCAAGTAAACATTATCAATTTAGCAAATATTATTCATCTTCCTGTAGACATAAAATTCACAAAAAAAAATCAAACCAATATAAGAGTACATACTCTTTTTTAACATTATACATTTTTACCTTCCGTAAAAGGAAGGTATTGTCTTTGGTCAAAAAATTCGTTGGTGAGTTTTTAATGAATAAGCACGTTTTAGGGCCCCTAGAATACGAATTTACTATTTTTAAGATGATGTCTGTATGTGTGTGTGTCCGTGTGTGTGTCCGTGTGTGTGTCCGTGTGTGACAAATTTTTCTCCGACGATAACTCCAATACTACAATTCTAAAAATTATAATTCTTTCGTATTCCTCTTCTTTACATCCATATGAAGAGCTGATTAGATTTTGGTTATAATTGATCCACCGGAAGTACCCTTATTTGAAGTTTTTAACAGTTTTTCTTGAAAAAACGCAGTTAAATATTATTTTTTGACATTTTGTTATTATATATATTAAAGAAAATAATCTTCTCTATACAGTTTGATTATACATTTTCCTTCATATTCAATAGATGTAAATTTAAAGCATTATAAAGAAATTAATTTTCAAAAATTAGTCAGCTTTGCTTTTTATCATGGAAACAGCTGACATAATTATTCAAAAAAATTTAATTGACAGATGTCAGTTGCAAGTGCAAAACCAAATATGGATAAAAAAAGTATAGGATCTAAAATTGGTATGTCATAGTGTTGCTCGCAAATGACACGCAGAGAAAGGCCAAAGAGAAGATGGAAGGACATTACTTAGTGTAGTTTATGTTATAATTTTATTGGATTTATAGAACCTTTTCAAATGAACTTTGGGTATGGAATTTGTAAAAAAATAGTATGTGTTTTTACATGATATTATATAGAATCTGTTCCAAGGACCTTTTGGTATGGGATTTGTACAAAATCCATGGAATTGACGGAAGGTCTTGTGCTGGCCACAACAGATTTTTTTAAATAATAATGACCAATCGATTCTTTTTACAAAGTTATAAAATATGACCTTTATTCCTTCCAAGAATATATTGAACTGCCATATCTTTGACAGTAAAAATGAGTAATTAACTGAATAATTTTAAAAGTTACAAAAGTCCAATTAATCTTATCGCAGCTGGCTCATTTCTTGCATGCAATTTTCATTGCCCAAATAAAGTTCCCACTTAAGTACACATCCACCAACTGGGGCAATTTTCGTGTAGAAAATAAACTGAGTAAAGTGTAACAGCAATTCCTGGTTAAACTCCACGAAATAAAGAAAGCAGTAAGCAATATAAAAAAACCTGGAATAGAGTCAAATAAATGTAAAAACACTGCGATGAAATTAAAACGAAATCGCATTGACGGACGTACACGCTAACGGATTTTAGATTAGAAAAGTTAACGGCTAGCCTGGGAAAGTTTCGCAGTTTTCAAGTTCAATGTGAACATGTAATAAGTTGAGTTTGGCGCTAAATGCACTTACGCCTCCCGACAACACGCTAACGACGCGATCGTATTTCAAAGTGCAGCCAACTTCAGGCACATGACAGTGACATTGTATTTACAAACACTTCAAGTGCGATTTCTTACAACATTCCCAAAGTACTAAACGCCATAATTTGATAGAATAAAGTAATAGTTTACCGGTCTACTCTAGAAAAGTGTCTCAAAACAAGAGGTGTTGTAAGGTAACGACTCAATAAAATGACTATATCTTTAACATTTTATATATTCTTGAGTGTAATGGTTCAGTAATTCACCTACTTTTAAATTTAAATATAATGGCCCGTATTACGAAACCACTTGTACTATATATTTCTAGTTGTGCAAATTTACAATTATTTAAAATAACATGCTTTACTCTATTTCATTATAACTTTAGAAGCATTGTCTAAAGTAGGCCCTGTTTATTTCGTCGTCGAAGATTAGATAATTTTCAAGATGACTGTAAACAATATTTTAACAATTCAACTTTGTTACTTGTATATTTAACTGATATTTCTAAGAGCAAACTAATTTTAACTAATAATGTTCGCTTCCGTCACTATATCCAGTTGCACCGCTTCACTTAAATCGGAATTTTAACAGCAATATTAAATTACTGATTTGACTTATTGTTTCGATACGATATTTTCAATATAAGGAATATTTAAAATTTAAGTGTCAGCGGTACAACCGGGAATAACTCTTAAATTATAAGTACGTATTCCTCAATAATATAATTTTTGGTATTTTTTTTTTTTTTGTTTAAGCGTAATTTAAAATTTAGGTATCTGCGGTTATTTATAGATTGACATATATAAATAATAAACAAAATCACAATGAAATCTGCCAGTTTCATGAATATTTTTATATTAATCAACAAAAATATGTGATTCTGTCAGTATTTTACAGACGTACAGATTTATAAGACAAGTGTTGCATAGAATACGGCCATTCTTACACATTGCTAATCATATTAAAACTTTTATTACAATTTCATATTGTTGTTATATCATATAAATTATACATAGCAATTTAGAAATTTCAATGCCCTCTTTTAAAAAATCTGGGATACGCGCCTATTGTACTCACTTCACTGGTTGACAGTTGAACAAATTGACAAACATTTGCATTAAGTATTTTCGTGTTCTGATGTTTTCACAATATTTTAAATTGTAAGTCATTATTGAAAAACTATTTAATTAACATTATAATGTTTTAAATGAGTGTAAACAGAAATGTAACAGTGAAACAAATGTAGTGAAAAATGAAAATTAACCTATAAATGTAATGGCCTGTTGGTAATGTTATTGCATTGTTTGTTATTACAAAAAAAAGTATCAGTTTATTACTTGTTCATTTGTAAAAAATAGAAAACAAACAATATTTTTAATTATTATTATTGTTCTATTTTTCTTTTAAGTTCATGGTATTTGTTGGTTAAAAAATTTCAGAAAAATTACATACATTAAACAGTCATATATTTATAAATTGATTACAATATATTTTGAAATAACAATAATAATAATAATAAAGCTCCATGAGTACCTACTAATATTTACAATTACAACATTTGTAAGTCGAGATTTATTTCATATAAAATTATACTCGTATGCAGAGTGTCTCAATAAGCTTGCTCACTATTGGTAACTTTTTTATTTGAAGAGATACGAGGTTGGTTAAATGAACAAAATTGTGCCATTTTATGTTAGAAAATTGGTCATATATACAAAATAAAAATTATGTCAGCGGTTCTCAAAATTTGGGACAAAGTATATATTTTTTAAATGGATCCTTATATTTTTTATTATCTTATTGGAAAGAGTATTTTTTTCTCTATAAGTAATGTTGTTTATGTACAATTTTTTCAAATAAACGAGTTATTTATAGTTAAAAATTAAAATTTTGTAAACTGTTTGATTAGTTTATTTAGCCAAGTAAGCCATGGAAACTATTGATTCTTTGTTTGTTTGACGTTTAATAATATTTCCCTTGAAGTTCTCTGTTAATTTAATAATGAAGAAAAGTTAGATATGATCTTGCTATATGGAAAGTTATATCTAGACACCAGTTACGTAGAACGGTCGGCTCTCTTTCCAAAAGAGCTGAAATGTGCGAAAGAAATAATGGCTTTCAATTTGAATATTTTCTTCAATTGTTTTGTTGTTGCTGTAAAATAAGTTAATAAAATAATAATTTTATAAAAGACAAATGTTTCCATGGTTTACTTGACTAAATAAATTAATAAAAGATAATTTTTATCTTTAAACGTAAATAACTCGTTTATTTGAAAATTTTTTACATGAACAACATAACCTTATTGGAAAGAGAAAAAAATGCTCTTTCCAATAAGATAATAAAAAATATATAGTTCCATTTAAAAATATATATTGTCCCAAATTTTGGAAACCGCTAACACAATTTTTATTTTGTCTACATGACCAATTTTCTAATATAAAATGGCACAATTTTGCCCATTTAACCAACCTCGTATCTCTTCAAATAAAAAAGTTACTAAGAGTGAGCAAGCTTATTGAGACACCCTGTATACTGTTCTCGAAATTTCAAATATATGATATTTCTCTCTTTTCGATCAAAATAATAATTTTAGCGCTAAAAATTTATATGAAACATAAAACAATGATGAATTTATATTTAATTAAATGATTGTAAATGTCACATATTTAATATTATAATTATAATTTATTATGGATGAGTGGATGCAAATGTTAAACCAAAATAGATATACATATCCTGAATTCCACAAAAAAATCAATGAATATTAAATTTATTCCGGTGAGTATAACGAATCAATGAACAAATTTTAATTGCAGTACGTGTATGTGTTGCGTGTATAACAATGATTATTTTGTGTTACTGCTAATTGTTTGTTTTTATTTTAATTCGTGTGGTATGTTAACACATTTTTTTTCTTTTTCAGCATGGGTTTTGGGTTGGTGGATGTGCAAGACAGTGCCGTACGTCCAAGGAGTTTCAGTGGCTGCATCAGTTTACAGCTTGATTGCCGTATCTCTGGACAGGTTAGTCAAAACTTTTTTATTATTAATAATAATAATATTATCATTTGAATAAGTATACAACACAATTATTTAAACTTTTAATGATAAATGATATCCTAATAAATAATTATTGAGAAAATTATGATGGCTATGTTTGTGGTAAAATAAAATTTTATTAAAAATTATATTAAAAAATCTGTTGTGGCCAGCACAAGACCTTCCGTCAATTCGATGTATTTTGTACAAATCCCATACCAAAAGGTCCTTGGAACAGATTCTATATAATATCATGTAAAATCGAACACGAACACATACTATTTTTTACAAATTCCATACCAAAAGTTCATTTGAAAAGGTTCTATAAATCCAATAAAATTATAACATAAACTACACTAAGTAATGTCCTTCCATCTTATCTTTGGCCTTTCTCTGCATGTCACTTGCAAGTAACACTATGACATACCAATTTTAGAACCTATACTTTCCATATTTGGGTTTGCACTTGCAACTGACATCTGTCAATTAAATTTTTTTGAATAATTATGTCAGTTGTTTCCATGATAAATAACAAAGCTGACTAATTTTTGAAAATTAATTTCTTTATAATGCTTTAAATTTACATCTATTGAATATGAAGGAAAATGTATAATTAAACCGTATAGAGAAGAGTATTTTCTTTAATATACATAATAACAAAATGTCAAAAAATAACATTTAACTGCGTTTTTTTAAGAAAAACTGTTAAAAACTTCAAATAAGGGTACTTCCGGTGGATCAATTATAACCAAAATCTAATCAACTCTGCATATGGTTGTACAGAAGAGGAATACGAAAGAATTATAATTTTTAGAATTGTAGTATTGGAGTTATCGTCGGAGAAAAATTTGTCACACACGGACACACATACACACACACGCACACACGGACACACGCACACACGCACACACACACACATACATACATACAGACATCATCTTAAAAATAGTAAATTTGTATTGTAGGGACCCTAAAACGTGCTTAGTCATTAAAAACTCACCACCGAATTTTTTGACCAAAGACAATACCTTCCTTACCTAAAGGTGACGGAAGGTAAAAATGTTAGGTACTTCATATTTCCATTACATTTGTTTTGATTTATAAATACTAACAATAAAAAAATTATAAATAATATATTAGTTCACAATTAACTGAAGCATATATATATTCTGTAAATATTATTGTGTTTACAAGTTTACAATTAAAATTATAATTTGCGAATAATGATTTTGTTTTATATTCAAATATAGATATATTGAAAATATTTTAAATATTGGAAATATTTTATGTTCACATTTTTTCACTGTTTTAAAAACATGACATTTAACATTTTATTTTTTTAATTTTAGTGTAATAAACGATAAGTTCTATGTAAATCAAAAGGCAGGAATTATTCGTTTCTTTGTCTTCAGACCCTGCGACAACCATTAACATTGATTACTAAAATAATTCTAAAATGGCTAAGGCGATAATAGTGATACTAGTTCTAAGCAATCCATACTACATATGTATATTTAAGACGCATCGTCTTGTCCTAATGTAATTATTAGCTCTGTTCGATGAGAAGTGCTTGAAGTGCAGAGTAGAATAGTGCAGTGCAGTGTAGTGTACACTAGTACAGTCTAATTTTGTGGTTTCATAAAACACACTAGTGTATATTTGGGCAAGTTTGCTCAGCTGTGAGTAATCAAACCAAGCGTAGCCAAAGGTGTAAAAGGTTAGGATGTTTATAAACTCAGTCATATTATAAAGCTGCAAAGAAGTGACTGCAGAAATATCTGTTTTAAAGAGCATAGTGTTTGAACTAATAAACGATTCTGACGAACATCAATCATCACTTGATTTTTCATCAGATTCAGAGACAGATTTATTAATTAATTCTTTATATAACAAAACAAAGAGAATATACTATATCCGAATCCATTATTTTAATTTCTCAATGTGTAAAATTTTAGGTTAATAAACAGATATGTAGATAGGATAGAATTAAAATGTCTAGCGAATAGCATTTAGCTACCCCCACTCCTAGTCTGCACTTTCTACACCACCTCGCGAGTCAGGTCAGAAACGTGAGCACTAGTTCTTAAAATTTTTGTCATCGAACAGCCTGCCAGAAGCTGCCCGTTTCTCATAAAACATGTTAGTGTAAGAAAGTTAACACTAGGGCGGCCTAGTACATGTCATCGAACAAAGCTAATGCTTATCATTTTTACTGTAAGGTATATGACTAATATTATTTTTTTAATTCATCTAATTATAGAGTTAAAAAATAATATACTCATATATATTTTTTAATTATTAAATATTAATAGAATTCGAGAAAAACTGCATTGAAACTTCTATGATGTCACCTGTGCCCAGTAATATAAGCAATGAGAGCAAAAGCGTGATTTGTAGTCTGAATCTATACTCAAATCGGATAAGCAATTAATATACGTCATCACTTAGTCTAAAAACCTTCCTGCATTAAATCCTTAATATTAAAAAATGAAATTAAATTTCAGACATCTGTGTATATTTACCTTACTCCTTACTACCTTCTTAGAAAAATTCTTCTAAATATAATTTTTGGAAATTTTTGTTATTACAGATATTGAAGAACAAAATTCTCCATCCAATACACTTAAAAAATCTGTTGTGGCCAGCACAAGACCTTCCGTCAATTCGATGTATTTTGTACAAATCCCATACCAAAAGGTCCTTGGAACAGATTCTATATAATATCATGTAAAATCGAACACGAACACATACTATTTTTTACAAATTCCATACCAAAAGTTCATTTGAAAAGGTTCTATAAATCCAATAAAATTATAACATAAACTACACTAAGTAATGTCCTTCCATCTTATCTTTGGCCTTTCTCTGCATGTCACTTGCAAGTAACACTATGACATACCAATTTTAGAACCTATACTTTCCATATTTCGGTTTGCACTTGCAACTGACATCTGTCAATTAAATTTTTTTGAATAATTATGTCAGTTGTTTCCATGATAAATAACAAAGCTGACTAATTTTTGAAAATTAATTTCTTTATAATGCTTTAAATTTACATCTATTGAATATGAAGGAAAATGTATAATTAAACCGTATAGAGAAGAGTATTTTCTTTAATATACATAATAACAAAATGTCAAAAAATAACATTTAACTGCGTTTTTTTAAGAAAAACTGTTAAAAACTTCAAATAAGGGTACTTCCGGTGGATCAATTATAACCAAAATCTAATCAACTCTGCATATGGTTGTACAGAAGAGGAATACGAAAGAATTATAATTTTTAGAATTGTAGTATTGGAGTTATCGTCGGAGAAAAATTTGTCACACACGGACACACATACACACACACGCACACACGGACACACGCACACACGCACACACACACACACATACATACATACAGACATCATCTTAAAAATAGTAAATTTGTATTGTAGGGACCCTAAAACGTGCTTAGTCATTAAAAACTCACCACCGAATTTTTTGACCAAAGACAATACCTTCCTTACCTAAAGGTGACGGAAGGTAAAAATTTATTATATCTTATATAGATTTAGAGATAAAGACACTATAATATAAAAAATATTCTAATCGCAGAGACTAAGGCACTAAGGAAACCTCTTGACAAATTCAAATGTTTATAACATAGTTTGTAAATGACATATTATGTCAGTGTCAAAAATCAACAGTTTTAGTGACATTCTGATAGTTTTTTCTGGAAAGTACCTATATTTAATCTTTCTTATTATATTATTAATTAAATATTTGAAATTATTGGTAAAATGCATATAAACATCAGAAATACCGCCAATCTGGTTAATGAATTGGAAGAATATCTGAGATTTAGGAACTTCCTCATACAATGAAAAATAAATATAATTAGAATTATATGTGTGCAGAAGACATGTTAAATATAATAAAAAACAATATTCGGGTAAAGTTCTGTAATTTTTTGTTATGAAACGACAGTTCGATAGCGAAGTGCAATACAATACTTATATAGCCTAATATGGAAATGGCGAGATGTCTTGTGCTGGCCACAACATTATTTTCATTACAATTCTCAACCTATACAGGGTGTCCCATTTAAGGTACGAATGCATTGGTATCTCGAGAACCGTAAGAGCTACGAGGTTGGTTAAATTAGACAAAAGTTGCCCCATTAGGAGGCTATTTTAATGGTGTTTTGTTATTTGCGAGAAAATGCATAGGTCACTAGATACAGTTGAAAATGTAAATTTCGCGATTTTCTTTTTTTGTTTATAACTTTGTTATATGAAATAATACGAGATTCTGGTTTGCACTTTCTTAAGGCACTTTTGTATGGTGAATTTGCAGAAGTACTCAAATTTTTTTTATGTCTAACCATTTACGAGTTACTGATAGCAACTTTTATTTTTCATATGGAGGTCATATTAAGCTATGGCATTTTTAAATAGAGATTTTTTTTAGCTTTACAATGATATAAAACAATAATAATTTATTTTAATAATTAACAGAAAAATTAGTAAAAATTGTTATTTATACTAAAATTAAATTGAAAAAAGTAAATCGAAGGCTGCTATGGAAACAACGAACAACAAAAAAGTGCAACAATTGAATTTCTGAATTTTACTTGACAATAGTAGATTATTACGAGTAATAAAAATGAATTTTTCTCGTTGGGAAAAATATGATATGTTGAGTTGTTACATTCGTTGTCAAAGTTCGTTTATTACTCGTAATAATCTACTATTGTCAAGTAAAATTCAGAAATTCAATTGTTGCACTTTTTTGTTGTTTGTTGTTTCCATAGCAGCCTTCGATTTATTTTTTTCAATTTAATTTTAGTATAAATAACAATTTTTATTAATTTTTCTGTTAATTATTAAAATAAATTATTATTGTTTTATATCATTGTAAAGCTAAAAAAAATCTCTATTTAAAAATACCATAGCTTAATATGACCTCCATATGAAAAATAAAAGTTGCTATCAGTAACTCGTAAATGGTTAGATATAAAAAAAAATTGCGTACTTCTGCAAATTCACCATACAAAAGTGCCTTAAGAAAGTGCAAACCAGAATGTCGTATTATTTCATATAACAAAGTAATAAGCAAAAAAAGAAAATCGCGAAATTTACATTTTCACCTGTATCTAGTGACCTATGCATTTTTTCGCAAATAACAAAACACTATTAAAATAGCCTCCTAATGGGGCAACTTTTGTCTAACTTAACCAACCTCGTAGCTCTTACGGTTCTCGAGATACCAATGCATTCGTACCTTAAATGGGACACCCTGTATACTTAGGTAAAAATACTATTACGTACCGATTTGGATAAGTATATCTTCTTAGCTTTCGTTGCTTGTAATACCTCGTATACAGATGATGTCACAGAATTTTCAAAGCCGTGTTTCTAGAATTTTATATTCATATTTAACAAACTTTAAAAAGAAACGGGTTTTATTTTTAACTATATTATTAATTTGTATATTGATGTTTTCTTTAAGTTTGAGCAAGGTCACATATGATACCCCATTGCACACTTAGCCGGCTGATAAATTTGATATGATGTCCTTCAGATCCGACCAAAATATGAAATGTTCCAGTTTTCAGCGCTTTAATCGGTGCAGGCAACCACACTGAAAAATTTCGTCTAAATCTTTTCAATGTTAGATTTTTATCGCTTTCAATTTCACGTCTGAATTTCCAGAAATAAAGAAAACCGTGAAGATAAAATACACTTATTTATATTTATATATTTGCTAAATATGATTCAATCATTTTCTTTTTATATGAATAAGATCAAGTAGGTATATATATATACGAATTAAACATTTTATAATGTACCGGATATGATTTTGATTCTATTGGTGACAATGGTGGTGGAATTCTCATGAAAAAATATTGTTACAACGCCACTGGTCTCATTAGACATGACGTCACAACTCCCACAATTTAAAAAAAATCATATCTTGCTTAATATAAGGAATTTTCATGTCGGGTTTTCATTAGTGGTTATAACTTTGTACAAAGTTTCGCAAAAAGAATATTAAAAATTAGTTTATGGGCCCATTGGATTTTTACTTGTCAAATTAGTATCTATTGGGTAAAATTTTTAATCAGTTGTTAAAAATTAACCACTTTGTTACAGAATATGCCCTCTTATCTGTTTTTCGATTGATTTATTTGGTTGGTGAAGTTAATAACTCATAATACGTTCAAACTTCCCGCCATTTAGCTCCCACAATCCTTTTCATCAGGTGACGTTTATCTGCTCAAGGTCGCGCTCGACAGTAACAATTAGTAAAGCAATAGTGGTAGTCATTTGTCATCCGCGCTGGTATTGTTGGAAATGATCCTGTGACGTACGGCTTTTCTGCTATTGGCATATGAGCTGTGCTGTGTCACTGGCTACTGCCACTGTTCACTGGGCACACAAACGTAACGGACAGTTTCACACTAACAATAACAGGCTTTAGGGATTACAACTAAATTATGGTATTAGCATTGTGATTGTACTGATAAAATCGGCCTAGTGGGAGAATTGAGGTTGAAGATGGTGATAGTAGTGAAATAATTCAGGGAAGAACAATTTATCGTTATTATGAAAACAATCCGTGCAGTATTTAGGAAATTTTGCGCCCCCCTCACCCGGATTTTAATTATATCTTATTCAAAAACATTTAATAACAAAAAATGTATTCAATAAAATGATGAAAGGGATAAAACATTAATTATTTCTTATCCAAAAAAAAATTTCATAAAAACATTTAATAACAAAAAATCTGTTGTGGCCAGCACAAGACCTTCCGTCAATTCGATGTATTTTGTACATAACCCATACCAAAAGGTCCTTGGAACAGATTCTATATAATATCATGTAAAATCGAACACGAACACATACTGTTTTTTTACAAATTCCATACTAAAAGTTCATTTGAAAAGGTTCTTTAAATCCAATAAAATTATAACATAAACTACACTAAGTAATGTCCTTCCATCTTCTCTTTGGCCTTTCTCTGCATGTCACTTGCGAGTAACAATATGACATACCAATTTTAGATCCTATACTTTTCATATTTGGTTTTGCACTTGCAACTGACATCTGTCAATTAATTTTTTTTGAATAATTATCTCAGCTGTTTCCATAATAAATTGCAAAGCAGACTAATTTTTGAAAATTAATTTCTTTATAATGCTTTAAATTTACATCTATTTAATATGAAGGAAAATGTATAATTAAACCGTATAGAGAAGAGTATTTTCTTTAATATACATAATAACAAAATGTCAAAAAGTAATATTTAACTGCGTTTTTTTAAGAAAAACTGTTAAAAACTTCAAAAAAGGGTACTTCCGGTGGATCGATTATAACCAAAATCTAATCAACTCTTCATATGGATGTACAGAAGAGGAATACGAAAGAATTATAATTTTTAGAATTGTAGTATTGGAGTTATCGTCGGAGAAAAATTTGTCACACACGGACACACATACACACACACACACACACGGACACACGCACACACACACATACACACACACATACATACATACAGACATCATCTTAAAAATAGTAAATTTGTATTGTAGGGACCCTAAAACGTGCTTAGTCATTAAAAACTCACCACCGAATTTTTTGACCAAAGACAATACCTTCCTTACCTAAAGGTGACGGAAGGTAAAAATATATGCAATAAAATGATAAAAGGAACAAAAAGAAATTTTAAACATTTGTAATATGGATCATAGCCACGTAAATTAAATAAAATCAGTCAAAAATGTGAGATGGAATAGAAAATTAACTAAAACGAACAAAAGAAAACATTTCTATAGCAATTTTCAATAGCGAAACAATTTAATTTCATAAGTGACTGCCAAGGATTATGACTGCGCGTACACATGCAACTGTAAATGTAGCCAATTTAAAAATTTGTGTTTTGTCACAAACTGATCAGTTGCGCAACTGTGTGCAACTTCTTTGTGTCCTATACAGTGTGTCCCATTTAGAGATGCCACCATTGGGATCTCGAGAACTATAAGAGATACAATGTCGGTTAAATGGAACTTTTTGTGCGCCTTTGGGAGGCCATCTCAGATGTGCTTTTGCTTTTCCAAAAATTCTCATAGGGCACTAGATAATGACGAAAAACTGAATATTGTTGATTTTTTCTTTTTCAAATAACTTCTAAACTATTAGTAATTGAGAAAAACGTTTCAAATACAAAAGATACATATTTTTATTAACTAACCAGTGGCGTACGAAATAAATTTTTATATCCGTAAATTTTAGAGATATAACACAAACTTATATTTTTTTGAATGGAACCCATATCTGATTTTAGTCTCAAAAAAATAACTATTTTTTTCTCTTTTCAATGTTGTAAGGGTTATTATGTTTTATATTTGTTTTGCCTTCAAAATTATTATTTTTTTCCTTATTTTGTAATAAATTTACAATTATCTTGAAAATATTGATAGATTTCTATTTAGAAATACTCCTTGTATTTAAATAATTTATTTCGTTAGAAAAATTTGCTCAAAACTCGTATCAAATTAATTTTTATATTTTGTATCAGGTCGACCTTGGCACATTATAGTGTAATTTGTAATTATAAGTCTAGAATAAAAATATTAAGTAATAAAGGCATAGAATAAATTATATCGATCAAATACAATATAATTAATAAAAATAATAATATTTTTTGGGAAATAATAAGAAAATGGGGTATTCCGACATTTTTTAAAAATATTTTATTACATCAGAACAGACCAGTAGGACTCTGAATATCTAACTTTGAGTAAGAAAATGTATGCATCACATGAGATATGAATTTTTAAAAAATTCATCTCAATTCAAATTTTCTTATCATGGCGCGCTTATGACGTCAACTCGATGGTGACATCTGCAACGAACTTCAGCGCCTAAATCCACATGTTCATGACAGCCATTTGCTTGTTTACTTATGATTTTAGTAGCAGCGTGTATTTCGGTGTTTGTCCTGTGTTTGTTTATGGTAAAAATAGGAGTAATAATTATAAAGTGGACGAAATGTCAAACAAGAAATATACCCGAGCGTATTAACTACTGGCTCCATCTGTGTTTTTAAACGAAAATATTTACTTTGAAATGAGCAACAAATTATCAACTTGACGTCATAATTTTCAAGGACGTTTCTAGAGCTGTAAAAATTCCAATTTTGTAACATTAAATTATGAATTAAAACTTTTTATGAAACATGTTTTATTATATTTTTCTACTATATGAAGATGGAAACTATAGAAAAAAGTTATTATTTTGCATTAATTCCATATCATCGGAATACCCCATTCACAAAAATAAAGAAAAAAATTAAATTTTAGGAGCAAAACAAATATCAAACATAATAACCCTTACATCATTGAAAAGAGAAAAAAATAATTATTTTTTTGAGACTAAAATGAGATATAGGTTCCATTTAAAAAAATATAAGTTTGTGTTATATCTCGAAAATTTACGGATATAAAAATTTATTTCGTACGCCACTGGTTAGTTAATAAAAATATGTATCTTTTGTATTTGAAACGTTTTTCTTAATTACTAATAGTTTAGAAGTTATTTGAAAAAGAAAAAATCAACAATATTCAGTTTTTCGTCATTATCTAGAGCCCTATGAGAATTTTTGGAAAAACAAAAACACATCTGATATGGCCTCCCAAACACGCACAAAAAGTTCCATTTAACCGTCATCGTACCTCTTGTAGTTCTCGAGATCCCAATGGTGGCACTTCTAAATGGGACACACTGTATATTTAAATTCAGAATATTATAATTAATTTTGATGCTTTGCAGGAAAAGATTGTCTTCTCCAATCGAACAAGTAAAAAAAAAATTATTTTTTATTCTAAAATAATTAATCATTTTTTAAATTACATATTAAATTATCAATATATAAACCCAATAACCCAATAATAATAAAAAATGCAGCAATGCTTAAATTATATTTGATAACTTGAAATTTACTCTGAATTTCTTATTTAAACGAGAATTAAAATTTAAACGACATTAGTGAACGAGCCCGAAATGAATAAAATCCATATTAAAACCAAACAATTTAGTTGCATGTACACCTATTGGTCTAATTGCTTATATTAGCGAAGCTTGGCCCTCTGATGATCAAACTGATACGAAACAGTTGCGTAATTGAAAATTGCATGTCAGCGCTAGGCCTTATTCAATAAATAAAAGCAGTTATTAAAGGAACTAACTATAAAAAATAATTGGTAAAAATAAAGGCTGATTTAAGTGCACTAAAATGTATACATTTCAGTATTTAAATAAGTTATTCTGTACCACGGTAGCGTGCATAAAAAACACAGATTTCCGAAATACTGTCCTGTATCAAACTTCAAACCTATCCCGCTTACAATTTTAAAGCTGAAGGTGAACGAATAAACACGAAGATGACCCGAGTAGTCCAAGCAACGACTTTAGTTTGCTTCACCTATAGAACCGCAAACCGCATGCGAGTTCCAGGTAGTATTCATTTCAGTAGTACCATTAATTCGCTAAATGTTCACCAAAGCGAAACGCAGTGTCAGCGAACAACGCCGGTAAACCTGAAACATTTACTTTGAGCTCAGTTTGAGTATTTAGTAGTAGGGATGGGCATTTCGATTCGATTTTCTGAAGAATTAATCTTTTTGTAGTTTGATTTCCGATTTTTTATCGATCTGCAATGTGCTGAATCGATCTGTAGATCGATCTATTTTTTGAAATATTGACTCGAATTTTATTACCAAATAAAAATATATTTCCTACAAAGTAAAAAATTAATTGATTTCACCAGCGCCATCCACTATTACTGTAACGAGTCACGATCACATACCACATTTATAACACACTTCATTCTTCACTCATATTAGTCATGTTCACATCACACACAGCCAAGAGCAACAGCAAGTAGCAAATGCAGAAAAGTGAAAACTATTAAACATAACTATATTCGAGATTCGTTTTTGTTCTACAGCGCAGTGTTTACGTCAATCAAATAATAAAAAAGTACAAAAAGCACAAATCAGTTTTAGAAACTTGCTAATTTATAACTGAATTTTGAAAGATCAATTTTTCGTGAATCAATCTTTCGGGGGCGATTTTCAATGAGATCGATTTTTAAAAATTTGATCTAGATCGATTTTTATCGATTCAAAAAATTGATCTTTTACGGCTTTTTGCCCATGCCTAATTAGTAGTAAAAGTAAGAATCTGAATTTGCGTCCCCTCTGAGATTGCGCTCTGGGCAGCACTGAAAATGAAAACAATAGCTCGTCCAGCAATCATTTGAATCAATGACTTCAAAATCCTCCGTATTAATACTAATCGTTGCTACTGTGAAAATTTAAAGTTTCTTTTCTGTGTACATTATATGTCTATGAAAGTTGAAAATTGCTTGAAACTATTTAAATAGGCAAAGTTTTATTGGGGTTCCGAAGCACTATAGTTGCACAGTAAAATTCTTATCTAAGATGTTAAGCTTGCTATAACAATGAATGCTTATACTGATCTGAGCACCTGGTAACGTACACGAGTAACAAGATTATACTGAACGATATTTAAAAAAAATCTGTTGTGGCCAGCACAAGACCTTCCGTCAATTCGATGTATTTTGCACAAATCTCATACCAAAAGGACCGTGGAACAGTTTCTATATAATATCATGTAAAATCACACACTATTTTTTACAAATTTCATACCAAAAGCCAAAAGTTCATTTGAAAAGGTTGTATAAATCCAATAAAATTATGACATAAACATACACTAAGAAAAATGCACTTGACACATTTTACTTTCTGCTTCAGCTTTCCCCTATTTTATTAGGGGTCGCTGTTTCCTCTTCTCTTCCACTCATTCCTGTCCAACACATCTTCTTCACACAGTCCTTCCTTTCTCAAGTCTTCTGCGATACAGTCCTTCCATCTTCTTTTTAGCCTTTCACTGCATGTCACTTGAGAGGACTACTATGAAATACTAATTTTTCATCCCATCCCTTCCATATTTGGTTTTGCACTTGCAACACACATCTCTCAATTTTGAATGTATCAGCTGTTTCCATGATAAATAGCAAAGCTGACTAATTTTTGAAAATTAATTTCTTTTTAATGCTTAACTCTACATCTATTGAATATGAAGGAAAATGAATAATCAAACCATATAGAGAAGAGTATTTTCTTTAATAAATATAATAACAAAATGTCAAAAAATAATATTTAACTGCGTTTTTTAAGAAAAACTGTTAAAAACTTCAAATAAGGGTACTTCCGGTGGATCAATTATAACCAAAATGTAATCAACTCTTCATATGGATGTACAGAAGAGGAATACGAAAGAATTATAATTTTTAGAATTATAGTATTGGAGTTATCGTCGGAGAAAAATTTGTCACACACGGACACACACACATACATACAGACATCATCTTAAAAATAGTAAATTCGTATTATAGGGACCCTAAAACGTGCTTATTCATTAAAAACTCACCACCGAATTTTTTGACGAAAGACAATACCTTCCTTACCTAAAGGTGACGGAAGGTAAAAATTAAGTTAAGGTCAGTATAGATTTAAGTATCTCTTTCACTCTTGTTTGTTTTACTTCACACAGGTGTGACATGACAATAGTTAGAGCAATGGTTCAAGCCGGCTTCCCACGGCGCATGGCTCGACGAACTTTTACCTGAGTTTGGCGAGCCTCGCGCAGTGGGAATGAGGTGGCTCGTTGGTTCGGCTCGGGCTTCCCGTCAGTTGTCGGTAAATTTGACACGAGTCAAAGGAAAGGAGCCGCTCGTGTAGGGTCGGCTCGTACCACCTTTCCAACGTTCCAATATATTTATGATTCAAGGACGAAATTTTTAGATTGTTTTCAACTGCGTAGATACACTCTTGAATGACTCGGCTTAACTCGTCCGAGCCAATACAAACGAACTACTTACCAACCACGACCCAGGCGCCGTGAGAATGGTCAAGACGCGTTAAAGTTCGTACTCGATCACGCCGGGTTCGAATCCCACTACTGCATGGATATTTGTATGTCAACCAACATGTCAACTCACTTTGTAATTGGGATTTAATCCTGTCATGGTACTAGAAAAATTGTCACTAAATGACATGGAGCTACAAATTCTAGGTCTGTGCTGTATGCTCCTTAAAATATATACCTATTAAAAAAATCTGTTGTGGCCAGCACAAGACCTTCCGTCAATTCGATGTATTTTGTACAAATCCCATACCAAAAAGTCCTTGGAACAGATTCTATATAATACCATGTAAAATCGAACACGAACACATATTATTTTTTACAAATTCTATACCAAAAGTTGATTCGAAAAGGTTCTATAAATCCAATAAAATTATAACATAAATATACACTAAGTAAAATGCACTAGACACTTCCTTCATTTCTTCTTTCCCCTATTTTATTAGGGGTCGCTGTTTCCTCTTCTCTTCCACTCATTCTTGTCCAACGCATCACACAGTCCTTTCTTTCTCAAGTCTTTTGCGATACAGTCCTTCCGTCTTCTCTTTGGCCTTTCTCTGCGTGTCACTTGCGAGGAACACTATGCCATATCAATTTTAGATCCTATACGCTCCATATTTGGATTTGCACTTCCAAATGACATCTGTCAATTAGAATTTTTTAATATATCATCTGTTTCCATGATAAATACCAAAGCAGACTAATTTTTGAAAATTAATTTCTTTATAACGCTTTAAATCTACATCTATTGATTATGAAGGAAAAAGTATAATAAAATCATATAGAGAAGAGTATTTTCTTTAATATGTATAATAACAAAATGTCAAAAAATAATATTTAACTGCGTTTTTTTACGAAAAACTGTTAAAAACTTCAAATAAGGGTACTTCCGGTGGTGTAATTATAACCAAAATCTAATCAACTCTTCATATGGTTGTACAGAAGAGGAATACGAAAGAATTATAATTTTTAGAATTGTAGTATTGGAGTTATCGTCGGAGAAAAATTTGTCACACACGGACACACACACACACGGACACACACACACACGGACACACACACACACATACATACAGACATCATCTTAAAAATGGTATATTCGTATTGTAGGGACCCTAAAACGTGCTTATTCATTAAAAACTCACCACCGAATTTTTTGACCAAAGACAATACCTTCCTTACCTAAAGGTGACGGAAGGTAAAAACAATTAAAAATTAAGTAATTTCAAAAGTTAGTCGAAAAACAAAGAAATATGAATTAGTAAATAACGATGATTGAAAGCTAAAATCAGTTTCAAGTTTTAATGAATATTATTTATTAATTAGCGACTGAAGGTTACAGCTTTCAATTAAAAGTTCGTTTTTCTTTTTCTCTGCTAAATCGAATATTGCTGCTTTTTGTTTTTCAATAAATGAAAAAATAAAAGAAACAAATTTGTATTTAGAATAATTGATGTTAAATTAATTGGGGGAAATTCATAAAAATAACAATAACGAAATACAAAATCTGACAGATTTATTTCCTTTTATTTAATTTACGTCATAGTGAAATATATTAATACAACTATTTAAAATTTAGTCAGAAACTTCACATACCTACTGCTTTTAATTTAAAGTTTTAAACTACATATTTCACACAAATGCACTCGTAAACTTGTACAAGTTTTAAATCTTTTAATTAAAAAGAACAATATTTGTCAAAAGTCTCTTTCAACGATGATAAAAGATCAAATAAGTGTGAAAAATCCCACGTCAGTGCACTGCCCGCCATTTTTTTCGTTAACTCATACAATTTCAATTTCTTAGACCTAACCTCACTTCCGAGCTCACTTCAACAACCATGATCTAAATTCATAGCGATGCACTTTTCTAGTCTCTTTGCCTCTCATTTCAAACAATGTGCTGAGCTGTTGACATTAATATATTCACAAGGATTTGCGTTCCATTTTTCCCAACTGCAATGAGATTTAGGTCGCAGAAAGTGTCACAGCACGTGTTTAATCATCATGGCGGAGTGACACGGTGGATAACAGAGAATGTTATTACCGACCGTGTAGTTTGTGAGGTTATTGTTTTAAACGGTTTTCAATTGTTGGAGCACTGCCAAAATGGAATGTGGTTATGGGAAGAATGACTGATTATCGCTTTAATACAAAAATTTATTGAATACTTTGCTTGTTTTCAAGAAAAAAAACTGCATAAACGTGTCTCATAATTCAAAATAAACATTACGTATGGCGCTTATATTTGGACTTTTATTTTCCACTTTCGCTTGTTAACAAATACGAGGGTGGTTTCAAAAGGTTGCTGCTTAACACAGAGAGGGCGAGATAGACGTATAATTATTTTTTGTGAGTTTATAAGAACTGCGAACTTTTCGGATAATTAAGGTGACTATACGTCCCGAATTTCCCGGGACAGTCCCGAATTTTCAGACCCTGTTCCGATTTTCACAACTCGTTTTTTGGTCCCGAATTTATAGCATTGGTCCCGAATTGCCACAAAAAAACAGTAATGTGAGAATGTAAAAGTTTAAATGCATATACTTATTTAAGTAGTGTAGATTGCAAACTGAAAATACAATTATTTAAGTTAAGAGACGTGGTATCATATTAAATGAAATCCCTTTTGGAGTCAAGTTGAACAGCCTTTTTATTAATTAATAAAATGACACCAAATCGTAAATTATTGGAAATTGATATATATATATATATATATATATATATATATGAGGAATATGTTTACGTTAAACAATATATCACGGAAGAAAAAATATAGGAATGGTCAAAAAATAAGTCGTGCCCAGTTCAAAGGTGGATGGAAATAACTACATATTTTAATGAACCAGATTCCTTATTCAAATGTTTTAAAATTACCAGTTTTTCTTTTGTCTTCCCGGCCCTAATGCTGCAAATGAGCGAGGAGCGAGTATTTAGCATTATGAACAGTTTTTGGACTAGTGATAAGACACAGCTTAAAGTGGACACTTTGAAGAGTATGTTAATCAGTAAAATAAATTTTAATGAAAATTCGCAGACTTTTTTTAAGAAAATCAAAAAAGAAAAAGATGTTCTAAGAAATATTCATGCTTCAGAGAAATATAACGCTACTTCATCAAAATAATTTAGAAGGGTTACAAATTTATTATTATGTTTAAAAATGAATACCGTGTTTTTATTTAATCTTTATTTTTTTAAAAAAAAATATTAGGTATATATCATATATTATATATCAAAAATAAAACAAAAAATTATTTATTTTGGTATATATAATATATCGTCCCGAATTTCTAACTTCGAAATCTGGTCACCTTAGGATAATCCGCTAATTTGTGACTTAATTTAAATGTGGTTATTTACCATATTTTTTTATTTACTTATTTTTTCTGAAAGTTCAACTTTATTTCTAGTAGAGTATTTAATTTTTAAAAATTTTGTCTATTACTTGAATGCCTTTCTGATGACGTAGAATACACGGAATGACATTAATGACAAGATTATCCGACTAATGACAAATCTGTATACTCTTAACAAAATGTATCATTTCATTGCCAACCTCATGGTATCATGTTTACTTGATAGCATGTCGAAACGTCGAAATAGATCTTCAGACTTAACAATCAGATACAAAACAAATACATATTGCAGACATTATAAAACACTGGCGAGAAGAGCACAGATCTATTGCTTTAGAATAAATAAACTAACCTCTCTGTCACAGCTTAGTTGCTGTACATCTGTCTCCTAAACCTTAAAACTAATCATGTTATCTCTCTCTTTACCGTCTCTTTCTAATGTCCGTGATTGTGACGTCACAGCTTTCAAGGATTTTAAGTATTTTCTAACATTACTTAGATGTTAACTAATGAATTTTACTATTACACGCACAAAATTCGTTTAGAGTGTGCATTGATTTTTAAAATGGAAAACACCGAAACAATTTCAACAAAGACTTTAAATGTGAGAGAGGCAGTATTATGAAGCTGATCCTGATATTTTTATGGAAAGATTTGTTACTGCCGATGAGACATGGATTCAAAACTATCGGCCTGGATCAAATCAACAATCCGAAATAGTGGAAGCTCAGGCGTTCACTATTACCCAAAAAGTCTATACCTACACATATTAATTTAAAAAGGATAGGAATGAAGCATTCAATAATAAAAACAAACAAATGTAATTGAACTTTGCAGGGTAAAACGATAAAATGCTCGATAAACTTTGCAAAACATTTTTACACATTCTGCATGGCACCTAACTTAATAATCATTACTTTCACCTAGCATGTAGTAGTATTGTCTTGTGTTTATTATTCCCATCGCACTGCTAATTATATTATTGAGCGATTATTCCTTGCCATTTACGTTTACCAAATTTAATAAACATCTATTATTTTTGTTGCACAGTTAATACTTTTTATTATGCAGTTTGTTTTATCAAGCTCCGTTTTCTCCAGGAATTTATATTTTTGTCATAGAAATTTTACTTGTGTCGAACATTTTATATTTTTACCGAAAGTTAAATATTTTATAATGAATTTAATAATCTATAGAGCAATTTTTTTTATATTGAAGTTAATTACCATGCATTTAATGTAGCCATTTAAAAATTCTTGGATTAAAGCAAAACATTGCAGACACTAATGACAGTACTGACAGTTCACATAACCTCACAGAAAATAATTGTGCGTCTAATGCTGCACTCTCTGTGTAAGACCGCGAACTTTTCAATCCATCCCCGTACAGCCATGTACATAACATTTGACTTCTCTTGTTATTTTTTTCAAAAAAAGAAACTACAGCTGTGAACTTAGTTTGTTGAATAGTTAGATTATTTTAAGTTGCAATAAATTTATTTTATTATCCTTAAAAATTACAGCATTTAAGTTGCATTACATTATTGGTAAAACTAATATACTGAACATAAAAATCGAAGATTTACACAGCATTAAAAACTAAAATGTTTCACATAAAACTGCAATTTTATTTGTAAACTTAACTAATAAAACTTCAATTTAGATGTTGAGATAAAACTTAGTTTGTGAACATTAAAAAATTGCACTATATTTAATGAGAAATTATATTATAAAATATTTCATTTAATTTCAATTTTCGATTCAAATTAAATTTGTTATATTCATTATAATTATAAACTTAATATTTATAACTAGTTATTGAATATTGAATAGGCATAAATTCTATATTGGGAACAAATCCATATATTATTTAATTAGAAAATATGTGATGTTAATATGTGTGAAATGAAATTATTACATCAGGTAATTTGAATTTAATTTGTTTAGAGATGAAATGTTCACAAATGAATGGTTGATACATTGTTTTAATAATTAATCATAGATATACAATGTGTCTAGGCTATTTATTCAATAATATTCATATGATAATGTGAAAGCCATGATTGAACGAGTATTATTGGAATCCAGCTATAATTATTCTCATGGTATTATGAATTGAGTTAATTTTGGATATATAATTGCCATTATTTGTGGTAACTGCAGTAGATTATGTTAATAATATAATAAAGAATTTATGTTTGTGGTAACAGTTTCATTTTTAGTTTAAAATTTTGAATTATTTAATTTTAAAATTTGTTCATCACGACATTTATAGCACCTTAGACAACAACGCTCTGATGCTTAAAAGAAAAAGACGGACATAAAAAACATTAACGTCTCACTGTGTAGAAACCTTGGGCAATTATTTGTCAGGGATCTAGTTTTATTATTTAAGGTTTAAGCGATTTTTTTTAATTGTCATTGTCACTTAACTTAATCTATGGAACTAATCTCTATCTTAAATTTAATATTGTTAATACGACAGATACCTCCTTCTCCTTATTATCATATTTCACATTATTTAATATGTATAATGAATAAAATTTAGGAAAATGGGAGAATTAATATCAAAATATAGTGAAATTCATTTGTTGTAATTTAAATAATAATAAATATATGAATAATATGGATATTTATTTATTTAGTGAAATGTGTCCTTGAAACATAGAAAGCACTACATAGATAGAGTAGAAAACAAGAGAGATAGTTTGTGTTTCCAATTATATGATCAGCATAATTCAGCTGATACAGACAAATTAGTTTGTTGTTGGAAGTTAGGTTGATATGTGGCTAAGGCCGCAGCCTTAAATGCAAGTGCGCGCACATGCAACTAAAAAAATCGCACAGATTAAAAAGATGCAACACGTTCCATTTTTGAAGCGACGCGATTGCCGCAACTTGAATTGAATCACATGAGCAGACATGAAATTGTCCGCAGTTTTTGTCGTAGTCTTAGTTCATTTGCTGTTGCGTATCTGACTTTGCTATTAAAATTTTATTTTTAAATGTTTGAGGTCAATTTTCCAACTATAGATTAGTGTCTAATGATTTAGACAAAATAATATAAGAAAAATCGCCCATATTCTGTAAATAAATCGATAATTTTAATAGATTATAAACGACTATTAATGTATCTATTATGTATCACTTATTGTTTATATTAATTTGTTATAGTTGTCCTGATGAAAGAGAAAATATCTCCGAAACGTAGACTTTAAATAAAAAGAAAAATAAAAAAGACTGAAGTCCTGTGTATTCATTATATAATTAATCGATAATAGTTATCGATCGATAATGATTTTTGACAAATAGAAGCAAATGTATCATCTGTTAGTTTCATTTTTTATTCAGCGCCTAATATAATTACTGGCTACAATTTATTATCGATTGATAAAAGTTATCAATTGAGTTTCTAAATAGAGGTGAATATCTGAGGTAAAAAGAAGACTCGGATCATTTTGAAGAATTGTCCTTTTAGCAATCTTTAACTTAATATTAGATGTAGCCAATACTGCTTTTAGGTTTTTTTTTTAAAAAATTTTCAACCAAAGTTAGCAAGTACGCGGTCCATGTATTTTTAGCGACTAACGACAAGAAAATCTTATCTGCGCACCTAGCCTAAAGTCAGACTTTCAGAAAAAAGGCTCATAATTTTTCTATTTGTGAACAATTTTATGCTTCTAATTACATAAGAATTTATTTTTATTGTCAACAGCCCTCAAAATCACGTCATGCGGACCACGTCTCATACTCTGCCCTATGATTTGAGAAATTTAGTAAGATGTTATTTGTTTTATGGACTCAAAATAAAGTCATGTAAACAGTGAAAATATAAAATATTAACGTGGGTATTAATTACCATTTTGTTGTAAATTTTGAGAAAAAATTTGAGGTTCAGAAAACAAAATATCAAATGCATTTCAATATCTTTGCAACTCCATTCTCTGTTGATAGCAACATGTCTGTGAACAAATGGACTGTATACAAAGTTGCGTTCAGAATCTGAAGTATAACTTGAAGAAAAATTTATTCAAGTGTCTTTATTGAACTTTTATAAAATGTCTAAAGAAAAATATCTGGTACGCAGTTCTATATTTCTCTTTTGGGGAGTAAATAAATTTTTACGTGTAATTTTTTTCGAAAATAAAGCAAACAAAAAGTAAAATAAGAACAAAAATTTCAGACGAGCCTCTTGAAAACACTCGTGCATCGCTCCTACCTCTATCAAACTACCACTACTCGTATTATCGGAAAAAAACAGATGTTCACATTACGAGTATAAATGTAATATTCATATTTTTTTGGTTAAATAATAAATATTGTTTTATTGTGCGAGTTGATAATATTTATGGGTTACACTGTAGTCAAATAAATATTAAATTCTGTGACTGGTAGTATTTTCTCTTTATCAGGGGTAATTATGCCAAGTCTAAAAACAACAAATTCAGTTGTTTTTTAATCATACCAATGTATTTTTTAATAGTAGCTGTGATAATTTGTTAGTTGTGAGTTAGGGTGACTAAAATTTTGAGTAAATAGTACCAGTCTGTAGGTTTTGTTGGACGATGCAACTCAAAAAATTGAGCATCCAAAACAATTACAAGTACTGAATACTCTTATTTTATAACTATTATCTTTTTGTAATAATTACGGTTTAAATTAGGTATTAGGTTTGTAATAAATAAATTGAGAAATTAAATTGTAACTAGACAAGTAAAAATAATTAGTATTAATGACAACGTTTATGTTACTAAACTAAAGAATTAATCTAATAAAACTAAATAAAGAAATTGCTTATTTTCAACTTTCTAGTTTAATTTTATGTCTTTAGTTTTGCGCCTGCGTCTATTGCATACTTATGAAATATTTAAACTTAACCTACAAAAATGTACATTCTGCAGAGAAAAATGACGAATTATTATTATTATTATTATTATTATTATATATACAAACCATAGGCGCCGACTTTTAATATCCATAGTGAGTGCACACAGGGGCGGACTGGCCAGTCGACCGCCGCTTGTACGGCCGGTCGGACAACCACTTCCCAAATTCAATAAATAAAAAAAAATCACATAGAGATTGGGCCGCAAGATTTAACCGCCCGGGCCGCTTACATATAGCCAGTCCGTCCCTGGGTGCACATATATATATATATATATATATATATATATATATATATATATATATATATATATGTATAATTTAAATTTATATATTTTAAAAGTTAGTATAAATACAGTAAAATTGGCCAGATAGTGTTTCAGTTTTCAGTTTCTTAGATATTGCTATTATTGTACTTTTTTTAAATAACACAACATTCAAATTTTTACACAAATTGATAGAAAATATTAAAATTTTTCTTCCCATAATAAATATTGTCTAAAAAACAAAATTGTGACTAAAAAAATTTAGTATTGAAAATAATGTACGAAAAAGAAGAATTTTATTATCATAGTAACACTTAAATAAATATTATTATCAAACGACAAAAATTGTTCAAGATTGCAACGAACTGTCAAATTTGGTCCAAATTTAGGGAGTAAAGGCTCTTATACTTTTTTAATACAAAAATTATTTTCGATAAATTACGGTAAAATTACACAGGTGAGCCATTTAAAAAGTACAAAAATAATTCCTACATATTTTTCTACATTTACAAGATCTAATTACCTAGTTTATTAAAATACTAAAAATTCTCTCTAAATATTTTTTCTGTATCTATAATAACTTTCGAGAAAAACCATATATCCAATTTTCATGTCCAACAGGTTACTTATCGCACTTAGTCATGCTTTTCATTCTAAACGGTAATATTATACACAGAAATAAGAATATATAAAAATAAATATCAGTTTACTTATTACTATTTTTTTTATATTATTATTATTAAAATTACTATTATCATTATTATTATTATTATTATTATTTCAAATAATAAATAAATAATTTACTCGTATTAATTTTTTGTAGTGAGTGCTCTGCACTTCCTAAATTTCTGTAGTGAGTGCTACAAACTACGTAAACGATGTCATTTTACTTTAGTGGCTTAATTCGATATTATAATTTACATGATACATAAACTCAGCAATATCATTCATTGTGATATATCTGATGATATATCATATTTAATATATTACGTACTGTATAAACATGCTTTATAACCCAAAAGGAGCAATATCTTTCCATTACTGTATATTTATTAGCTGTAGGTTAATAAATCATTGGCATTAAATAAACATCATACTCCAATCCTATATAATTTAACCCTTTTATTCCTCCACTTTCCACCATTCACATTTCGTCCCATTTCCTGTCGTAACACGTCCGTTCCCAGTCCGGCCATCGCGTATTTCCCGCATGCCGTATCCTGTTCTCTATCCAGGCTATCCTGATATTGACCTTTGGCACGTCGCCGGGACCTTGCGCTTCGCCTTCACCCATATTCCCACGCGCCTGGTTCTCAACCCCCCACTGTGGGATGTTAACACGGAGATCAGAACGCGTGAATGTGGGCTGCGACACGCGTAACAGCAAAGTAACATGGGTTGCTCCTTCTGGTATGAATTATGGGGATGGGATGGTGTAATAGCACTCGGATCATTGTAAGAGTTTTTACTTATAACTTTATAGGCTGATAATTTATTATCTTTTTTGTTAAAGAGTAGAATAAATTAAATCCTGAAATATTTTTTTCTAAAGGAATATTAAATCAAATTTCTAGCATAATAACTTTTTTCCAATATTAAAGTTTAAAATGAATATGAAAATATTGACAGCCAGAAATATCGGGTACATATTTCATACGAAGTTCACGCTACAATTATTAGACACATGGTTTCATTTTTAATATGTTCAAAATAGTTGCTTTCAACAATAATACACTTCACCATTTTTACCTCCCGCTCCACTTGCTAAAGGAGGTATAGGGATCTTGCTAAAAAACACAGGTCAAGAATTTGGTAAATGATCACGTTTTCAGGGCCCTAGAATCCGATTTTAACATTTTCACGATGATGTCTGTATGGGTGTGTATGGATTTTGTCAACTTTCTAACTCAAATATTATCATTCAGAAAATTCTGAAATCTTGTATTTCTACCTTATTCTTATATGGAAAGAAATCAGGTAATCGGAAATGGCACTTTATTTTACTCAAAATATTTTTTCTTCGAAAAATATCTTTAAATGTATTTTTTCGCGATTTAAGTTATTATAAAAATTAAAAATTAAGATCCCGACCGGCGCCAAATATTTCCAATTTTAAATGGCACAAAAGTGACCCCTGTGGTGCACTCTCCACGCCAGCTATGAGTGCCCGTGAGGTAACGCCTGGTAAGCGCCCACACGGTAAAATATATCGTCATCATTACCGATGTCTACATGTGTTGTAGATACTGGCACACCCAGAAATGGGTAATATGCCGTGATGATATATATTTATTTTATTTAAGATTATTAAATTTTCTACAGGTCTGCATTCACATTTTTTTCTTTTTTTTTTTTTTTTTAGATAAATATAAGACAATCTATTTTATAAATCCCGGAGCCTATATATTAATAATAAACACAATTTTTTAGTTACACAGATCAGACTTCAAGTGTACCTATGTAATTGAAAGATAAATGTCACTGTCAAAAAACCTATTATTTCAAATTAATAACGTTAACGTTTTAAAAAGAAAATTGTAATAGAAAATAAAACAATAGTTATACGAATTCAAAGAAACATTGCAACATCAATCTCTTCTTCAGACGATCCCGCATTTTTTCTATCCAAAAAATAGGTAAAAGTTGCACATTACCAAATTAGATGAGTATGGGGTGCATTTTGTATCTTATCATGTCAATTTGAACATCCTGTTTAAATATTTTATCAAATAGCAGCAGATACTGAATAAAAAATCTAAATGACTGTTAATAATTTGGTTTCTGTTGTTTATATTTTTGAAATTCGTTTTTGTTGACTTAATTTAAATAAAGGAATAAATCTAATAAGTATACGATTATTGTATAAAGCGAACGACGAGGAAACTATCAAACCAAGTAAGAAGACAATAGTATATTACTAACCGAGGTGGAAAGTGTTCCAATACTGTTCAGGGGCACAACGCGCTGATGTTAACTATACACCAAATGCAGAATTTTATACTTTAAAATTCTATGAGTAAAGTACTCCAGCTGTTGCATGGTTTGAAGAACTTTGTATATTTCATATCTTTATTATTTTACTTATAAATGTTTATTAATTTTTTAAAGGCAGTGTAAACGTTGCTAGTGTCGTCACCAAATTGGACGATCATTTTTCGTGGAATTCAACCATATATATATATATATACTCTGAAAGACATCTGAAATTACGTCTCTAATATAAAAATAGTACAATAAAAACATTGAAAGACTTTTAAGAATTATTTTAAGTGCCATCACAATAGAAAAGATATTAAATCACAGTTGGTACTACGAACAAGGAATTTTGTTTATTTAAGACTAATGTAAATGGCTGATATTTTATTCTGGTAGCATGTGACATTCCAAAAAACCTATTTATGCATTTATGCGACGCTGCTTTAACTCTCAATGCTAGGACGTAAATATCTGTATTCGTTCAGAGAGAAATGACGACGTATTAACAAAAATGATTTATATTTTATCTGTTTACACACCAGAAGTCGTTGTTCAGGATCATTGGGACAACACCATAAAAATAAAAAGATTAGACAAAAGTTGTCGCATCAGAATATTGTGATATACTATTATTTATTTTTTCGAAAAACTGCGTAGTAACTAAATGGATATTTTCCAGAATTGAATTGTACATCCTTCTCTAGAATATTTATATTCGTATTTATTTATTAATATTTCCTAGCAAGCGCCTTTAGCAGTGCAGATATATCGTCATTGCCGAAATGAAATGTGCGAATATAATAATAAAATATCTATTGTCTTTTTGTAAAAAGCAACGTTTTACACTTTAATATTATTATATTGTCTTCTTTTTCATGAATCTTGTCGGCGCGTCAGTTTAGAAGAAAAAAAGTAAACCTCGTGTTTGTTTGGCGCTGTTTTATTTTTTATTTACAAGAGATGGAAACGATGTTAAGCGAAGGAAGGCAGAAGAGAATAAATTGTTGGAGATAGAAAGAAATAGGACGTACATGTTTGAAGACAAAGAATCATAAAAATAGCAAAGTTTAAGCAAAAAATAAAACCAGGAATAATTACAATAGAAAATAAAAATATATTTTACAATATTATAATAGGGTCCCCTACTATTTTTTTTTTTTTTTTTACGAAACTTCATCTGATTTGAAAACGATCTGTAGTTGTAGTTTTAATTATTATTTGTTGTGATACACTCTCCACGTCACTAATGAGTGCCCATGAGGTGACGCCCGCATATATCATCATTACCGTTATCGATATATGAGTTCAAAGCATAGTGGCACACCCAGCAATGGGTAATATGTTGTGATGATATATATACTTATTTATATTTTATTTATAAATTGATCTATTTTAACACTTACAAAAATATACTAATATGTTTATATATACAGGATGTAAATTTTAAAACGGGTCATAGGGCTATAACATAGAAAAACAGATTTTTAGAAGCCAAAAGTTTCCATATTAATTTATTGAAAATATAATTGGTGCCTATTATAAAGAAAAAAATTAGAATTAGAAATTAAATTTAAAAATTTTTACAATGAAGAAAAAATATTAGCCATGAAAGTAACAGTAACAAAACATTGTCATGATAGGGGTCAATTAAATATTATAGTTATTAATTTATGAACCAATACAAAGTAACACAAAATAAAGTAAAAAATAGGATATTTATATCAGAAACAATTATTATTTATTGTAATAGGTATTTACAAACTAAAGGTGATCTACATGTAATTAGAAATAAGTTATAAGAAACGAGAAAAACTGCAAACTACAAGAAAACAAATTAAAACTATTTATGCTGGGTTTATGCAGCATGTAAATTATGCATTTAAATTAAGCTACTGAATTAAGAAACTAAACTAAAATAACGTCGTATATGCAGTAAATTAAAATTCATAATTTTATGTTTGACATTTCGTATAATCTAACTGTTATAGGTGCAATTGCGATTTATTTATATAAGATAAAAAAATAAAGGTAAACAATTTGTTGAATAAGTCCAATTAGTACTTCATCGCTCTTTTCTGCAGGAACTTTTTTATCATCGTCGTACATTTTCATTTGTCATAGGTGCGCGAGTGGCGCAGGCGCAGCATTAATAATTTGTAATTTTTCTTCATGAGACAAATTGTTCATGATTTCTTCTTAATAAAACGAAAATAATATTAATTTAACAAATAAAGTGTAAGAAACGTTTATTAATGAGCGTCTAAAGTCAACAATTGTTTTGTTTTGTTTCTGTCAGTTTCACGGCTATTGATATTTTTTCTTAATTGTGCTAATTTTTAAATTTATTTTGTTAGCAAAAAATTCGTAATTTTTTTCTTTATAATATGCACTAATTATTTTTTCAATAAATTAATATAGAAACTTTTGGCGTCCAAAAAACTGTTTTTCTATGTTATAGCCCTATGACCCGTTTTAAAATTTACACCCTGTATATATATATATATATAATCTGTAACTCTTTTAGTACCTTTCGGTGTAAGGGTACCGGGAGCACCGAGCCGCAGTGTGATAAATTTTTGTTGCTACTCTAACCACACTGCCGTACTGCCGGCATAATTGTACTGTTTAATTTATACCAATGTGTTTAAAATAACTTTTATTGTCAATAATTGGAAATGTACATACATGGGTATTACCTCAACAATTTAATAAAATAATAAAAACTACGTATATTATCATCTAAGTTTTGTTTGCCACCGACAGTCTTTGTAATTCATCATATCCTTCACTTTCATACAAACTCATGGAGTATCCATTTGGTGTGGCATCATAAATTTAAATAAGTGCTATTTGGTTTACTTTCGCTATTTCGTTATATAAGTACTTGAAAATGGATTGCATATTTCAAAAATGTGATAGCAAAAAACTTGAAGAGTAAGAATTTGGAATATATAAATTTGTGCTGTATTTTTTTTTTTTGTAGATATTAATGTGACAATACGAGCATTAAAACTCGAATATTTTAAAAATGAATATCATACTTTTAATATAAGTGACTCATGTTCAAATTTGTTACCATGGTGGAAAACCCCATTCAAAGTAAGTCATCGTATCTGACGGGTTTTAACCCACCTATCGCGAGACAATGGGGTCATTTCAAAAAAAATAATTGTCGATTTTTTTTATAAAATCATGAAATCCATCTCATTTAATAAATGTAGTAATAGAAAATAATTTGATATATGCGACTTTTCATTCATAAATTTGCTAATAAACTTTCGCGTTTTTAAACACGGACTAAATTTGTGACGACACATATTCATACTCACACAAAGACAATTCTCTGTCACACACACTCTTCACAACATGAAATAGTAACCTAACCTAAAAGTGTGACAGCTAACAGCAAAATATACAAGAGAGAAGATTATTGTTACTTTCTATTTCTTTAAAAGTACTAGGGCAGTATAAGGTATGTAAATAAACCATTTATTTAAATAAATTCCAAACCAAATAATCATAGTTCTACATTAAACCGGTAGAGTTCGACAGTCGTATCCGTGAATATGTGTCGTCAGCCGTTGAAATATTTGAAATTAAATGCAACTTTTAAAAAATCATATCTCTGATTCTAAAGACTTGTAAGATGTAAAACATACACATACATGTTTAATTTGACCTATTTTTTCAAGAAAAAAATAAATCAGAAAATGTGAAATGACCCCCAGTTTTAATCTCAAGCGAAATTTTGTCCCCGCAAAACTCGGATCGTTACGTTAGTTTTTAAGATAAGTTTAATAAACAAGTAGAAAAACTCGAGATATATTTCGGAAATGATCAATATACACGTATATAATTTTCTTCCAATATATTTGTTTTATTTGTATTATAACATAACCCGTCCATCTCCAAACAACTTGGTATGCAAAAATAGCTCGCGTGGTACGGAAAGTTGAACACCCCTGTACGTATCTGAATATTGAATAAATCTCACACAAATTACAAATCAGATCGTCCTTCAAAAAATCTCCAATAAATTCACAACTATGTAGACACAATAAAACACATCGGTATCCTCATATCCACTACATCATTCACAAATACAATTCCAAATTCCACTATCCATAATCTAAAACTACTGCAGCTGGATACAAAACTGCATATAAGTCTTGCAGCCATCATAACTTCGCGACAAATGCACAACAAATACATAGCAACGGTCGCTTGGCAACCAGAAAGAGAGGGATTTATGGACGAGCTGTGGCTACTAGATCCATTTACCGAATAAGATTTACATTGTGCTTCTCACGAGTTAAAATAAGGAAAAATGGACTCTGCCAGAAAAAATAAATAAGGGAAAGACAATGAACCTGAAACTAATTCAAAGGTTTTTTAAGTATTGAATTGAATACCTAATCTATATGAGTAAATTTAATTAAGATATGGTAGCACTCACTTTGATTGTTCGTAAGAATATAATATTAAATTAAAAATACAAAAATCACTTACAGTAAGACAAAGTAATATTTAAATTGCTCAGCTTCGTGCGTTGTGATTGGTTATGATTCTAATGACCTAGGTTCGAATCCGATGGATGTCAAACTTGACAAACAAATATGATAGTGAAGTGTAATAACGACGAAGCTATCATAATAAATATTAGAAGAAAATTTTGTTAAATAGCATAAAGCAGGATAGGATAGACATATTCCTTTAGAGCGAATTTAACAATCCCTAATTAAAATCTTAACTTCCAGATAAATAAACAATATATTTAGGGTCATTTATCTTATCTTTAACACTTTAAATTAAAATTAAAGTTGTATTCGTTTTCTTAATATATATAACTTTAATGAGCCTGATTTCCACCTCTTGATAAAGCAACAGTGAACTTGCCCGCCAGATAAAAGAAAATATCATTTAATAGACACTTACAAAATTGACGTCACTGCAAGAGAGAGATAGAAGATCATGCATCCAAACAAACCTCCCCTCGTTGTCTTGCGTCCCGTTCCCTGTTCCTATCTGTCATTGTGTTCGCATCTGTTATTCAGTGTTAAACCTAATTCTTTATTGTGATTTGTATGTTGTGTTTAATAAAAATGAGTTTAAAACCAGAAGATGTGTCTGGGGCAACTTTTTTGTTTGATAATATTGAAGATCATTCGATTATACAACTAAAACGATGGCTAGAGTGTAGAGTCTACGGCTGATGACAGGTCTTTGTTTGGACGGGGTAACCATAGCAACCTTGATTTCTATGCTTTGCCGTTAGAGGCGCTCGTGCAAATTGCAATTTTGTAAGTGTCTATTGACGTGTATATAATTTTGTCAATTTACATTCTACTATCGATGCGATATTTAATGGATAAACTGCCCTAAATCAGATTATTGAAATCGATAATAAATTTGTTATTTGATAGTTCATTTCGCTTCACTTTTGTTTATTTAACTTGCAGTTAAAAATTTAATCCAGAATTAAAAAATTGACCCATAGAGATTTTTTTATTTAATTGTGATTCATAATTTAGGCTTCTAAATCATTAACCAGTAAAATTTACTTATCTCAACATACATTTCCAGTTGAAATGAAAATTTAGGGAGTCCACTGGACGTTAAACAATTATTTACGGTTGTTAGTGTTTTGTTCCTTATAATCTTATTAATTCCCCTTTCTCACTGAAGCCTATTATTTTCATCTCCGGTTAACTGATCTGTTAGCTTAACTGTCAGTTGAAAGAAAAACAAACCAAGTTTTAAAAATTACACATGTGTCAATTTTTCGATGCCATGTTATTCTTATAATCGACAGTTAAATTAATAGGCGGGTTAACCAGAGATGAAAATACTGAGCTTAAATGTTTAAGATAATTGGAGTTAAAGATCTATGATCTTAAAGATTGATTGACGTTCATACTAGATATTTAAGTCGGGAGTGCTGCCATTGGATATTGTCAATTTTGAATATAAAATTTGGTACCAAAATTTTGTGCTGAAAATGACAGATGTCGAAAATAGTGAGATACATCGTGGAAAATGGCATTGAGTCGAGCTGGCTTTAACCATTAGTTAATTCTGCAACTACCAAGTGGAAGGTCTATCATTCTTCTATAGAAGTAGCGGATATACAGGGTGGTTGATTTTTCATTGTCCAGCTTATATCTTCTGAAATATTAAAGATACAAGAAAAAGATATATAGAAAAGTTAATTGAGACAACCTGGTCTATAATTTATAAACAACTTTTTTCCAAGGCCTACCAAATTTCCAGAAAAATATTTAACTTTGATTTTTTAAATGGAACATCCTGTATATTTTTACGGAATAAAATTCTAAATAAATTTCTCTTTACAATGATGTATAACAAGTAAGGGTTTACCTTTAAATTATGTCTAATAAAGCAAATAGAAATACTATAAAAGTAGGCTGTGATATTCTATTGTTTATACCAGTTATATCTGTCATAAATAAAAGTATTAATAATTTTGTAAATCATCAATGCTAGTAATTCTAATTACTTGCTTTATTAAACATAATTTTATTCAAAGGAAAACCCCTGCATAGCCAATGTTCATGTGTGACAGAAGTTACAGGTATAAACAATAGAATATCATAGCTTACTTTTATCATATTTCTATTTGCTTTGTAGGACATAATTTAAAGGTAAATCCTTACTTGTTATATATCATTGTAAAGAGAAATTTATTAAGAATATTATTCTGTCAAAATATACAGGTGTTCCATTTAAAAAATTAAAGTTAAACATTTTTCCAGAAAATTGGTAGACCTTGGAAAAAAATTGTTTATACTAAATTGTATTGTATTAAACAACTTTTGTATTTAACTTTTTTTTGTATCTTTAATATTTCAGAAGATATAAGCTGGACAATAAAAAATCAACCACCCTGTATACAAGCAATATCAATGTTATATTCTGTGCCATGAAGATTTTGTAAAAGGAAATGGCAATGTATGTGTATTTTTATATAAATATTTTACATGTATATATGAGTACTTATACCAATTTGCAGACGAATAAATGAAGAAATTAAAAAAAAAATACCTTCAATTCAATACTATGACAGTTATAGTTAGTATGTTTATGTTGGCAGCGAGAACCACGGGATCGCACTTAGCGATGACAAAAAAGTATCTGCGCTGCGCGTTCACACTAGATCCTATCTTAAACATCTAATGTGAAAAGGGCATAAGTGAACCTGGCATATCCAGATTTTAGCAACATGTAAACAAAAGAAATCTGAACCTGAATGTTATCTATAACTTAATTATATATCGCACAATCTCAATGTTGAGAAGCATCCTTGTACATTAAAAAATATATTACATTTATTGTCTAGTCATCCTAGTGACAACAATTTGTTTGTACATATTTTCAAAATACTGCTATCTTGCTTAAAAGAGCAGTGGAACTATGAATATAAATAAATATAATAATAGGTATTAATAAACTAATGATTGAATAAAACAGTAGAACTTTTTAGGATTAAATTGTTAATAAATATATAATCGTGTAGAACGAGCGTAAATCATAGTTCCCAAATTTATTATAGATATAAATCACTAGTCGGTAATCACTGTTATACATACATACATACATAAAATCACGCATTTCCCACTTAGTGGGTTAGCAAAAACCCGAAAATAATAAGAAAAGGGATGAAAGCAAGAGCTCCACAGAATCACTTAACTCTTTAAAAACATTCTTCTTCCGCCTTGCCCAAAATCATCATAACATTCATTCAAGAACATATTATTGTGACCGATTTTCGGTAGCGAATAACCGCATCCGGACCACAATAATAGTTACGCAACAATCATCTTTCGCTACACACTCCTGTACAAACATACTTCATTCTTCTCGTCCACATAAAAGTTCAGCTGTCTCTTCATTCTCACAAAACATTCTTACTAACCATTTATCTTTACACCACAATAATTACGAAACAATCATCCTTCGCAACACATTCCTATCCATGCATACTTCTTTCACCACAGCCACATTCATAAACGTATTCATACATAATAACATATTAAAGTGACCGATTTTCGGTAGCGAATAACCGCATCCGGACCACAATAATAGTTACACAAAAATCATCGTTCATCACTGTTATTACAAAACAATATTATTTGTCAAGCATACATTTTATTAAATTGACCATCGAATATAGTTATTATTTATTTATTCTCCTAATGTATTATAATGTCCGAAAAAACTTTCTTGTTTGCGCCCAAAAAACTAAACGCATATTTCCAGATAATTATATCATAAAAGCATTTATAAAAGTTTTATTCTGTAATGCGTAATCGAAAATAGATGAACGATAAGGAAACGCAAGTGTTAATGGATTAGAGAACAAACGCTAGTCGCTAGTTCTTTGTCAAGGCTTCGGCTTCGCCCCGGCCAAGGTTGTTGTCAACCGTGTTTACATCTAAGTTGGCCTGGTAGTATCAGACATATGAATCTTTTTCTCGAGATCCCTCTCACATATTTTTTTGGGAGTCACTTTTATTGTTTCTTTTATTTATAGAGAGGAGTTTCACACTCTTATAAAAGCATAAAATGTTTTCAATGTTTTCAAGGGACTATCCAGAAAAATTGTTTTACAGTGAAATAAATTTTGTAGGTAAATTTTACATAAATACATATATTCGTAGATATTTATTTTAACTAAACAGTTATTTTTGTTATAACACGCAATGATAAGTTTAATATTGTTTTATATATTACATCAAGATATAATGAAAATTAAGCAATCTCTATAATATAAATTAAATGAAATGTACAATATTATAAATAGTTGAAAAAAAACGTTTCCGTCTTTGTTTTTAAATCTACCTCTACACGTTTAATTATATTGAAATATTTAATATTCTGGTGTTATATGCAGTAACCATTGTATAATTATAAATTCATTCATTTTTTTTTTCGCATTAGGAAAATAATTATTTATGAAACAAGGGAGTAAAGACATTTCATCAACAAGTGCAAAGTTTAGCACCGTCCTTCAAGTGGCAAACATTTTTTTTTCTTTCTACTCCCATGAAGTAGTAACTTCACACATTGATCATAGTAGTTTATGTTATGCTTAAGGCCTTTTTTATCTAAAATTATAATTGGCATTGATGAATTATGTTTTTCACTACTAGCCTACAAACATATCATTATTGACCCATAATTGGTCCGTGAAATTTTTTTTCTATACGTAGAAATCAATTATTGACCAAGGTCAATAATAATGACAAAATTATTTACCTAGGTCAATAATAATGTCAAAATTATTGACCTAGGTTAATAATAATGTTATCGTTTTCATTCCATTATTTTTGACACCAGATTTCATATTGCTTAAAGTCAGTTGCCAATATAATGGAATAAATTTCGTAACTAATTCTTATAATTAGGTATGCTAGTAGTGAAAAAAATAATATATACTCCAGGGTCATGAAGAGCATTATTGTCCTCACGAATTATAACACTCTTCATAACCTTGATGTAAAATATACTATTATAATAAAAACCAATGCAAATTTTATTGATAGTACTATGGAAATATATTTATGTGTTAAAGATATTTTTATTCATTTTCATTATTGAAATGGTAGTTTATCTAACTTTAAAGTGAATTGCTAGGTACTTTATAAATAAATCTTGAAAATATAATTGAAAGACAAACATATCTTCGTATTTTAGTTTAGACTAATTTAAATTAGATTTAGAATAGATTAGTGATACTTAAGATGAAATTTTGGATTCTAAATAATAGTATATTGATGCCAGGAATAAAAAAAAAAACTTTTTCTTATTGTTAAATTGTACACACTTATACACACTAATAACATTTGTAATTTTTTCATATGTAAAAATTTAACACGTTAAATATGTTTATTATATCTTTTTAAGATTATGAGCAAATAATCAATTATTATAAAAACCTAAACCTAAATAATTCGATATCTCTTCTTTTGCCATTATTTGGCCATCCCCTTGACAACTGTCTGTACAAGTATAATAAAACAAAAGATATAAAACAATGAGAACTTGTTCGTAATGGTTTCAAGAAATCATCTCAAGGTGTCGTGTTGTTAATGTGGGTGGAACAAAAAAACTAGAAAACAACATAGATTCAAGCTTAAGATAAATGAAACGGTATGAACTGCGACGCCCACTGCTTGAATAAGCTTTCATTAAGACTTTTTGCCCAGCATATCCTTATTTGCATATCTTTTGTCATCTTGTATAATGAATTTCTTGTCCTTGTATCGTCTGCCCTTTATGTCATTATTTTCTGAACCTATTTACATTAACGAAAATTTAATTTAGCACATCCTGGTTTTTATTTTTTGAAGAGAAAGTTTTCAGGAAAATTAATTTCAAACTTATTCGCAACATATAAATACTTCCGAAACTAACTTTATGCTTATTAAAAGTTGTTATAGTTCAGTAGAGCTTAAATTTTATATAGTAATTTTCTTATAAACAATATTAAGTTACAGTTAACACACTTGTTTCATCAGTATACCTACTATTATTTACTGATTACTGAACATAAACATATTAATATTTGCCTCAACATATATCAGTGTTAAAATTTGTTTTACGCGACCATGTATTTAAAATTATTTTTTTCAATATTACCAGTATTACCAATATTTTTAAATTTGCTATTGTAGTGATAGGTAGATATTGTTTAAACTTTTAAAAGATAAGAACTATTTGTATATTTATAACTCAAACACTCAAAGTAATATATACATATTTTTTAACATCACATCTTTTCTAGGTTAACTGTCAAAATTACTAAAAATGTCTAATATTAAGGTATATATTTTAGATGCCTGGCTGCGTGGCGGTTGGTTGTGAAAACAGTTCTTCGAAAGATTTAAAATGAAAATAAATATTGTTTCCTTTTAATATGCTCTTTCATTAATTGTTTATCTAATTTTGTTTAGTTATCACATCATATGAATTCAATTTCCCGCGCATTTTGGCAAAATTTGGTGGCGTTGGGCCACACCATTGACGTATTATAACGTATTATAACTAACGTTAGTTATAATACGTCAATGGGCCACACTATGTAGGTATATACAGTCACTATAGGTGATGGTATTTTAATTATTTATTTGAGTATTATCTATGTTCATTAAACTTTATTATTAAATAGGATAAGATCTGGAGTGGACAGGTGCAAAATTAATTTAGCAAAATGGGGTTTTATCGATGCAGTGATAGATGTGTGCATTTTCTTATACAGGCTATGAACTTTTCCAGGCAACTCAGAATGCCCTCGACGTAGCAAAATTTTGGAGTGAAATTATTTAATACGGTTTATAGAAATTTTATTTATTTTATGTAGGTTTCTGACACGAGGATATATGTTAAGCTTTATTGCCACAGTAAAAGTAAATCGTTATTTTCTCGACACATTCCTGCAGATATTATTAATTATTTTGACAACTAATTTACCAAGTGATTAACTTTAATTTTGTTCTCAAAACACCGTTCAAAACAATCATTATATTGAAAATCGTTTTTACAAGTTTCTACTTCAAAATTTTGCTTGTAATACGATTTTTTTCAAAACGTTGTTTGGAAGTATAAACATCGTTAACATTTCATAACGGGGCTTGTGGTACTATTAAAGAAATAATTCTAGTCAGTGTAAAATAGATGAACGCTAAATTCTATATAATTTAAAATGAAAGCAAGCTTTTATTAAAATATACTAAATTTGAAAAAGTCAGTCGGATATAATTTATTATAATAAATTAATTTATGTTTTTCAAAACTACGTATTTGTTGCAAAGAAGACATGAAAATAAAAAAGTGCTATGAAAAGTAGGTATATAATTTTAGAAATAGTCGTTATTCTACAATGCATAAATCGAATAATTAAATTTGTATGTTAAGTCCCAATTATATATATATATATATATATATATATATATATATATATATATATATATATATATATATCAATTAGATACAGTATGTGACAATACAAACTTTTAAAATTTGTTGATAAAATCGCAGAAGTTTAACCTAATTTTGAATATTAATTACTTTTATTTTCCATCTTTTACGATGTTTTAATATTTCTCTTTTCTTGTCTTGTCTCTGGTATCATTATAGATAATCTCTAAAATATTTACGCCAGATATCTTTCTGTGAAAGTTTTAAAAATTTCTCATTATTACTTCAATGTCAACCTTAGTACATCATGGAACCTTTGCCAAAAAAGTTTGCACAAATTTCCCTTCTCTGTAGTGCTTTTCAAATATTTAACACACCCAATTTGTTTATCAATAACTCGTCCTTGGTATATTAATCAAAATTTTACTCTCAAAGAGATGAAAATTGAAAAATTAAACGCAATATCATTGAACGAATCCCTCCATATAGCTGGCGGGAAACTTTGGGATTCTAAGCATGTTCTCTTGATCAAGAGCCACTTTTAGTTTCGAACGTTGATTAAAATTTAACGAAGTTTTAGATCTTTTTCAATTTGTCTATCCTTGTAGTTTCTCACTGTTTTTTTAATAATACAGTATATGGAACATTTAATAAAATATTATCCTTCTGAAAACGGCAGTAAATAAAAACTTAGTTTTGACAAATGATCTTTCTTGGTTCATGAAAAATTCATCGATTTGTGTCCATTCGATGAACACAACACAGACACGTTATAAAATATTTTCTCGAATATACGATATATTTTCGAAAATGTAACAGTAGCTTAGAAAAAAAAAGTATGAGAATGAAATGCTATAAGTATAGGAAATTAACAATAATTGCAATATAAAAAATCTGATGTGGTCAACACAATACCTCCTGCTTTTTAATTTTTATTAATTTAAATACATACCTACCTATTTACTAATCCTGAAAACTATATTACGTTCCTTTGCATATATCTATTGCTTTACATGATCCATTTCCTTAACTTGTTGTTGTAAACTAATATTTGACACTTTGATACAACGTACTTATTCACAGGTTTTGATTTTTAGTGCTGCAAACATACCAAATTTATATCATTCTGTAGGCACATCTAATATTTATGTATGATGGAAAATATATTATTTTTACTAACCTTAATTTCATTATACTCAATACAATCTTCTTAACACGGTTTCATTATTAATTTTAATGTAATTGCTTCCTGACAGTGACATTTGTTTAAATATGTCAAAATTGTTATTAAAATATTATGTTTTTGTTTGACGCATAGGTAAAATGATGTACAAAAATAAATTATTTTATAATTTAATATTTAAAGTTATTTCAAGTTATTTACTAAATGCTAGTATCGTAGAATTGAAGATTGTACCATTATATCCAATTTTTATTAGTAAAAGTTAGTAAAAAATTATATTCAATGAATTTTTACAAGAAAAACTGTTAAAAGCTTGTATAAATGATACTTCCAGTTATCCGATATACACTATAAACTAATGAGCTCTTCCCACATTAGTATAGAATGGGTATACAAAATTTTAAATTTTTCTGATTGATAGTATTTGAGTAATGGTGTCCTTAGGATCCACACACACACACATACATACCCACAGACATCGTTGTAAAAATGTTAAAATCGGATTCTGAGGACATCAAAACGTGCTTATACAGTAAAATTACTATATGTGATTTTTAGCACAATCCCTACACCTCCCTTACCTAGGGTAGCGGGAGGTAAAAATGAAATAAGAATTAACAAATGACATATTAGGAAATGAGTATTGCTATTTTGCAGTAAATATATATTTCGCGCGCATGGTACATGAAAAACTATTATTACTAAAATTGCTATTACAATTTAATTTTTATCTTTCAACAGCATTTTCGTAATGTCATTGTAAAATCATTTAATTCAATGTCCTTTCTAAATTCTTATCACTATCTTAATTGCCGATCACAGATTTATATTTTAATTGACCAGTTTTATTTTTTCAAGTTTATAAAATTGCAAAAATATTTTGCAATATAAGTAGGTAAAACTATGAATACGATTAAGTCTGAACAACTAGTATTTTTATGTATACATGAACTATGATGTAATGAAATTTGATATATTACTGAATTACAAATATCTATAAAAGGACGGAGAAAATGAAATTATGAGGTCTAGGTTAGTAGTTGGAATTCTGAAGTGCAAGTCACCGCCTTAATAAGTAGGAGAGATTTATGGATAAGAAAATTTCTTTTTCTTTTTGAGAATTTAAATTAAAAAATGACATTACCCTGTTTGGATATAGGTCAGCCTTGCTCAATACAGACGACGAAAATCATTTCATCTTGAATACATCATGCATAAAAAATTTCATAATCTCGGATTTCGAAAATCTGTGTACATTGTATAAACAGCAGGGTGGATAAAAAAAAATAGTAGAAGCTTGGAAACAGTTAGAAATATCATTTAAAGATATTGATTTAAATTTAAAACAATTTTCATTTTTTTACAAACGATTTGAACAAGCTATAACTCCCGCACACTTTTTAGCTTACATAGTTGATCCTAAGAAGAACATTACAAATCTCAATGCACAAGAAAAAGAATCAGCTTTAGAATTTGCTCAACAAAATTTCGCGGATACAGGATTCTTGCCATTGTTGATAAAATATCAAGCAAAATCTGTACCTTTTACAAGAGTAATGTCTTCAAAAGAAATTCTGAACAATGTTTCAAGTTTTGATTGGTGGGTGTCCCAAAAAGATGAATTAGGACCAAATAAAGATATAATATTGAAAATTCTAAAATCACTTGTATGCGCCACTTCGTCTTCAGCTTGTGTTGAGCGAGTTTTTCATCATTTGGACTTGTGCATTCAAAATTGAGAAACCGATTAGGAACTGAAAAGGCTGTTATTTGAATTGTTCTATTTTCATAAATAAAATATTTTTGATTTATTGAAACATGTTTTTATTTTTTTACTGTGATTTGTTTGTATTGTTAATTTAATAAACACATATACAATAATAAAATTATTCACTTTTTATTCAAATTATTAAATTTAATTTATTTTGATTTAAATCAATGATTTTTTTTTAAAAATCACATGATTTAAATCATGATTTAAATCAATTTGATTTAAATCTTTCAACCCTGATAAACAGTATCATACAAAAAAATTGTATTCTATTAACGTGAATTTTGCACCAGAAAATAAACAAGACAAATTAAATAAAAAAAAAAATCAAATAGAATACAGCAAATTACCAAATTGAAATTTATGTAATGAACATTTTTATGTAATATTAAAATTGTTTGTTGAATATTTTTATTTTTTGCGAAAAATGTGAGTTATTAATATAAGATTTGTAAAGCACACAAGAATTTTATAATGAATATGTTTTTTTGTAACTAAAAGATACCAAATGAATCCAATATTTTAATGTCGATGTGTAAATGATCTGGAGAAAGTGACATATCTGTTTTTTTTTTTTTTTTGCAGTTTGATGTTGAATATTTTGTAATTTTATTTGGGGATCTCGTGACTGTGAGCCCGCCAAAATTATTTTTAATATTAAATTGCACCTCTAAACGCCAGCAATGAGTGCCTGTGAGGTGATACTTGCTAAACGCCCACACGGTACGAATATGCCATTATCATTACCAACATCTGAGTACAAAGCAGATTGGCACACCCATTAATGGGTAATATACCGTTTATTAATTTTTGTATTTCAATGTGCTTTTCACTATAATTAGGTATATAAAAAAATATTTCTGAGAAAAACCAGAAATATTCTTGTTTGCACCATCGGTTTTTTTAACCTTTACTGACAGGGTGTCCAAGGGAGTAAGCTATATTTACAAATGACTGATCGGTGATGTGAATCACTTACCAATCAAGAAACAGAGTCGGTAAGTAAATAAAAACACGATCAAAACTTACTGCCAAAATAACAACCAAAAATTTTAAAAATATATCAAAATTATCTAATCTTTTTATTTATTTTGTAGGCCGATCGTGCAAAAAACGTAATAAGCATTGCGGTCAGTAAGTGCTCTTCTACCGATCTCCAAAATCATCCTCAACCGGTAGGAAGCACTTACTGCCCTTAATACTTAAATAACTGTTTTCTACAAATCTATTAATAGTAGGCTTTCTAAAATTTGTATTTCGGGTTAAAAATTACATTTTTTGACACCAGCGTAAAAAAATGACAGATCATTGTTATTGTTAAACACCATACTCCGTTTGCTGAAACGAGATAATGTGGAACTAATTCTTAAACAGAAACAAGTCATTGGTCGCGTTCAGCACCTCTCATCACTGGCATCGCTGACCTCCGAAGTTTGACGAACACAATGAATGGACGAATGTAATTGGTCCAGCAATTGCATTCGGCAATCATCGGCACGCAGCGGTGCTCATCGCTTCGGCTCTACAATTGACTAACTTGTTTCTGTTTCAGCGAACGGAGTATAGTGTTAAAAGTAAATTAGTTACCTTGATGATAATGACGAATGGAACAACAAATCTCCATATGTCATGTCAAAAAAATTATTGGAAATACAAAGTTAACTGAAAGAAGTGTTTGTAGCAAAAATAGTCTAGTCATTTCTCGCAAAAGGTCGGGTATTTTTGATTTTTGGATATATTATATATTTAGGGGTCCTAATAAAAATGCAAGTTTTCCCCCTCGGGAGCCTTCGGGAAGCACCACCAACTTGGGAAAAAAGGCGCAAAAAAGCGGTTTTTTCTAAATATCTCTTCATCTTTTGCATTAGGGAAAAAATAGTTATTTTTGAAATTCAAAGCCAAATTTCAAAGAAATATACCGAATCTATCTTTGGCGTTTATTATAAATCACAGATTTTAGGTTTGCGATAACCCTCACGTTGCGTCGTTGCGTTGCGTTTAACGGTATTTTATTATAAATAGGCCTTTACAACGCACAAAAATGTTTCAAACACGATACAAATATTTCTCAAATTATCAAATATTGACAGTATGAAAATACAAATTATCAATGTTGCCAACTATTAACAAATAAACGAATAATATGAAGTAGATGAACATTATTTATATATTATTCATGTCATATACGATAAGTAATGAATTCTACTATTCATCTTAATAATAATTATATAAGGCTATACACTTCTTGACGGTTAAAAATGATTGAAATTTTATTCATTCACTATTAGTGATTTTAATGCATTAAGGTTTTTACACTAACTGATGACGTGCATTGGCTGCTTGAATGCTTTGGGTATATTTATACTTAGAATTTTAATAAATGACAATTGACAAAATACAGGTTATACTGTCAGTTTTGATATGTATGAATACTTCACACGTGTATTGATAGTGGCAGCTCCGTAATGTTCAAAGCAAATAAAATACGAAAATTGTTTACTTTACACACTGTCTACAACGTGTAAAGTATCATCTTTACACATCAGAGTATAAAAACGAAATTATAATTGGAAACTCAAGAAAACCAGTAAAATAGAAATAAAGTATAACTTTATTATAAATAATTATATACACTAGGCATTGATAAATAAAGCAGTTACATCCTCAAACACCTCTCCAACATTTAGTGATGAACAAGCACTGGAGAAGCATGTACAACTGGAGTAACCACAGCGGTCTTCACCACTGGGACGGCATGAACAGCATGGACCACTGGAACAGCCTTAACAATAGGGGCAGCATGGACGACTGGGACAGCGTGCACAACCGGAGCATGCACCACTGGGGATGGATGGGCCTGAACGGTTCCATGGGACACCACAGCAGTGTGAGCGATCACACCGGGAGCGGGGTAGGCGTAGACGGTGACGAAGAGGGCGAAGATGGCCAACTACAAGAAGGAGAAGAATATATAGTAACATATAATATATTACACATTCAATTTTGTAGTTTTGAAAGTTACGGCTAATTTATTGCTTCAGTTAAAATTTTCATTTCAAATTAAATAAACAATATTAGATCGGATTATGGGCAGCAGTGATAAATTTGTCATTTGACTGTCCATTTTTCTTTAATTTTGTTTATTTAATTGGCAGTTAAAATTTTGACCGGAGATTATAAATTGTATCTGAACCGATTGGACCTGCTCCTAGTGGAAGCAGATTCTGAGCATCAGAGAATTTTTTGTACTAACTATGAGTTAGTAGATTAAAATCACTGTTAAAGACTTCATTAGATAAAATCATTGATTTAAATTTAAACTATACTTATAGTGTAGGTACTGTTTACGTAATTTAAAATAAATTGAAATTTAAAATTGACCTGAAATTTTTGTAAATAAACATGTTTCAGATCCTTTCAAAATCCGATTGATTTAAACAGTTGGATCTATCATGTATACACTATTACTCTAATACTGATATTTGATATTTTAGTTTAATACTTCTGTATAAATGGAAAGAGCTAATTAAATTTTTGTGTTCGTCGGTGAGACTAGTTTTACATATTATCTCTGAATCGTTCAATAACACTGTTACTGGACTAAGTCGATATAGAATAGGGACTTTTAATGGTTATAAGTTGCATCACTAATCTAAGAACTGTCAATTTTTGAGTGTTTTCAATATAAGATGAGCAGAATATTAATAAATTTTAGGACTAAATCGTGAATGAATACACAAATATAAAATTGAACGTGCATTGCAAAACCGATAAAAAATGTTTCTTCATTTTTCAGGTTATGTTTATAAAGCCATGTGACTTGAAATTCATTGTTTTTTATTATCACCAACAAAACAAAACTGGTGTGTAATATTTGGACAATAAATCAACTTCATTTAATAAATTTATGGAGAAATCGGAAAAAAGACCATTACTCTCACTCACAGTTTCTAGAGTAGTGACACAAATAAATATTTGATAATTTTTATTCAGAATACCATATTAAACTTTTTTACATTTACTGAAGTTGAAAGTACAAAATTATAAAATGATTTGTTTTTATAAAAATTGCAGCTTTAGTAATTAACAAAAGCAGCACTTTATATCTTCAAATTTAATTTGCACTTAACTCGCTACCGAATGAATAATTTTGTCAGTCTACATTTAAAAGAAAATATTAGCAATGTTGATATATTTTATTGCATTGATTATTTATTATATCAATATTATTGTCGTATTGAAATGATTCACTGTTTTTTATCTCACTTACCAGCTTGAACATTTTGATAAAGGTTTGTTTTTTAGAGTACTGAGTGAAACTACACTGTAAGATCAGCTGAGCTGGTACTGTATGATTATCCACCCAGAGATCGGGGCTTATATACTGCATCTCTACCCTATCCTAACAATCCCTACCATACCCAGACAAGCATGTTCACCTTAGCGCCCAGTGGCACCCAAACAGTGACCCCTGAAGGTTGCGCTAATTGGGAGCAAGATGAAAGTGAAGTTAGAGATGTATTTGTAACGAATATAGGCACAAGGTTAGTGTCAATTCAAGTATTAATCGAAGGTGATTGACGATTGGAGGAAAGTTGTTTTCTTTAAAATGTGATCAATCATTTTCAAAGAGAAATATATTTATCAAATGTGAAGAAGGGTATAAAACGTAAACAAGTTTAAATTAATATCTTTACAAGAAAAGTGTTTCAATTTATTGAATATTACTTTTGTATTCATATTGTGATTAATTATAATTTATTTTCTGTACAAAAGTGTTACAGAAGATCTAAAACCAAAATGTACGAAGTGCGGGTCAAAGACGTTTAAAAGAGGAAAACAGATTTTTCTTGCGCATTGCTTCCCAAGAAAAAAATACTTCAAATAAAAGCTGTAGAGCATAAAATTCTGTATACTGGCGACGCTCGAAATTTGTTACATAGGCATTTAATATGGGAAATTAAAATATCTTGAATATTTGCTTCCCATTACACCTGATTCGACCCAAAGTCTTTTTTTTTTCATTTAATTTTAAATAGATATCAATTTTAATATACATAATCAATTTTATCTAATTTTACTAAATAAATATAAAGAAAAAATAAATATATAAAATAAAAAAGTTGGGCAGACACGAACCCACCGCCCTTAACATGAAAGCAAAAATTTGTTACTGCATTTTTTAATTTTCTTTAATTATTATTTATTAATTTTGACCAATTAATTATTAAATTATGCAAAACGTGGTCACGAACACGTATACAAAGTTTCATAACAATCAGTTTTAATGGGAAGCAAATATTCAAAATATTTTAATTTCCAATGTTAAACTCCTATATATATATATATATATATATATATATATATATATATATATATATATATATATATATATATAACGGATTTCGGGCGCCATCCGTTATAAACCAATAAATAAAATTCATTTTGTATGTTTTGCAACTGCAGAAGAAATGCAAATTTTATAACTTTTAATAGTGCTAGCCATGATATTAAAACAAAAAGCTAAATAATTGTCTGATTCTTATTTTTTTTTTTTAATTTTAAAGTTTTAGTAGAACAATAACTAAATAATCTTAACTTAAGTCGTATCAATACAAAACAAATTATGATTTTAAGTAAAAAATTGCTGGGTGTGCCATTCTGCTTGGACGCAGATACCGGTAATAACGTGAGGGCGGTTACCAGGCATCATCGCATGGGCACTCATTGATGGTGTGGGGACTACGCCACGGGAGTCACTTTTGTGCCAATTAAAATTGGCACCCGGGTCACCGGCTTTACGACCAGACACTCAGGCACATATCCATGAGACCTCATAACTGAACTAAACTAAATTAATTTAATAACTAGAGCTAATTTAATAAATTCATAAATCTTAATAATTATAGTACATTTAATATTACTTGAATATTCAAATCAATCTATAATCGGAAATGGTATATTACTTGAAGCACTAATGCCCAGTTGTTCTAACAAAAGCTTAAAATTTAAGAAACCCTTTAAAAAAAATACAAATCGAAATTTTGACAGCAATGGGATCATTTCAAAAAAAATAATTGTCGATTTTTTTTATAAAATCATGAAATTCATCTCATTTAATAAATATAGTAATAGAAAATAATTTAAAATATGCGACTTTTCATTCATAAATTTGCTAATAAACTTTCGCGCTTTTAAACACGGACTAAATTTGTGACGACACAAATTCATACTCACACAAAGACAATTCTCTCTCATACACACACACACGCTTCACAACATGAAACAGTAACCTAACCTAAAAGTGTGACAGCTGACAGCAAAATATACAAGAGAGAAGATTATTATTACTTTCTATTTCTTTAAAAGTACTAGTGCAGTATAAGGTATGTAAATAAACCATTTATTTAAATAAATACCAAACCAAATAATCATAGTTCTAAATTAAACCGGTAGAGATCGACTGTCGTATCCGTGAATATGTGTCGTCAGCCGTTGAAATATTTGAAATTAAACGCAACTTTAAAAAAATCATATCTCTGATTCTAAAGACTTGTAAGATGTAAAACATACACATACATGTTTAATTTGACCTATATTTTCAAGAAAAAAATAAATCAGAAAATGTGAAATGACCCCATTCAGTCATGCATAATAATTCATTTGAAATTTATTTTTACTTCGTTGCAATATTGTCAATTTAAGCATTCAAGGAACGCTTAAAATTTAATTACATTGATATAACCGGCAATAAGTAGTTTTTTTTGTGATTTATGTAATAGTGAAATTGTTGCCTATCAAATAAATCGATCATTTTTTTATGAACTTGAATTTAATCATATTTGATGGTCCCCAATATCCAATTTAACCAAAGTTGTAGCTTTTATAGTTTTTTAAACAGCAGTGCAAAAATACTGAATTAGAAGAAGTCGTATCCACGTTCATTACAACTTTTTGACTTATTTTTGGTTGCAATAAAAACTCTTAAAATATAGCCCTTTCAAATTAATTTTATTGTCTTACTAAAGTTTGTGGACATTGAAAAAGAATTCTGTATTACAAAACTTCACAGACTGCAAGCGCAATTAAACATACTACATTAAAACACTCCGTAATTCCGTTCCGTACATTTTCCCTGATCAATAGTCGGGTATAACAAAAACACATTCCATATTTCCTTTGTGATTCAGTTGAGCATCAATCGCACAGCATTGGGAATCCGAAACAATAAATCCGTTTTTTTGTCGGGGTTGGTAAAAAGTTAGTGAACCTCTGTTCCATTTTCGCAATAACTCACTTCGAATGGCGACCTCTTCTTTACGTCAAATCAACGTGTGGCGCACACCGCACCGCAGTTACAAAATAATATAAGAGGTTGTATTGGGCAATTCAGGCACGAAGCTGCTGCGTTACTACAGCACGTTAACGCTAACGCTTTACGGTAGCAGAGCGGCAGTTACGAAAATGTTATTGTCATAATGTTAGATTTACATTTTGTATGTTTCTTATTATGGAATACCAGATTGAGTGAAATGAGTAATTTATAGAAGTCCTCAAAATTACAATTTAATACGAATTACGACTTATACATCAATGGAAAGAGAAATAATATTCTCTCCAGAGATGTGTATGTCTTAGCCAAATTGCAAAATAAATCTTTTTATTCACAGACTTTTATTATAAGCAAAGTTGAATTTTCTCAAATTTCATTTCGATAATGGGGGATTACACCATTTTTTTTTTTATATATAATTTCATCTGAAAATATTAGGAAAACTAAGACTATTGATGAAAATCCGGTGAAAAAATTTCTATTAATAAGCGAGTTATGGTCTCCCGAATTTTGAAAAGATTGACGTGACGTCACATTTATGTGTTTTTATATCAAACTGTTTTCATCATGGACCTAAATGTTCTTGAAATATATGCTATTTTAAGTTATATTTACATAAAAATAAATGAATATTATAACAAAGTATACATACTTTATAATTACAGGTGTATTTAAATTATTAAGTTTAATGCAAGAAATTTATGTTAAAATAAAAACTGTTTGGAAACTGTAGTACAGGAATGTTAGCCCCTCCTTTCGAATTTGAATTTCTTAACTTCCATTGGTAGTAATCCCCACCTCCTAACACGCTATTTGTAATGCATGTATAGGAGGTTTCTCGGTCGCCAATCAAAATATTTTCATATTAGTGTCAAAGCGTTATAACAAAAAACCCTTTATTTCCGAAATATCTCAATTATACCATTTCATTTTTTTATTAATATTCGTTACTCAGCATATACATTTGTATTTTTTACTATTTTCCTTTAATTCGATTGAGCCGTAATCCCCCATTGTATGTTCTAGGCAGTTTTCTTTTTTACAAAAATTAAACACGAAGAATTCAACGATGAATCTGTGTATGTTGATATATATTTAGGGTGGTGACTGGAACACCCGAACATAGGACTTTAACGTGTAAAATCCGATTTTTATAATTTCCTGCTTCTTTAATTGTTTTAGTTTAAAAAAGCGTCAAATAAAAGTTGTAGAGATTAAAATTCTACATCTGAATCAATTAGCACTATTAATTTTTAATGCTTTATATAGGCAGAAATTAGGTATAAAAATGTCGAAAATTATCCCAAAAATAGCGATTTTTATGGAATTAAAACAAAAATTAACAAATGTTAAACAATTTTTTTATTTTCTTTTGCTATTTTCCGCTGAGAACTACTAGAGTCCAGAGTTTCGCTTAGAACACCTTAACATCTGCGAATTATGTATTTTCAATAATTTCCTTGACTCCAGAAACATACTACTAATTTTTTACCTTTACTTTTACTCTTCTTTCGAAAAACACTCATGTTTACAGCTTGAAAACCACAAAAACATAATAGTAAGTAACATATTTCGCTCTTAGTCATTTGAAATAATCACAATAATGCTTACCGGTTACAGTAGTCGGCGCTGTCGTCGCTCAAAAAGGAATGGAAATAGCGTATCGCTATTTTTGAGGTGATTTTCGACATTTTCATACCTAATTTCTGCCGTTATAAAGCATGCAAAATTAATTTTGCTCATTGATTCAGATGCAGAATGTTAAGCTCTACAACTTTTATTTAAAACATTTTTTCCCTAAAAAATTAGGGAAGCCGGAAATGAAGAAAGTATGATTTTATACTTTAAAGTCATATTCGGCTGTTCGAGTCACCACCTGTATAGTATAAAGCTGGATTTATAGTTTACATAACATAACAAAACATAGCATAACATAACGTAACATAACATAAGAATTTTTTTAGATTTTATAGTACGAAACATAAGCATAAGACATAGCACGAGAAAAAGAAGAATTGTTCTGAAAAATGTTCATAATGTAGTATTATTACTATCTTCATTACTGTATTCACATTTCATTTTGTCATTCTTTGTACACGTTAAATTTTAGAACTTTTCGCAAAAACGTGATTTGTTTAGATAAAAATGGATGATGACGATGATATGATAGTAGCTGTTGCAGTATGTTGTGTATTATTATTATGAACTCTGCACAACAATAATTTAACTATTTATACGTAAATATCTCATCAGAAACAAAAACTAACCTCACAATTTGTTTGTCAACAACAAGCAGATGCGAGCACTCCAACGCTCCAAGATTTCGCTGCTCTTCCAATAGAGCCGAATATTCCCGAACACCATAACATAACATAACGAAATAAAATATGGTCATTTCTTATGTTATGCTATGTTATGTTATGCTATGTTATAAAACTATAAAATGCCATACGGACTTATGTGTTTTCATATTTTCACTATGTTATGCTGTGCTATGTTATGTAAACTATAAATCCGGCTTAAGTCACATTTGGACATATGTAAATTGTTTCTTTTTTAAAAAAAGGAGGCATGTTTGTGATAATGTATTAAATATTTAATGCATTATCACAACCAGAAGTCGGGGGATCATTATAAACCCAGCCATATTTATATATATATATATATATATATATATATATATATATATATATATATATATATATAAAAAATACTCATCTGATTCAGTACTTGAACTATCATTACCTACATGTATTATAAATGAAAATGTTAATTATAACAAAAATCTTAACATGTTGGAAGCTATTGAAATGAAAAAAACATTCTCAAAATTTATTAAACACTGATTTGTCGACACTACAGAATACACTACTAAAATTTGTCAACCCAATTTAAACATCATTCCTCAAATTAATATTATCCTAATTTACTATTTTATTACTTATTTTTATTTCATATTAAATTATCAAGTATGATAAAAATATTGTGACTGACATAAAAAATTTTTGAAATAATTTTGACATATTTATAAATATTATTACTACAACTGATGATGATTGCAATGCAATCGACATGTACATTTTGAAAATATTGTTAAAGGATAGGTAGGTATATGGATATTCTCGTTTCCAAATAAAACACAAATACGTTTCCACTATCACTTTATTCCCTCGAAAATAATATGCGACTGTTCTCTAGCAGACATAAAAACATACTGTGCTGTTTTACCCAAACACACTGTTCATTAAACAACAATTACTAACAATTATTTACACCTATTACATAAGAATCTAATTAATTCATTATTCTCTCGATTACCGCATCAACAAACGAACATAACACCACCCACTTCTAACAATATAATATAATTTGTGAAGAAAGGTTTATTATTATATTTAATTTTTAAAAAAAACATGTATTATAAAAAGAATAATTTTTCCTTGAATCCGACCCTGGGCATTGGAAGTATTTTAACAAACATACAGTAATTTGCGGTATCAACGTTGAAAGGATCTTTCATACTTTTATATTTGAGGGGCGTTTATGGCGATCCCTCGACTTCTGGTGTCTTATACTATATGTTAGGTTAATTGGCCCTATAAATCAAAAACCTTATGGCCAGTCCTCTCTTGAGTTTGGCCCCAGTCGATTCATCCGAATCACAACCTATCAGCTAACGCACACACCCACGAAGTCCATATATCATAGTCATTAAAAATTATTTTATTATCCATAATTCATTTCCAATCATAAATAGCGCACGAAAAATCACAATTTTCATACTTAATTTAACGTAATAGCGTAACTTTTTCATTATATTCGCTTATAATTTTCTTTTATGTTGTGGGTTGAGTTCACCAGAAAAATCCACTCCAGAAATGATATATGAGTGTTTTAATTAATTAATCATTGCAAAGGTGAGATAGGCTGTTAATTATCCGGTTGAAGGATCAATGTTATGTCAAGGATTTCAGTCTTATTTATTTAGTGAAATGGTGATGATTCATGGTATGCTGGATAATATTTATACGAAAATTAGAATTTACGCAACAATGTTTGCAAAATGTTATTTTGTGTAGATTCGGAGAGGTAAAGAAACATAAACATTTATGCAATGTTCGTGACGATATGGGTCGTAAATATTTTGATAGAAAATATGAAAATTAGACGAACAAGCTTACGGACCTGTTTTACGTATATTGTAGAAGCAACACATACGAGTAATGTAATAACTAAATAAAATTCTGACATCATTTGCGTTATTTCTCTTCAGTTCCATTGTAATCTAACGATTTAAATATGAGAAATAATTATTTTACAAACACATCAAATACATTTTTTTTACAAATATTGCAAGATTTATAATCAAGAATAATTCAAAAAGTAATAGCTGATAATTATTCGTAATTATACTCAAATATTATTAATACTGTAGGAAAAAAAAGAAAATATTCGGAACTGCAGTCTGGAAGATTTTATTGATTTCAAACCAACGTTTCGATCATAACTATGATGGCTATGATCCTCTTCAGGGTTATTAATGTTATTATTATATTTTATATGAGGTGGCGTGACCATGTGTGCATAGTGTCTGGTTGCCAGTTTGGTGAGCCGGGTTCAATCTCGGCCAGTGCAGACTTTTAATCGCACAAAAGTGAGCCCTGTTGTGCACTCTCCGCACCAGCTACGCGTGCCCGTGAGGTAACGCCTGGTGAGCGCCCACTCGGTAAAATATATCGTCATCATTACCGATGTGAATATATGTTGTAGATACTGGCACACCCAGTAATGGGTAATATACCGTAATGATATATTTATTTATTTTATTTTCAAATATTTCGAAGTCGCAGTCGAAGTAGGGAAAAGATTTTCTTATAGAAGGTGCTGAAAATCTCTAATAGGAGAAATGGTGTTTGATATAATAGCAGCGTATGCCTACATCATGACGATAGTTTTACAGTTAGTCGAAGAGCCAAACCCTCATAGCGTTCACTTACATAGGACTTTTGGTTATAAAGTTGAAACATACATATTCTTATAGGAAATTTTCCGACGGATTTAGTGGTGGTAGTCTCGATTATAGATCTGGGTGCAAACAGTCAAAAATCCATATTTTACGTAAAAAACGGGACTCAGATGCTCGCACTCTTTTTTAAACTTTAACTCATTGTATCTTTTTAGTTTCTAAAGATATAATAATAAATCTTTCACATTTCGAATTCTACATGTTTTCTGAATGTAACAATGTTTAAATTAATTATATATTTTATTTATAAATATTGAAAATTAATTAAAAACAATAAAATGAAAACGCAATTTTTACATTTTGTAGAGAAATTTTCAGTCAGCGACAAACTTTTTGTTCTTAAAAGATAGACCCCAACATGCAGCGACACATTTGTTGTACATATATCAAAGATGTTTTTTTCAAGAGACATTTTTTTTCTGAAAATGCTCCAGATCAGAGTAAATCGAAGATAAAGTTAAAGAATGTTTTACGTCGCCGCACGCGCTTTATATATTGGCAAGCTAGCTTACAGCGAGATGCGGAAATAGTAATGAATTATAATATTTATTTATATTTTTCATGTACTTACCCCAGAAAGACTGCAAGAAAAAGTATTTCCTAATTCTGCTGTATATAGATAATATTTCTTGGAATAAATGTATGGGACTTCTTTAAATATCTCACAAGTTTTATCTAAATATGTACTTCATATGGAAATAAAACATTAAATAAAAATTTCAATTATTTACACATTTACCCATACATAAACATGATAATGGTACAATTAACATAATTTTTAAAACATTTGCATCTAGTAGTTCACTGTAATTTACATTTACAATACAAATTTTTACTACTAAGTGGTGGTTTTGGCACCTTATCCATTGTAATTGGCAATAAAATATTATTTATTAATTCCCATCCCGAATTTAGTGGATCTCTTGTTACAAAATTGAAATTAAATGCACCTTCAAATATTTGAATATGGTGTAGTGATCTTAATATATGATATTTAAATGCATTTTCTGTGGGGTAAATGCCTAAAAATTTTAATCAAATTATTATTTAGAAATTTTATTTAAATATATTTTACCTTATGTCTTGTTTACAATCTGCAAAAAGACGGGCGCAAAGATTATTCAAATTTCCCTCAAAAGTTGGTCTGTTGTAAAACATTTTAAAAAAATAATCGGGCATTTTCTACATTTATATTTGGGAACATTGCAATTACAATATTTCATACATATTTTACATGTTAATTGAATGGATAACTAACAGTATCGCATCTTCGCATCCAGAAAGTACGTAAGTAGAAACTATAAATTACCAATGTCACAATTAATTATAGATATACCTATGATATTTTTGATAAATATAGTTAAATAGTTTTTTTAATCCATTCCTGATTGAATTCAATTTTGTTCTCGATTTTGTCATTAATTACATTTTTTCTTATGTCTTGTATGTCAGAGGCAATACATTTACCAAGATGATATAATTTGTTGGTAGATTTTACTGGAGAAAACTGTTTGCTAGAACATTCATCCTCTGAACCTAAGTCACTTTTGTCAGTTATTGATTATTCTATACATTTTATAATTATTCAGTACTTACAGATAAGTGTATATTAATTAAATTTATTTTTTCTTTAAATGTACTGATTAAAGTATTCTTAATAAGAAAAAAATTAGCGTAATTGTCACTCAAAGATTTTTTTTATCTTTAGCTTTATCACACAATAATTTTTTAATGTTCATTAAAGATAAAACTGGTTCATTTACAAATAAAAGCTTATTTAAATTTGGCAATATTCCATCAAATATATATATATATATATATATATATATATATATATATATATATATATATATATATATTTAAAAGTTATTTTTGGAGAATCTGATACTGTAACTTTTTTATTGATATAATTATCCATACACTTTTTTATTGTTCTGAAATCATTTGCAAGCATATCAATATGAGCTGAGCCAAAACCCTCAATTTTTTGCAGCATTTTTATATCATAAAGATTTTTAGCTTTCTCCCAAATTATATTTTTCCTTTCTTTTGTTGTAATTAAATATAATTTTCTATCACGTTTGAAACGTTCTTTTTCGCCAATAAAACAGACCTTTTTAAAATTTATTTTATGTTTTTTGTCTAGTAATTTTCTTGGTACTAAAATATGTAAAATTTTAAATCAATTTACAACTATAAAATAAAACATACCTTCCATAATGCAGAATAAAAGGCAATAATTTCTCATAAAGCACTGTTGACTGTTGAAAACATTCTTCTGTATACTGTAAATGAATAAAGACTAACAAGGGTAGATTTGATAAATACAGTGTAGGGTAAATTTTAAAAGTATCACTCTGTTTTTAAGATTGTTTATACGTATAGGAATCAAGTGATAATTGATGAGAAACGTATGCTATAGAAACGCGCGCGCGCGACGACGTAAAACATTCTTTAAATTTATCTTCGATTTACTCTGATCTGGTGCATTTTCAGAAAAAAAATGTCTCTTGAAAAAAACATCTTTGATATGTGTACAACAAATGTGTCGCTGCATGTTGGGGTCTATCTCTTAAGAACAAAAAGTTTGTCGCTGACTGAAAATTTCTCTACAAAATGTAAAAATTGCGTTTTCATTTTATTGTTTTTAATTAATTTTCAATATTTATAAATAAAATATATAATTAATTTAAACATTGTTATATTCAGAAAACATGTAGAATTCGAAATGTGAAAGAATTATTATTATATCTTTAGAAACTAAAAAGATACAACGAGTTAAAGTTTAAAAAAGAGTGCGAGCATCTGAGTCCCGTTTTTTATGTAAAATATGGATTTTTGACTGTTTGCACCCAGATCTATAATCGAGACTACCACCATTAAATCCGTCGGTAAATTTCCTATAAGAATATGTATGTTTTAACTTTATAACCAAAAGTCCTATGTACCTCGAAAAATAAGCGAGTTAGAGAGCTCTAGATCTCGGACTAAGTCTTTAATAGCAAACAAGCATAGAATTGAAGCACAAAACTTTATAAAACTCATTGAAAAATGTCATAGATGGAAAGTCAAAACAGAGATGCGTTCTTGGTAGTATTATTGATGGTTCACATGCCTAAATCTAATCATATAGAAAAATTACGGGATTTTTGTCCGGAAACTTTTAACAAAAAATTCCTCTATTGAACATAGTCGCTATTTTTTTTTTTTATAGTTGAAGTCGTCATAAAAGCAGATAGGTAGACCAAAAAATGACAAATAAACCGTATTTGTGCTTCATTTAAATAATAAATAATTTAAAACATCTTTATACCAAGAATAAACACCAGGAAAACATATACATTTTGCAAGAATTTTTCCATAAATCAATTTAAAATAATGAGAGGATCGTTAAGAATACATATTTTAAAAATCGCTAAAAGAAATTTAAATGCTACAGAATGCTCGATATATAGGCGGTCATCTCTTTAGGAATGGTAAAGAAGTACCAGGAGTCAAAATTGACTGTTAAATTTACCATGATTGGCCTGCAACGTTATCCAGTTACGGTAAGGCCTGTGTGCATGATTCTAGAAATTAGTGATTCTGTCGAGACAGAAATTTAAAAAATATTATACGAGACGGGATATATTTGCCGAGATCTCGATTCTCGAAAACTGTTTTGAGATTTCTCGGTTGTTATTTTTCTCATTAGTTATATTTGCAAGCGTGTGAAATTTAACATATTTTTTGGTGTTATCTGTCTCTGTTTAACTGTGGCATTTTTGAACATAAAGATAATAAAGTATTTGACATTTTGTCTGTCAGAATTTGTTAAGCTTGTATTACATGATGAAGTTTTTCTTTTCAAATGACTTGAAAAGTTTTCTCTCTCGCACAATGATACGAGTGCAAGAGAAACACATGAAAAACTTTTAAAGAAAAACTGGAACATACGTTACTTTTTCTTAAAAGTCCCTACAAATTTTGTAACTGTTAAATGCCATTTGTGTTTATATTTTTGATGTATACAAGTAATGTTATAAATGATCGATATTAAACTGAAAAATGGCAAAATGGGATAAAGAAGTAATTGAAATCTTGATGGCTATATATGAAAAATTCAAGTGATGAAAATTCAATGACAATTATATGTAAGTATAACTTACATTTTGATACTTGGATATTTTAACTCACGCAAAACTTGATCGTGTAAATATACTTGTAAGGTCACTTATAAACACACTTTTCAAGTCACGCTTTAGCTAAGATTTTTAGCGTTATTTTCTTTTCAATGTTTTATAACAGATTAGAAAATGCTAGATAAATATTAAATTAATAATATTATAACATAAATATATATTGGGACACAAATTGTTAATTTTTTAATTCGTAATTTGCTATATTTGTTTTTATATCCCCTCTGTAATTGGAATATTAATCCTGTAGAGTGGTGTAAATAAATAAATAAATAATAAAATTTGCACAAGTTTTAGGTTATAACAGATTTTGATAGATAAACGACAAATATTTATCTTTTTGTTCAAATTACTATTAATACACAAATGTATAAATTTAATAATTAGTTTATGGGACCAAAATATACATATTAAATTTCCGTCGAGAAATCTCGGCGAGAATCTCGGCCGAGACGAGAACGAATCACTACTAGAAATTGTTCCGAGTTCTCGATCCCATTTTTTTATAGTATCCATTGAACTTGTATGACTACAGAAGTCAGGTTAGTCGAATTTATGGGGTCTGGGTTCGATTCCCACCAGGAGCATGGATGTTGTGTGTGTCTCGAAATACTTCCATTATTAACATAAATTGTCGCTGGCTAATCGACTCAGTATCGAAAAAGAAATATCTGATCTGGACACCACATGACTTCCTTGTACGCCTGTTACACTATACATATTTTGTAAATAATTAAAATATGTATTATAACAGACCCAATCAAAAAATTGCACGTATTTTTTGTCCTATTCATAGCAAACTTAATTACAGAAACCAAAAAGTACATCATATTTAAATTTACATATCTCGCTTATACAAAGAGCTAATTTAATCATACTTGATGTTTTCGACGCAAAATTCAATTCTCTAAAACTGATAACAGCTTCAAGTAAAATATCACTTCCGGTTAGACTATTTTAACCTAAATCTATTATGTTATTCCCATTGATATAAAAGTATTATATACCAAATTTGAAAAGTTTTGGATTATATTTTAATATAGTTTTCCATTAAAATCTATTATAGGCTTCAAGTAAAGTACCACTTCCGGGTAGACCATTTTAACTAAAATCTATTATGTTATTCCCATTGATATAAAAGTATTATATACCAAATTTGAAAAGTTTTGGATTATATTTTAATATAGTTTTTAATTAAAATTTATTATAGTCTTCTAGTAAAGTACTACTTCCGGGTAGACCATTTTAACTAAAATCTATTATGTTATTCCTATTGATATAAAAGTATTATATACCAAATTTGAAAAGTTTTGGAGTATATTTTAATATAGTTTTTCATTAAAATCTATTATAGGCTTCAAGTAAAGTACCACTTCCGGGTAGACCATTTTAACTAAAATCTATTATGTTATTTCCATTGATATAGAAGTCTTATATACCAAATTTGAAAAGTTTTGGATTATATTTTGATATAGTTTTTCATTAAAATCTACTATAGGCTTCAAGTAAAGTACCACTTCCGAAAGTTAGGTAATGACCAAAAAGGGAGGTGCACAACTAGATGTTATATCAGTCATATATACAAAATTCTAACTTTCTACGGCTTGCCGTTTTTCAGTTATGCGAGATACGTACAGACGTCACGACGAAATGAGCCTGTTTCACATTTTTCAAAAACTATTTTAAATGAAAGTTTATGCAATGATTTTCTTAGTAATAATTTTTATTTTAATAATATGTTGTTATTTGTGGAAATAATTAAATAAAAAGATTGGCGTCCTGAAAAACTACCCCCCACTCCTGTGACGTAGAAACACATACATTACATCATTAATAACCAATAGGAAAATAGTTTTTCCATCACCTAGGTTTATTCATATTATTTACAGAAATAAACGTAGTCTTACAGTTTGTCACATGTTAATAAAAAATCTTTTAATTTGACATTTGACGCTGACATTGCTCATTGTAAATGAATAATAATTACACTCAAGCTAAGTCGGACAATTTACCGAAGGTCAGTAGCTGAATGGTGGCTGAATTTATATCAGAGAATGATTGTTTTATTGCTACCGAAATAAGGGGTGCTAAATATCTGAGATAAAATAAAATATAAGAACTGAATTTACTATATAAATTGATAATATATTTTACTTTAAGGTTCTGGTTATGATTTTTACAATGAATCTGCTATAGGATAATATGTAGATCTATGTCGAGAAAAAATATCTGTATAGTAGATGTAAAGTTTGCCCTGAACATAAAGTGAAGCAACAAAAATATACTATTATCTTGAAGGTGGATGAAAGTTGAAATGATCTTCACAAACATGAAAACACGATTTTTCTGACATTATCAGCTCTTCAACCTATTGCTTCTAGTCACAATTTTCTTTCGTTCGCATCTTTTGACAAATTTATAAACTCTATAGTAGGTTTGTTCCTAACAGTAGTTTTGTAAGACGGCACAATATAATATCGTAAATTACTCATTTTATTTTAAACTTTTTATTACCTACATATTATACAACTTGAACCAATCTTAAAAATTTGACATTTGTTTGACAACTTTGACAATACACTTGACACCAAACACAATTTTTTTTACATTATAAACGGACCAATTAGAACCGCTGAATATGTATGTGTTCTGACGTCACATTCTGTTTCAGATCACGTGAGTTCTTCAAAATTTTATCCAAATTTCAAAAATTAATTGTAAAATATCTAAAGGATATTTCCTGATATTTTTAAATTTGAGGCTCTTTAACGAACAATATCTTTTAAAATTTAATACTTAGAAGTCATATAAAAATTCTTGCAACCGCCCTATTAGTCAAAATGGATTCAGGGATGGTTAAAATGGATATTTCCGTTAAAATCTGGAAACCGAAATTTTTCGCGATAACAATACTTCCTTTACTTCGTACAAGGAAGTAAAAAAAAGTAATTATTTATTATAACTTACCAAAAATGCGTAGAATTAGGTAATATTTTATAACCTTATGATTTTCTTATGAAAATATCTGATGTGGACACCACATGACTTCCTTGTACGCCTGTTACACTATACATATTTTGTTAATAATTAAAATATGTATAATAATAGACCCAATCATAAAATTGCACGTATTTGACATTAACATTAAATTCTTTATTTTTTTGTTATTTCTTGTCCTAATTCATAGCAAACTTAATTACAGAAACCAAAAAGAACATAATGTTTAAATTTACATATCTCGCTTATACAAAGAACTAATTTAATCATACTTGAAGTTTTCGACGCAAAATTCAATTCTCTAAAACTTTTATTTGAAGCATTTATTATTAAATTCAAAATAACACCATTTTTTTCAAGAAAAACTGATATTAGCTTCAAGTAAAGTATCACTTCCGGTTCGACTATTTTAACCAAAGTCTATTATGTTATTTCCATTGATATAAAAGTATTATATACCAAATTTGAAAAGTTTTGGATTATATTTTAATATAGTTTTCCATTAAAATCTATTATAGGTTTCAAGTAAAGTACCACTTCCGGGTATACGATTTTAACTAAAATCTATTATGTTATTCCCATTGATATAAAAGTATTATATACCAAATTTGAAAAGTTTTGGATTATATTTTAATATAGTTTTTCATTAAAATCTACTATAGGCTTCAAGTAAAGTACCACTTCCGGGTAGGCCATTTTTACTAAAATCTATTATGTTATTCCCATTGATATAAAAGTCTTATATACCAAATTTGAAAAGTTTTGGATTATATTATAATATAGTTTTCCATTAAAATCTATTATGGGCTTCAAGTAAAGTACCACTTCTGAAAGTTATGCAATGACCAAAAAGGGAGGTGCACAACTAGATGTTATAACAGTCCTAAATACAAAATTTTAACTTTCTACGGCTTCCCGTTTTACAGTTATGCGAGATACGTACGTACGTACAGACGTCACGACGAAATTAGTCAAAATGGATTGAGGGATGGTCAAAATGGATATTTCCGTTGAAATCTGGAAACCGAATTTTTTCGCGATTACAATACTTCCTTTACTTCGTACAAGGAAGTAAAAATGGAACAGAACGCATTTTTCTATTCTAGTTTTCTATTCGATTTTTGCGTCAGTAGTGTTATATCGAATCCGAGAACTTGGATCGATTTATAGCATCGTGGACCCAGGTCTTTAGGTCGAGTTATAGTTTGTAATCATGGATACAAGTAACTTAACGAATAAAAATAATTTATAGGTACTGTAAGTGTGGCAAGATTGCTTGATGAAAGCACTAGCGTTCGTTCTCTGTGTTTAGAATTTGAATCTGAGAAAATAACCGAATACAGCTTCAACGACATGCATCTTGTCTGTGGTGAAGTTGGAGGCAACATAATTATAATTGACATCTGACAGTTTTTCATTTTTTCCCAAAAAGAATACTAATAAAATCTGCTCCCTCATTGGACATTTTTAAATTCCTCTCGTTTTTTATCGAATGATAAAGAAAAAAAGATAACTGCAGAATAAGATTTCTTTTGATTCTATTATTCGCAATGAATCTTTGGTCGCCTAATTACCGAACAATCTGTATATGTACACCAAAGTATTAAGTACAAATGAAACCTAAATTGTAGTTAAATTAACTAAACAAATGTTTGATTTTCAGCCTACTAATATATTTTTGTATTAAATTATCTAAGTTGATTTAGTTAAATTTTCTAAATTTGTAATAACAAAAAATAGTAAAATTAAATACAAAATTAGATTAAATTACTACATTTAGTATTGAACTAAACATAAATAAAGAAATTAACTAAATATATATTTAATTTTTCTTACTTACCTAATTCATTAGATAAATTACCGAAAATTGTAGAACAAAAATAATAAACTCAAATTTAGTAAAATTAAATAAAATATGTAATTAAAATAACTATTTGCATATTTAAATTAACAATTTTACAAAATATTTAGTATCTATTTCGGATTAGTTAAAATGCTAAATTACGATTTGTAAAGTATACTAAATTATTAGACATGTTGCCTAATAAAATAATATCTAATTATAATTAGACAAAATTTCAATTCTTTTTTTTCTGTGTATATTGAATAATGAACTCCCAGTGGGAAACATTATCAAATCTGTATCAATTTTATTCGCAAAAAGAGCAACAGATATGGAAATTACAACAGTTTATATTTCAAATTTTCATTGACTGACATCAACAATCCTGTTCTCTGTGCTACTAATATGCTGAATATAACATCCATACATATTCATAGTAACAAACAATCGTTAGAATATGCCCCTCGTCGCACGGAATCAAATAATTCATTATTCTGACACGAGATTTACATCGTCGCAATCAGAACGCCTAATTCAAAGGTCATCCGAAACGAACGTGGTTGGTAACGGTTGACGCTATTATAATACACAAATTTGGTAATAAAATGAACTCCAAACGGTTATTGTGATTTAATTTCCTTCCGGAAAGAATATTGAATTGAAGGAATGTAATTTAAATAATTAGGATTATGTATTCTGATGGTCAAAGTTCTTAGCGCATAAATTTAGCTGCTACAAAATAAATTAATTGGAACATTTATAATCAACTCAATTATTTATTACATAAAAATGATTCTTGTGCAATTGCCGAACTGATTTTAATTTGGGAGCACTTATGTCGCAAAAAATAGTTATTTACAAACCAAGTGCGGGAAGACATACTTCTCACCACATGAGCGTTGTTTTAAAGTTCTCGCCTTTCTCGTGCTGTAATTGCGCGAATGCTGCTACGACGTTTCTAGGAAAGGTGTATACGATATTTTTTGTAACGAACAAAATTATTATCACAGTAAAAAAATAGTCAAGATACTTATAAATTCGTGTGGTCTGCGATAATTTAAATTTGAGGTTATGTTTTATTTTGACAATTTGAGAGATAGCACTGGCACACACAAATTTATTATGAAGATATTGGTGATATCCGTGATTTTTTGGATTTTGGTACACAAAAATCGTGGAAATAAGACATAATAAATTTAATTATTTCTGACTATTTAGTTCAAGAATACCTGGGATAGCCAATGATATCTTGCAAATTGCAAATGAAAGTGATAATTGATAATTGTATGCCTATTTGTGATTTCGTTCGTGATAGAGATGATCTCGATTGGACTTCTTAAAAAATTATACTGTAAGTATTTTTTTCCCATAAATTCATTGAAATTAAAACTTAATAGACCAAAATATATATTTTGATTCATATCTTTATATTCTAATATTTACCAAAGAATCAAGCAAAATTATTGCTCCTTCCTTAGTTCCAAAGGGAATTATATAATTCTTTATTATTAAATCTTGAAGATAAAACGAAAATTCAAATATTGCTGCAATTATCATGGTAACAATTGAAAATTTAAACTACTTCCGCAATGAGCATTTCTTTAAATCTTTCCAAACTAAATAAATAACAAAACATTGAAAAAGACTGGTAACTGTTTAACTCTAACTTAAATAAGACAAAGAAAGAAAATATAGTAGGAAATTTAATTAATTCCATCAAGTACGACCAACGAGTCTTTTTAAAACAATTCAGGCCAGCCATACCCTTCCTTCTGCGAAATACGAGCAAACACAAGAATAAAAACGTACCCGCGAATGTAGATAAATTTTCCAACCGATTAAATGGATAACCAACCCTTATTTTCGCACGCTTGCTATCGAATACGCACGAAATCAGAAAACGAACATTTTGCCCTTGATTTATTGTCTTTAAAAACTCTCCATCGATTATCGCGATTCGTTTGTTTAATGGGTTGTCGCCTGTCGATTGTTTTCGCTCTTACACCCTCTTGATGATGTTTCAATTGTAATGACTGCTTCTTTCAACTTGATTGGTTTGTTAAATAAACACGCTCGCGCAGAAGCTAGACTATAGATTTTGTTCTATCAACAAATTCATACTAATAACAATTTATGCAACGCAGAAAAAATATTTCATTTTAGATATTTTTCTAATTATTTTATATTAAAAGCATGGATAATAAATGAAATAGCGAATCAGGGGAAAATGTAAATTTTGCAGTTTTTTACCTCTCGCTAAGAGAGGTATTGAATTCATGCTAAAATTCGCATATCCAGTTTTCAGTGAATAAGCACGATTTAAGGTCCCTAGAATCCGATTATAATATTTTTTAAATGATGTCTGTGTGTGTGTGGTTGTGTGTATGTGTGTATGTCTGGATGTTGTAGACACGATTCCTCAAAAACCATAAGACTTAAAAATTGTTTAACTATGGATTCCTCAATCTGACATTCCTGGGAAGAGCTAAAAAGGTTTTGGTAACAATTGAACAACCGGAAGTAGTAATTTCTGAGAAAAATTCTTCTGAATATAATTTTTTGGAAAGTTTTGTTATTAAATATTAAAGAACATAAAATTCTCCATCTAATACATTTAAAAATTTTATTATATCTTGTATAGATTTAGAGATAAAGACACTATAATATATAGAGTAATTTAATCGCAGAAGCCAAGGCACTAAGGAAACCAGTCGACAAATTTCAATGTTTATAACATAGTTTTTAAATGACACACGTCAGTGTCAAATATCAACAGTTTTAATGACATTCTGACAGCTTTTTCTGGGAAGTATCTTTCTTATTGTTTTATTAATTAAATATTTTAAATTATAGGTTCAACTGCATATATCCATCAGAAATACCGCCAATCTGGTTAATGAATTGGAAGAATCTCTGACATTTCGAAACTTCCTCTTACAATGAAAAATAGATATAATTAGAATTATATGTGTGCAGAAGACATGTTAAATACAATAAGAAACAATATTTGGATAAAGTTCAGCATTTTTTTGTTATAAAACGACGGTTTGAAAGGGAAGTGCAATAAATACTTATATAGCCTAATATGGAAATGGCGAGAGGTCTTGTGCTGGCCACAACAGATTTTTTTTTATTTTTGCGAATATCTTCCAAGTGTGAAATAATATTGATTTTGATTTGCACTTTTTTATGTTCTTTCAAATGGGAATGCTCATTTTTTTATCACTATCGGATTTAAGTTTTAATTTGTATATAGACGGCATATTGGAAAGAGACACCATTGAAAAGAAAATTTCTATAGCTTTCCAACTTATAATTTATCGATGTTATCCTGGACAGCCTGTATAACAGGTTTTAGAAAATTACTGATTAGGTATCATTTTTTATCAGCTACTAAAATTTAATTGGCAAATTATAATAAAATAAATTTCCAAAATTGTGTAAATTAAGAAATTAATTTTAATTATATTAATATTGTAAATTACCAACATCGCTTTTTGTGTCACTAATGTATAATAAATAAAATCGAAATTAATTCACGAGATTACATTACATCATAACAGTATTGATACCCAATTAAAATCACTTTTTATCTCGGCGCCTGTCATTTCATTTGCATACCGATATCTGTGAAAAGTTAAATGGAAGTAGATGGACAGCTGGCCTCAAAACTCGCGCTATGGAAGATACGTATATTTTCATTATAATCCTTGAAAGTTATTAACAGTGTTATGAAAATTATGTATCCTTCAAAATTTTTACGTTATTCTCAATGCTAGACACATTATACTCCTACAAAAAGATATTTTTCTGAGGAACAAAATTTATAACCCTCTTGTAAAAAAAGAGAACTTTGTTTACCTACAGAGAAGTTGCACTGGCTTACAAAATATTAATTTCGTATGAAGCCATTTTACTGTTTATTAAATACTATTATAAATTAATATTGGGGCTTTTGCATGCTCTAAGTATTTAATTATCTTCGCACATATACACATATCTGTTATCAATTACTCTTAGTTCATTCTTTGACAAAGTAACTACGTCACAGGAATCTTTTTCATTTTCATTAAGTATTTCGTACAAAACGTACCTTTTAAATGAGCATTACCATTTTAGTTTTCTCAATTGAAAAATGAGTGAAAGAGTCGTAAGTCTAAAAGTTGTTCAAAAGTTAACGGTGGTAAATCACGTATTCCAAATTTTTCTACAAAGAAAAAAAGGGTTAAAATTTTGTTTAATTTTAATTAGATATTATTTAGTAGTAGGCATTATGTCTAATATTTTAGTATAATTTACGAATCTTACTTAGAATTTTAACTAATCTGAAATAGGTAATAAATATTTTGTAAAAAATAGTTAATTTAAATATGCAAATGCAGATCATTACTTTAACTACTTATTTTAATTAATTTTGCTACATTCTGGTTTCATTGCAATGTTTTTATCTCCAATTATTGGTAATTTATCTAATGATAAATAGAAAATTTAAATATTTCCATAATTAATTTCATGATTTTTTTAGTTCAATTTTGTATTTTTAATTTAATATATTTTTCTACTACAAATTTAGAAAAATTAGCTAAATCAATTTAATGAGTCACATTAGTAGACTGAAAAATAAGGAATTTGTTTAACTGATTTTTCTACATTTTAGTTAGCATATCTAATATATTTATTTCTGTGTAGACTTGCTATGCAAGTTATTCTGTTTTATGGCATTTTATTCTTGTGTATTTTTTTAAGTGATAACTTCTTATGGGTGGATAAACCGCTAAGAAATTCAGACGGGCGTCCCGAGAAGCACACATTGTTTTTTTTTTTTTAATTCAGATCATATTCTAAATTTTTACCAATTATTCAAATAACGAACAAAGATTTGTGTGAAAAATTTATGAATTTAACCGGAACTTAAACCCAGGAGCTATCTATCCCACTTGACATAGGAAGTTTATAATATATTTGTTTACCAATTCATCAAGGTTATTTAAAATGCATCTATGGCGTTTAGTTCCTTAATTATGGTTATGTTCACTACTTATAAATAAAGCAGGCACAGACAAACTATGTAGTTTATCTGTGGTGTAGGGGAAAATTGCCAAATTCGTAGTTGTCACCCAAATCGTACTCCATGTAAGTACATATATTTTTAATTATTTAACATACACGAGATCTAGTGACAAAATTAGTAATTAAGTATTTTGCCAATATTATAGAAATCGCATTTGATTTAAAAGTTATTTGTTTGCGCTCTCCAGGTTGAAATTAAAAATCTAGTTGCTCTGATGTACTTTTTATATAAATATAAATAAAATAAATATATCATCGCGACATATTACTCATAGCTGGGCGTGCCAATCTCTACAATATACTTTTATAAATTTTAAAATACTAATAAATTGTACGTAATTTACATTATTTATATGTATACATTTATTATATAAAACATACATTGTAATGTAAGGGTATGTTAAAAAACGCCCAAAGAGTTTCTTAAATGGTACCTCTACGGTTTCCATAATGGTATTGTATCCGCAAATACAGAAGACTTTTTTGGGTTGTTGATGAAACCTCCGTGAAATTAGACGCAGACAGTGAGTCTTGAGCCTCATTTCTACTGGAATGTCCTAATGCGCAAGAGCTATAATTAATAAGTAAGCGCAATGCGTAAAAAATGTTTATTATATGGAAACGTTTACTACCATTTCCAGCTTTGCTTAAGAACTAAGAGCAATGCGTAAGAACAAAGGATTGAAAACTTCTAACCTGAACTGTGAACTGTCAGTATTTTATAATTATTATTTTTTTTATTTTTCCGTGTGAATATAGGTACAGAAAATAATGTATATAACATATTAAATAAAAGAAGAATTGCTAGTGCAATGGCAGTCTGCTAAACAACAAGTAATACGGGAAAAAACTGTGACATTTCTGTTAAATTAGTCCCTAAGCAAAGTAGTTGGAAATTAAACATTAAAACATTCGATGGAAATGAGGCTTTAAATTGATTAAAACTTTAATTAAAATTATTTTCACTTTATCTTTAATTTGATTTCAAGCAATGCTAACCTGCTTAGTGCTAATGTTGTATTACGATAACGAACACAACTTTAATTTTAATTTAAACTGTTAGGCTTCGTTCACAATTAAAAAATTAGGAGATTGACTTCCACATAAGGGTAACAGTTAATCATTGACAAATGCAAATGCTAAATGCAGTATAGTCTTCACAATAATCTACATAAACGTTATACCATAGACTAATAGTATTAGTCTATGGTTATACTTAGCCAGTAGTGCCAGTAGTATGCAAACTCCAAACTTTTCACGTAAAGGTTTATGTTTAACGTCAAGTACGGCTGCGCAGTAATGTTTAACCTAGTGTACATGTGTAATGATTGACAGAAAATGTACTTTCTGGCTAAAATGAACAGGAGAACAGAAAGGAAATTTTTAGTCATAAGAGCAATATTAACTCACGAACATCTCTGCCCACATATTTATTATACATACATAATGCCAGATGTCACTAGTTGGATACAATAATTTTTCATTCTGAACGGTTTACTAATTTCACGTAATTTGGTAATGTTTTTAATATAATTAAGTTTGTTAATTTTTCATTGGAAATGAAGCCTTAAAGTGAAGATAAAGTTTATTATGAAAACAGCCTTACAAGGATTCTTTTATTTCATAATGAACAGAGATTATAAAGTATTAAATGAAAAAAAATGTAAACTGTTTTATGATTTATAATTAAAATGTATAAATTAAACGAAACAGCTCAGCTTTAATCTCTAGCTTTTCAATTTCGCAGTTTTAATCTGTATGTTTATAAAGTTTTTCAATTGCATGGTAATGTTTGCCACATTTATTGCTCCACTGCAAGTATGAAATTCTAATCATCTCTTAGTATTCCCATCATCCAAACAACGCTACTGTGAAATTTAATATCCAACTGCCATAATTTACAAATTCTGCCTGCCGACAAAGGCCGTACGTTTTATGTGAATAAGATAATTAAATTAAGATATTCGTTATATTTATGAATATGTATAACAAGAGGCACAACTGATATGGTTATCATGTAAATTATATTTTGCATACTGTTGATGTTTTCAATCTGTTAAAACTTTTGACAATGACAAATATTATCTAGTTTAGTTATGAATTAGTACAGAAAAAATGAAATTAGCGGAATCCTTGAAAGTTTTAAACTATTCTCCAGATATTATCTATATCTACAACAGTAAATCTCAACCAGTGGTCCTCAAATTTTTAACAACGCTATATTGCAAATGATAGTACTGGATCGGTTATCACCAACGAAAAAGTTATGAAATACTATAACTATCAAATCTGTTAAAAAGAATTATTTTTAAAATAGTTATTTCCAGAAAATTGATCATAAAGGAAGGATAATTGATCGCGAAAAAAATTATCGCCGGTAAATTAATTGCTGAAAATTTGTTATGTATAGTCTATTTGAGAATGACTGGCAGTAATAAATCATTCTGTCAAAGACATTCCAGTGGCGCGCCAATAATTTTTTGCACAGGGATAGTCGAAATGACTAAATTCGGTAGAGAACATGAAATAGAACAGTGGCTATCGTCAAAAAATATTGATTTTGAGATGGGAATTGTCAAAACTGAGCTTTTGGCTATAGCTAAATTACATAGACATAAATTTATTCATCATGTTATTGATGATATGGCAGCGAATCGCGGTATTACTGTTCTTCGTTTACCGCCCTATCACTGCGAGCTCAATCCAATTGAATTAGTTTGGGCTCAAGTTAAAGGTGAAGTAGCGCGAAACAACACCACTTTTAAATTGGACAATGTGAAAAAACTTTTTATGGATGCATTAAAACATGTGACTGCCGATAATTGGAAAAACTGTATTCAACATGTCATAAAGGAAGAAGACCAAATGTGCAAACTTGACCATCTGATAGACGAAACGATCGAGCCATTTATAATTTCAGTAGGACAAGATTCAGAATCAGATTCTGATTTTTAATAATTTATGTATAAATATATAAGTATATGTAATGTAATATGTATATTTAACAGAAATATGACAGGTACCAATATCTTGACAACACACATGAAATAAGTATAAATTTTAGTATGTAACAAATAAAAATGTAAATATTGAATGTATGTATGTAAATATTAAATGTATGCAATATAATAATAATGACTGAGAAAATTATATTTAAATATTAAAAACTTTTATTTTTAGTAAATGTATAAACCGATCACTCTACAAATCCTATCTACGTCTATGACACAGTCCGACGGGGATTATCGGACGGCATTTCTATTGTTCGACAAGTAAGTTTCGTTCCAGGTACAAAGCGTGCGGCTTATTTTGACCATCCTAGTGTAGTTACAACTGATTTTTCTGGTAGTTTTATTTGCCGCATTGCTGGCAAAAATCCAATACTACTCTTGCAAATAATGATTTATTACTGCCAGTCATTCTCAAATAGACTATAGATATTTTATCGCCAGTAAATTTATCGCGAATAATTTAATAAATTTAATCTCAATATAAACCAATCACCAGAAAGTCAATGACAAAACTAATTTCGAGAAAAATTATTTTATAGAAAATTAATAGTAATTATAAAATTGAATGTTTATTTTAAAAAATGGATTTTGTAAATGTTTTATTGCTTACTAATGAATAAAAATGTAGAAAATAAACGAGTAATATTTGGTAATAAATAAATGATGATTTCATGTATTTCGTTGTCATGACCATTGTTTCTATTTTTTAAAACCATTTAGTTTTTGCCGTTTAAAATAAAAGAACTTGGACTAATTACACATCACTGGAAAGCAAAAATATTTCCTGTTCAAAGATATACTCTATTAGGACGCCCATAGAAAAATTATATCTTTTGCAATTAAGAATCGCCATTCGAAAAAGCATAAAATGCTCTAAATAATTGCAATCCAAAATTGCAAAATCTACTCTTTCTGTATCTAGTATCCTATATTTGTATTTTCAAACAATAGTTATTTATGGAGATATAAAACAGGAAGAAAAATAATTTCTCGGACTTGCAGTCAAAAATTAAAATTTATTCACGCCGACGTTTCGACTATACCATAGTCTTCTTCAGGACTAGAATGGTCAAGTTGGAGTATAATTATATACGTATCATTGTACTGAAGTTCTATTTTTATCACGAATGTTGAATTTAGTTGCCGAGGCCGTAGGGGCCGAGGAAAAGAAACCATATGAGTGATAAAAGGAACTTCAGTGCTGAGGTTCATATTAAATTTTATTTGAAATCGAAAATTTGTGAAAATAAAAGGAATATTTATTTTTATAGGTTATTTTGACATGTTAGTTTCTGCTTTGGACATTGAAGTTTTTGTAATGAATGCTCAAAATTATGTGTGCTATATCAAAGTTCTTCATCGAAATTATTTAATTCGTTCTTCTGGCACATTTTTTTGTCATTATACGCACAAATTTACTATTTTACATCGTACACCTACCCAAATTACCTTAAATGTACAATCGTTGTCATAAGGTTGACAACACTGAATTTGCATGAAATCGTCGATAATGGCACACTTTCCGAACTTTTAATGACGATTTCTCTGCACTTTCATGACGATTTTAAATAAAATATTTTGTTGGAGCTATGTTGCACAGTGCGTAGTTTTGAAATTTGGATGAAAACCAGTACCGAATCTAGTTCGAAAAAATCAAAAAAGATGTAAAACTTCATTCTTCTTATTTTCTTTGGATTAAACTGCAAACAAACTTGTCTAAGTTTGAAATAGTCCTCATAAAGATTGAGAAACATTGATCTTCAACATTAGTTTAAAATGAAAATACAAACTGCAGTTTAATTAAAAATCCATACTTTTCTTTTATAACTAACTTCTAGATAAAGCCCCACGATAATACAAATTAAAGAACAGAAATCACGATAGTTTCAAGGATTCCCATTTAAATATAAATAAATAATATAGATTTATAAATTTTACTTTACTACTTCAAGTTCAGACATAAACTTTTACCTGAATTGAAGAACAGAGTAAAAAATATTTAGTATTTTATATCTAATAATGGTTCGATTCTGTTCACATCTGTAAGTGTGAGAGCTACATAAAAATTACGTACTGTTTACAGTCATACAAAACAGTCTCCGTACGATAATAGTTTCAATCTATTTTAGAAAAATTAGCAGTCTAAAACCCAACATACTTAATTTTCTTTTATTCCCAAAATGAAACGCATTATATACATATTATAGAGTAAACATTAAAAGTATTCATAATTTCATGACAAAATAGTCTCCGTGTGATAACCAAAACATTTATAAATAAACAATTTGTTTATGTTTCATAAGGGAATATAATAACTAAGCGATGAGCCATTGAATCTACTAAATTTTTGGTCACCGGTGGAATTATATTCTGTCATTTTTCTTGTAATTAATTTTAAATTATTTTTTGATTTATATTCTTATTTGTTTTAAGAATTTTCCGCACTTTCTAAATCTGGTTAAAGTCCGGAGACTGTGGGGCATGATTAAGCATATTTTTATTATTATACAGTAGTCATTCTCTTATAAGATGCGAATTATTTTCCGGATTGTTCTAATACACGAAATTAAAATTGTCTGCTAAGGCCTTATTTTTCACTTTGTTTTAAATTTGCTTTTAAAATATCGAGATAATCTTTCCTATCCATGATTGTTGCAATAATTACTCGTACTCCCGCTGAGTAAATATACGCCCAATACACAATGCTGTCACCGCCGTATTTAACCTGTTACTTTTAAATACATTAAATTTTAGGTTTTCTCCATTTTTTTTTTGCCTTCTATCTAATCTGTATGTATTATACTTACGTTACCAGAAAGCTTGTTGTTTAATTGCGTAATATCGGAGTATCATCTAATCAAAAAACAAGATCATACTGCACCTCACTATTTTCTTACGTGAAATGAAGTATGTGTTTTGGGGATATATTTAGTTTGCGGGAGTACGAAAATTATAGTAAATATTGCACCAAACATTGATAGCAAAGATTACCTTGATATTTTGAAGGTAAATTTAAAGCAAGTAGCAAGTATCGCAGAATTTTCTTATAAAATGATTGATTCTTAGTAAAGGCCAAAATCGTACAAAATCGTTAATTTCAGAAAAACAGTAAATAAGTTAGATGTTTTCGTTGTCAGTGTCAGAAAAGCCATCAATTTTTATAAGATTTCAAAACATTAAACCTTGCCTTTGGCGCTACTCTACAACTAGGGAATTCAGCATGAATAAGTTGGCGTCTCTGCAGACGAAATAAAAAGTTCCGAATATCCCTTAAGTAAATGTAAAAAGTTAAACTCAAAAACTACGGAACTGGTATTCAAATCTCGCGAGATACAAGAAAGAATTACAATTACTCGGTTTCAAAATAAAGTTAAATTTACTTGGAATGTTCCAGTGTAAACATGGCTGACATAGAGTAGCAATGTAATTGCAGCATCAAATAAAGGTTTACGAGTACCAGGGTGTAAACCACGAATGAGGGTTACTATGCCATTTTAACAATAAAGTAAACACATTTCAGGCAATTTACTCACTTTGCTAAATAATTTACGCGTTTTTCTACTATATATAATGCAAATTAATCTAATTTTAACGAGGTATACATTACATTGGTACAATGTACTATTCTAATTTAACTTTATTAACGGTAATAATTTGTTCATGAAAAGATAACAGTATATTTTACTACAGTTTTTAAATTTTTTACTTTGTTTTACACATACAAAATTTTATAATAGCTAGTTATCGTACATACAGAACAAAGTATTATTAAAAAAAAAAATAATCATTAACGATGTTCATATGTTTATCGTAACCGTAGGTTATGAAAGATGCAACATGGATGTAAAAAATAATTGAAGTAAGTGCATTTGACCATAATAGTTATTTATGCAACAAAAGTGTAAACACAAGCTTTATTACACTTGAGTTGCATACAATATTTTTTATACGACTTTGAAAAACATTTCCAAAACAAATTAGAAATTTAACAGACAACAATTTCAATACACCGTATATCGAGTTCACATTTGACAGATAACAAATCTGAAGTTGAATACTGCAATTCTCACTGTTCTCAGTCAGTATTACCAACATGAATTTATAAAAAAAAACTAAATTTATGTAAGACAACTTGAATGCCACACGTGTATTAATGGTGGTAGTTCTGTATTGTGTAAAGTAAATAAAATACGAAAATCGTTTTCTTTACGCATCGGAGTATAAAAAGGAATATTTAATCTCGTAATTAATTTTATCGGCAACTGATTAGGAAATCAACATTTTTAAATAACTTTATAATACAAAAGTACGTTTTTCTACAATCGTGCGATAATATTTGACTGTTGTCAAACTCAAAATAACTGTGGAAAAATGCTAATTCCCGTGCTTATGCTAAAAATAAATTAAAACAAGATTTTAGTTTTATTCCTTTGTTCCGGCCGGCCAAGTAGCAGGATGATGTCAAAAATTTAGAATACATTTCGTAATTTCCTTATTTTTGTGAGCAAGTGCAATCTTGTTTGCAGTGGCTTGTATTAGCGTGTTTTAAGCTAAAACAGTCCTTTGTCAAAAATATTTTGGCAACTTTGTAATACCTGTCAGAAAAAAGTAAGAGACCAAAGGATCAAATAAAGAAAAAAATATTATTAACAGAAGTAAGAAAAAAAGGACAAATGTCAAAACTGATCAAAACGGGGGTTGAGATATTTTAAAATTCATTAACATTCAGGTATGAATTATTTGATACATAAAATTTGACATATTTCTAACCTAATTTTGCAATAATGAGTTTCCTTTTACATCTTCCATTTACAATAATATTTCCTCATTTGACTAAAGGATATCTGTATTACTTTTCCCTGTGGTAAAATTTCTAAATCACAATTGAATCTCATTGATACATGTGGAAAATATTACAATGTTGCCATATACTTAATACAAGTTTTAATACAGACCTTAATACAACCCACTGAATTCCATCCATAGTGTTTAGAACAAGTTCATTTGTCACGATCTATAATTCTACACAGAACTATGAACATAATTATAGTCAGAATTTTATATTCGGTCGCATACAGAAATTTTTGTCAAGGATAAAAATATATATTTTTGGACAGAAAGTGCGCTCATGATATGAGCAGTGTATTATGACATCTGGCAATTAGCAGAGGAAATTTTAGTAATTATTTTTATCGTTAATTATTGTTTACAGTTATAAATTCAATAAAATATATTAAAATGTCCTAGATACGAAAGAAATTAACTCAATCAATGTTATAAACAACAACATCCATGTCCATGTTTATAACCACAAGCCAAAATTGTGTATCAGTACATATACAAAATATTTGTACTTAAATTCTGTCCACAAATTTGTTCAGGATTCTGTCCAAAATTATATATCGTGACAAATGGGCTTTAGAATCATTGTATCCAGTGAAAATCAGAGTGTGTTGCGAGGGTGTACCGTATTGCAATTGGTACCAATACCAACATATTTATGTATTTATTATAAAAATCTAAAAATATGGTAAATGTGACTCTCTGTTTATATCTCTTTATCAAAAAAAAAGACTTTTGGTTGCAACAAGATATTTTTTAATTACAATAATAAAAATGATTAATACAAAAAAGTGTTAATAATTATAGCATGTACCTAAAATATTCACATTCACATCAAGGCTTTCAGTAATCCATTGATTGTATGTTCGTCTGATTGATTATATCCTTTCCGAAAAATTTTTGGTTAAAACAAGAAAGTGCTTAAGAACGCAAAATAAAAAAATCTGTTGTGGCCAGCACAAGACCTCCCGCCATTTCCATTTTATGTTATAAAAGTATTGTATTGCACTTCGCTATCGAACCGTCTTTGTATAACAAAAAAATTACAGAACTTTACCCAAATACTGTTTTTTGTTGTATTTAACATGTCTTCGACACACATACAATTCTAATTATATCTATTTTTCAATGTCAGCGATTCTTCCAATTCATTAACAAAATTGGCGGTATTTCTAATGGATGTATGCATGTTACCTATAATTTTAAATATTTAATTAATAAAACAATAAGAAAGATTAAATGTACTTCCCAGAAAAAACTTTTGATTTTTGATACTGACATTTGTCATTTACAAATTATGTTATAAACATTTGAATTTGTCAACTGATTTCCTTAGTGTATTTTAGCCTACTCGACTTACATCCCAATATTCTATATATTACAGCGTCTTTATCTCTAAATTTATAGGAGATATAATAAAATTTTTAAATGTATCAGATGTAGAATTTTATGTTCTTCAATATTAGTAATAAAACAATTTTCAAAAAATAATATTTAGAAGATTTTTTTTTTAAATCTACTACTTTTGGTTGTCCAATTGTTACCAAAACCTTTTCGGCTCTACCCATGAATGTCAGATTGAGGAATTCATAGTTAAACTGGTCTTATGTCTTATAGTTTTTGAGTAATCGTCCCTCCAACATCCACACATACATACACACACACACACATCCACACACACACACACACACACACACACACACACACACACACACACACACACACACACACACACACACACACACACACACACACACAGACATCATTGTAAAAATGTTATAATCGGATTATAAGGACCTTGAAACGTGCTTATTCATTAAAATCTGGATATGTGATTTTTAGCATGATTCCAATACCTCTCTTAGCGAGAGGTAAAAAAAAATAGAATAATAAATGTATTTTCAAACGATAAAACCGAAAAAACCGATAACGGGACCATTGTCCAAAATTTATTTTGTACAGTACTGGTTCTATAAAGACATAAAAAAAACTGCATTGATATGATAACGAGTCAATCAAATACAAAGATTTTTTTATTATATTACTTCGATTGTGTACACATCGAAACGGATTCGGAACATTTTACTGAATTCGGAAGCTTGTAGAACGATTCGCAAGCCTGCTTCATCCAATAAAATGTTATGTGTAACATATTATACAGGATGATTCGAAACTATTGTAACAAATTTAACTAGATACTTATTCCTCAAGTTATTGTCATATAAACATAGTTGGTAATAACATATTTGTTTCCTGTTAGTTACAAAAATTAAAAGAAAATTACTAATAATGATCAGGGATGGGCACGTAAAATACGTCACGTATTATACGTAATTTTTTACGCGTAAAAAAATATTTTTTACATTGACAATATTTGAGAATATTTTACGTAGATAATGTAAAATATTATTACCATGAGTATATTTTTTTTATAAAGATATTTTCTTTTATACTGTAACGAATATTCTAGAACAAGCAGTCCACGTGACATCAACATGTTTCTTTGATTCAGACAAACATTTAGGTACCTTCAAACTATCAACAATCAAATTAACAGGGAAATATATTCCTGAGACATAACCTCAAACGTCAAACTTAAAACACATTTTACGTCAAAATTAGACTAAATACGTAAATTTGAAACATATTGTATTATATTTTTAAAATGTTTTACATGTTTTATGTAAATTTTAGGCAGTTTTGTAAAGAAATAGAATTTGAAGACATTTAAAAATAGACTGCGAATAAAAAAATGTACAAAACTAATATTTTATTTTCTATTTATTAATTATGAATATCATATAGATTCAAATAATTTGAAATAGATTTAAATAATTAGCTCCAAACTTATTGAAAATGAATTTTATACAAATTTTAAGCATTTTATATTAATTTATCTATAATGTCAGAATGTTTTTTTTTAATACTTTACAATAATTTCAGCCACTTTCTTATAAACTTATCATAGTTTCAGTCGTTTTTAGAATATATTAAAGATAGGATTAAGGAAAGTTTAAGGTGGGTTTATGCTCGCAAAATTTAAGAATAAAAATAAGAATAAGAATAGTGATAAAGTTAAAACAGTTATAACATACGACTCGGTTTATGCTGCAGAAATAAGAATAAGGAATAAGAAATAAGAATAAGGAATAAGCCAAAGTTCGTTTACTTTTAACTTTACGCCTTATTCTTATTCCTGTAAGCGAAGAGCGCATGCGTGTCAACTGTCAAATATTTCAAACAAAAAAACTGGTCATTCAGATTGACGTATTATAACTAACGTTAGTTATAATACGTCAATGGTCATTCATTATTCATTCATAATAATCGGTGTTGGCGAAACATAATTATGTCAAATTTAGTGATGGATTCTCTTCTTTCCCAATTAATTGAATTAGTGTAGACAAAATAATATTTTGATTGTACTTCATTTTAACAAATTAAAAAATAATAATAATAAAATTATAAATCTTATAAATGTCAAATCAACGCTGCTACCACTATGAGAATAATAAATGCAACTACTTTTCACTAACCTAAAAACTTTAATATCACTGCTCTTATTCTTACGCTTATTCTTATAACTGGCAGCATAAACACCACTTATCGTTATGTTTAAAATTATTCTTAACACTATTCTTATTTTTAATCCTATTCTTAAATTTTTCAGCATAAACCCACCTTTACTGTAATGTGACATTTCTAAACAACAAGTCATCTAGTGTCTTTATGAAGAACTAAAATGATACATTATCTACGTTTTTTACTTATTTAACATTTTTTACTCATTTTTTACACGTAAACGTAAAAAATAATATTTTACGCGTAAATGCACATCCCTGATAATGATGCAAAAGTTAATTTATAGTATAATATAAATTTTTTAATTAGTGTGCGGCGTGCCCATATGATTTTTCTGATTGTTGAACTTGCATAAATAGAAAATCCAATTTCGATAAAATATTTGTTCATGTCATTGGCAAAAAATATCTCCAAAACAAATAACTGTTTTATCTGTATCTTCCAATTCATTCTCCATTTCCATTTCTTTCAAAAATCAAACGTCGCATTATTCATATCTCATCTATGAACGAACCGTAATTGATTATCTCTACAGTCAAGTGGACACGAATAAAAAAACTTTCACGTCGCTGATTCACAAAAATTCACAATATCTAACCGTCTAGCGAGCGAAACGAAACAAAATACGAATACTGTCTCTTTCTTGGCGCCGAGGGAGCTGACATTGAGTCGGTAAGGAAGGCCACCGCTTGCTCTACTGACCGACCGAGATATTGCAAGTGAAGTATGCGCGCGTGGACAATTTTATTGGACAGCAATCCTAGTAAGGACATTTTGTAATAATTGTAGATTATTGTCAAAGAAAAAAGGATTTATTTGATGCAAAGAATAGTTTAATGTTACCTTTGTTATAAACTATTATTTGAAAGGAATAAAAAAATAAATGGCATATTTCATGAAGAAAACTTTTCGAAAGATCCTCTGTGCAAAGTACTAAGATTCTGCAATTTTCTATTGGGATCTCAGTGTTCACCTTCCAGCTAAATGTATCATCTGATTCTGTTGTATATTTCTACAATTTGTGTGCTTACCTAGAAATAATAAAAATATCTTCGTTACAGTCTTGATTACAATAATCAAATTCAAATTGTAGCAATATCTTCAACTTTTGCCACATTTTCATCTGTGATTAATGTGCTAGGACGCCTGGCTCTCTCGACATCTTTCACATCCACGTCTTCACGGTCCTCTTGAAAACGTTTGAACCATTGGTTTTTTTACAGCAATTCAGTACACTTTATACCAATTTTTTTCATTATTTTAATCGTTAAGCGTGCCAAATACTTTGTCAATTGCTGTATTATTTTTAGCTGAGCGCTCACTTGTGAATATACTGAGCAAATTAAAAGAGCAGAAAAAATATGAGCGATCACTTCACAAATAAAACAACTTACTTTAGTTAATAAATTGGAATAACGATGATCGACTAGAGATTGATGTGTGGAGAAGAAAATAAAGTAATCGGAAACTGCAGTCAGTACGCTTTTATTTGATTTGAACCTACGTTTCGACCATTACAATGGTCTTCCTTAACCCTGAGGAAGACCATTGTAAAGGTCGAAACGTAGGATCAAATCAAATACAAGCGAACTAACTGCAGTTTCCGATTACTTTATTTTCTTAGGTAATAAAGTTAGCAAATTTTTGCACAGTGTCAGCAATAAATTAATAAGATTGAGCTTGACTATGAAAGCGACATTTTATTTTTAAGTAAATCATTCTTATAAAATACCTACTTTCATTTACTTAAGTTGCATTCTAATTTGACACGTGTAAATCATACTGTTTTTTTTTTATCATATAATTTTAATTCAAATTAAATTTAAATAGTATTTTAAAATATTGTTCTCTGCTTTAATCATAATTTTCAGACATTTCATATGAAAAATCGTATATAATCTGTGTTCAGTTGCAGTAAGGGAGAGGAAAAAAATCTCACTTCGGTGTGCACAATTTTCATTGTCACTATTTTTACCTTCCGTCACCTTTAGGTAAGGAAGGTATTGTCTTTGGTCAAAAAAAATAGGTGGTGAGTTTTTAATGAATAAGCACGTTTTAGGGTCCCTACAATACGAATTTAATAATTTTAAGATGATGTCTGTATGAATGTGTGTGTGTGTGTGTGTGTATGTGTGTCCGTGTGTGACAAATTTTTCTCCGACGATAACTCCAATACTACAATTCTAAAAATTATAATTCTTTCGTATTCCTCTTCTGGACATCCGTATGAAGAGTTGATTAGATTTTGGTTATAATTGATCCACCGGAAGTACCCTTATTTGAAGTTTTTCAGGGTTTTTCTTAAAAAAAAGCAGTTCAATTAATTTTTTGACATTTTGTTATTATATATATTAAAGAAAATACTCTTCTCTATATGGTTTGATTATACATTTTCCTTCATATTCAATAGATGTAGAGTTAAAGCATTATAAAGAAATTAATTTTCAAATATTAGTCAGCTTTGCTATTTATCATGGAAACAGCTGATACATTCTAAAAATTCTAATTGACAGATGTCTGTTGCAAGTGCAAAACCAAATATGGAAAGTATAGGATCAAAAATTGGTAAGTCATAGTGTTCCTCGCAAGTGACATGCAGTGAAAGGCCAAAGAGAAGATGGAAGGACTGTATCGCAGAAGACTTGAGAAAGAAAGGACTGTGTGAAGAAGATGCGTTGCACAGGAATGAGTGGAAGAGAAGAGGAAATAGAGACCCCTAATAAAATAGAGAAAAACTGAAGCAGAAAGAAGGAAGTGTCAAGTGCATTTTACTTAGTGTATGTTTTTGTTATAATTTTATTGGATTTATAGAACCTTTTCAAATGAACTTTTGGTGTGGAATTTGTAAAAAATAGTATGTGTTCGTGTTCGATTTTACATGATATTATATAGACACTGTTCCAAGGTCCTTTTGGTATGGGATTTGTACAAAATACATCGAATTGACGGAAGGTCTTGTGCTGGCCATAACAGATTTTTTCAATAGAACTTAGCGCTCAGTTAAAAAGAATACAACAAATATGTAGCTATCAAGCACGAATTACGCCAATATTAATTGAGCCTGACATACACTTCACAGTCCGTGGTACCATCATGATATAAATGATCTCATTGGCTCAATCTGAAACGAATAACAACTATTCTCGCTACTTTTTATCAATCTTCGTATCTGGGGGACAGCAAACGCCTAATATTTATGAAATGAGTATTACTGTTAGAATTTCTGTATCATATTTTTGATGCGGAACTGAGTAAAAGGGGCGTAATATAGGGGTCATAAATAATGTGTACCACTTTTTGTTATGCTTATTGTGCAATCATAATCGTATGCCCTTACAAGGTATTATGGGTAAAATCATCAAGATGTATATGGAATAATACCTTCACTTATTAAAACCTGTTCACTAAATTACCATGATAAATCTATCAGTCTTGGAAATTATTGAACAGTAGTCATATCTTTAATCAGTCATTATAAAGTATGACTTGTAGTTGCAGTGATTTATAGATTACGTGAAAATATCTCCATCAGAAACAACTTAATTCTTACATCATAGTGGTATTAGTGGTAAAGTAAAAGGAAATCGCTTCAAACTGCAAATAAATTTAAAATGTTCGCCCTTGACCCTGCTATAAGTTATATGCCAACTACAGTTGAATCACAAGTTTGGCCCAAATAGTTCGGCAATAGTCGGAGTCGGGGAGGTATTTGGGAAAGTACCCTCGAGAAAATGTTCTATTCAACTAATTACAAATTCAGATATCAAATAGTTTTAAAAAGGTGTAATTTAATCTAGAGAACTTTGGAAGATAATACGTTTTATTTTACCTCAGCTTAAATCAGCTAGCTAACTGCCTTGTCATCAAAGAAATAAGAAAGGCCCGTTTAAGTTTTTTGATTTTTTTTTTTTAATTTTAAAATAGAAATTGTGTAATACGAAGTTCATTGCAAAAGTTAAGTTAAAACTTAGTTAATCATTCTTTAAAGTATCATTTAGAGCAAAAATATGGAATTGAACAGAGCTTTTTCGAATCATGATTTATAATTTGACTGATCTGACAGTTTTTAAGTTACCCTGAAATTAATTTGAACAGTTTTTAAGTCTCCCACTAATTACTCTGAAGTTTTGGTACTTTGGTTATTAATCTTCTAAAATTTCCAAAAGAAGATTGTTTGAGACTGTCAGGAGTATGATTGTTGAAGGTAACTTATTTGAGTAAATAGAATTCTAAACATATGAAGCATGCATATTATTCTCATTAGGTAATTCTAGCCTATCTATAGCGTGATATTTACTCAAGTTATGATTTATTTATATTTAAAATTCATATGTAATATATACTTATAGAGGCCTATATTTTCAAACTGCACTTTATGTTCACCACTAATTTACATATGAGCTTGAATGATTTTAAAAATATAAAATACATAAAAACTACATTAATAAATTACCATTTCTATTTGATCAATATTAACCAAAGGTTGGTCAAATGGATATATTAATGCTCTGACTTCAAACATACATTTTTTGTTTTTCTTTTTACTAGCAGTATTTTTATATACTCGAAACATCAACTTAATACTTTTTAATCACAAATAAAAGCTAGGGTACTATGGATAGAAAATATTTAAATTAAATTTTCAGGAAAATTGTGTATGTCACTTAAGGCCAGTTTTACAATCTCCGGTTACAATTTTAACTGTAAGTTAAATAAACAATATTGAATCGGATTATTGTCAGCAATGATCAATTTGTCATTTGACATTTCATTTCGTTTCAATTTTGTTCATTTAACTGACAGTTAAAATTTTAACCGAAGATTGTAAAATTGGCCCTTAGACGAAAATATATTGCAGTTTTTTTTTTATTTTTGTAAAGTTATGATGTCAAAGTTGTAATTTTTTATTGGACGACAAAGTGGAAAGTTAGCATAAAAAATTTGAAACTAATAACAATCAGCTGAGTTGTGTATTTTTAAGTTCATTCTTTATATTCAATAATTACCCTACACAGCACTGAAATATTTTTCAAATTTTGTTTTGAATATGTCTTTACCTATTTTGCCGTTCATAGAAAATAAAATGAAAATTAAAAGAAAATGGACAAGATTTTATAAAATTTGAAGAACTATATTAAGAAATTAGGAATGAAAATAAACAAATTATTGTGTTTTTCATTTGTTTCCTTTCCACAACTAGTTTTTACCCCGTAAATTTAATAATTATTATATATGTATTTGTATTGAACAATAGTGTTAGTAAAAAAAATAGTGTTAAAAGTGTTTTTATTTTGTTCAAAAAATAAAACGTTCCGAGCATAAAAAAGTGTCTTGAAAAATGTAAACCAAAATCCAATGTTAATTTACACTTGAAAGTTATACACAAAAACGAACCATACAAAATTTTAATTTCTATTTACTAATACATATAGAACTTGTAAAAACAATGGCTTCCTAATTTTGGGTGCTCTTTTAAGAAATGTATCTTTAAGTCATCTTAAAACTTGGATTATCAAAATACATGTTATATTGTTACTATCTATTTTATAAATAAACAAAACCATTTTTTGTAGACTTTTCTTTATTTAACCGTCACAAAATAAATGATATCTTCAATCTTGGTAAACAGCATTTTTCTATCACGTAATGGATTATTTACTTATTTATACTACAACAAAAAGTATTCTGTCCGCCTTCGGAAACATTTCTATCCAAAAGATATTTCACTAGAACTCCCACTGATCTCTAGAAAATATTTCCAAGAATCAGACCTCTCATTGTGTAAACATCATTTCTCTTCATCTCACCAAAAATACATTTTTAATAAAAGATATCAAACACAAGATTTATTTCCTGGGTCTTTTTATACCTACTTTAGAGGGCGCTCGTATAAGAAATAAAAATGTTTCCTAAGCTGACAAAAAACAAATGAAGGCAGGAAAAAGACAAATTCCACCCCTCGCGCCAGTCCTAAGCAGATGAATCATAGACACCGCCAACTATGATATATATTCGCATTTTTACTCGACTTCGGTGATGATATATTCTACAAGTTTATTATCTTTTAAGTTTATGTCGAGGAAATGATAACTCTTTCCTTGTAATTTACAAAATTTGAGAAATTGAATGCGTTTGTATCAATTTGTAACGGAATATTTTGATGCTGACATTTTATTTCTCACTACCCCTTGAAAGCAAAAATAAATCTGTGAGGCCTAAAATTCATAAATGGGAACGAAAATATATGACAATAAAAATAACATATTTCTATATATTCATTCATCTATTATTTATATGTTTTCGTATAATTTATCATTGATATACCATTTGTACCTCATTGTATTGTCAAGGTTAAATAAAATCTTGGACAAAATTATCGGACCACTTCTATTTTCGCGATTTATTATAGGTAAAGCAGAATGATATATGAAATTTTCTTATGATGCAGTTGAAAATTTGAAAATAATAACAATTAAGAATCAATTCTTGTTTATACGGGTATTTTATTGTTTCCTGTCTTGACAAGGAAAAGTATAGAAAAGTTTTTTTACGTTTAATTTAATGTTTCTGTATTTTACTACAAAATTAACATTAAATAGAGTTGGAAAAATTAATAGAGGTCGATATTTGTCCAAATTTAAAGTTTTTCGAGCGTTAACTCTATTGGATGGGGGTTACAGACAACTATATGATACCAGGGACCTTAGAGAACCTCTATAACAAATTATTGCACATGCAATATTCTATCCCTAGTATTTCCAAAATAAACAGTTTTTTATCTAATTATTCAATATCATATTAATAATCTTCTTGGGATTTTTATGTCGTAAAATGATTCATACCGATAATATTTAGTTATTCTCAATACGTTTCACATTTTGTAAAAGAAATCTAAAGATTTGTTTGTTTACGAAGAAACTTTTATTGCATCACTTTTATTCAAAAGCAGGTGTAACATCTTCTTCAGGTTCTTTGTTGTTGATATTTTTTTACACATCATGAATTCCGAATCTGTTATATCTGTTATTGAAATATTTACATCAGTGTGTGTGCGGTATTCATTTCATTACTTTTGCGTAAGTGCGTCTCAATATTTTTCCTTTAAATTGCTGTTTTCCGTTACGAATAAAGATAAAATCAAATAAATACATGTATCAGCTTTCCAGAGATTGAGGGGTAAATATTCTTGAATCTAGAACATAACGCGAAACATGTGGTAACCTAAACCGATTACTTCAAATCAACTTACCTACGTCTAACTTACGATCCACGATGATAAAATTTACAAACATCTTATGTTTGAATTTTTTATGAAACAAGATAAAAAATAAATCCAATCCAATACCTTTTCAGAATATTTTACTTCGAAAATCAATATTTACAAAAACTTAGCTCTTAAGCTAACTAGAAAAACGATTCAGCACTTCAGAAATAAAACATTTACAACTTACTTTCATTTAATGCTCGTTTGAAATTTGAACACGAATAATTACAATGTTCTAGGTAGCGTGATTACTCGTAATTATAGAAGTTTATAACTGTTAATCAACACAAGTTTTAATTATCTTATTAACTAATCAAGTTGAGTTACCATCAATTAATTAGATCAAGAAATTTATAACAGGGCTAAGATTACTCCCTAATTTCTCATCGAATAGTGTGGAAATCATATTGTTGTTGATTATTTAATTAAATTTATTTCGAGTTATTATGTTATATGTATTACAAATTAAAACTTTAATACCATTGCACCAACAAGAAATAAATTTTTAGCGACCCTTAAACAACAAATACAAATCGAAATTTTGACAGCAATAAATAATATTTCATTTGACTTTGCATATAACTATTGCGTTATTTATGATTTTCTTTATTATTCATTTGAAAAATAAACTGTGTAACAAAGGAATTTGATTATCTTAGGCTTTGGGATTAAAAAAAGAAAAATGATTTTTAAATTTTCTGTAAAATATATAGAAAAAGTATTAATGTATACCTGTACAAAATTCAATAATCTATAATTTGCCAGTGACATAAAATGCGAAAAAATGGCATTTAATGGTATTTTTTTAAGAAAAACCATTATGAGCTTCAAGTAAAGTGCCATTTCCGTTTATCCGATTTACACCAAAATCTAATGGCTTCTTTTCGTATTAGAGCAGGGTAGAAATACAAGAGCGAAGACAAAATTCATACACATATACACATGTTAAAATTGGATTCTAGGGACCTTAAAACGTGATCATTTACTAAAATCTCGATATGTGTTTTTTAGCACGATCCCTATACGTCCTTTACCAAGGGTAGCGGTAGGTAAAAAAAGGCACAACAAAATTCAATCATTTATCAAAAGAAACTGAAATAAAATTTTTGTCATCAAACCAGTCATAAAAAGTTCACATTAAACTTTATGACAACGAACATCTATTTGTATCACGACACGTATAAAGACAATTTTATTTAATTATACAGTAAAATGCATTAGTATTCACTTGTTCAATAAGATATACAAGCATTTAATATTTTATGGACAAAATTGCAATAAAATATGTATGTTCATCAAATAAACTAGAAACTGAAATTTTGCTATAAAGAATTTGCTGATATTTTCTGCTTAAATATTCAGCATTGTTAAGAATGAACTTATCAAATGAATTCATTTTCAATATGACTAGAAAAATGTAAATGATCGCGGCCTAATTTTGAATTAGGTAACCTAATGATATTATAATGTATTGCAAATGAAACTGAAAGTGTTACATATGCAAATCGATCATTTCTTAGCCTAATTTCTTCGTGAACTAGATCACAAAACAAATGATATTCTATCAGTGTCACATGTTAAAAACAAGTTGTTATTTTTACATTATTTGTTCTTGTAACACGTAGAGCAATCGCGAAAATATTATAAATGCGTAAGTGGTGTTACGCATACTTCACATTCTAAAGTAATAAAGTAAAGCAAAGTTAACAAAACAAAGTTTGCACTTTGCAGCGTCAGTTCATTAGTTAATGATGCGTAGAAGTGTAATAAAGTTAATAATTACGCAGTTTCTCACAAAATGGGTTAGCATGTACCCAATTTTTTTATTTTGCCTGAACTTTACATTTTCATTTTTCATTTACAAATTTTGCGCCACCATTGATACATAATTTTGCATATTGCAAACAAAGTGAAATATAATATAAAATGAAAATTACTGTTCATTCAATATTTGAAATTTTTGTTCCACCATCGTTACAAATTTGTTTTATGTATTTAAAATTATAAACCTTGTTCTAAACGATGAGGTAATAAAAATTTCTGGATTGGTCACAAAATTTTATTCATATTCTCGGGTCGACCGGTTTCGAGCTCCACATGAGCCTTCATCAGTATTTACAAAACATTACAATTTAATAAACAGAAATAACAAAAATTATAAATTATTTACATGAGAATTAAGAAAATTTTAGATAAATTCTCATGTAAGTAATTTATAATTTTTGTTACTTCTGATTATTAAATTGTAATGTTTTGTAAATACTGTTCAGCTACTGAGGAAGGCTCATGTGGAGCTCGAAACCGGTCGACCCGAGAATATAAATAAAATTTTGTATTTTGTGACTGCAATCCAGAAATTTTTATTACCTCATCACTATATCCAGTCAAAGAACTTTTTCTATCTTGTTCTAAACATTTTTCAGCCCGATTCACAAAAGAGTTTAAGCTAATCCTCATTTTTGGATTAGTGAATTCTATTCTATTCCGGTATTTAAAATTTAATTTTCATGATATTATCAATAAAGGTAGATACTAGGAATAGGTTAGACTATATTTTAAGATATAAACTGTCAAAATTAGAGTAGAATTCGCTAATCCAAAAATGAGGATTAGCTTAAACTTTTTTATGAATCGGGCTGTTTGATTTTATGCAAAGAATATTTTGACAATAAATTTTAACATTTTGCATAATTTTGGATTACTTATGAGGGCACAAAATTCTTAAATGAAAAGTAAAATGTGCAAAGTACAAATTTTGGTGGAGTATGCCTTTTGTCAAATTTTCGTTAACAGTGTTATTTTATAATCTGGATAGACGTTTTATAAAACGACAAATAGATTACAGGTATAGTAAAATGAATTTTTAGACCGTTTCTCTTGCAATTTCTCTAAATTCACCTCTTCATAACCCAACCTAACGCACAAAACACACTTGAAAAACTCGGACCATGTTTTATGCTTTAAGTTAGCTTACATTGTACGCTAAATTATTCCTAACGCGAACCCACTCTACCGACATACACCACGTAAATATGTATCTCATTTCCACGGCAGTCACTCCCCCTTTATACTTTCGCATCCAAGCCTATAAATAACGAATAACGTACACATACATAAATCAGTAATACCATAGAATAAATAATATATTATTTAAATTATTGACATTCGTTATATTCATTTAAATTATTTATGTCTCCAGAGATATTTTTCCATAACTGTTTTTATAACTAAGCTTGCCAGATTTTAGAAAAGCAAGATCAGGACGTTTTTGGAACTGGCCAAAATATTAATTCATTCTTTGCTTTTAATGTAATATCAATTAACTTACCTTACTTTTCAAATGAATAAACTTTTTAGAAACACTTTGTTGGTCTTGAATTTACATTGTAGAATATCTATTTAGAGGTCACTAATGTCTTCTAGTTTTCTAGCCTCTAATGCAGAATAATACTTGTATAAGTACGTAATAGAAAAAAAGATGCACATACAAAGCGCTATAGAATATCGCAATATAGGTAGAAAAATAAGTTGGAGAAATTTTAAATTAAATGATTTCAATCTTCCATAAAATAGGAGATTACAAATCACTTAACTAAGTTCTCAATTTTTCTATGAAATGCTTCTTCGTAAAATTTTTATATCATAAACCTCTCCGATAAAATGTTTAAAAATATTGAATACCTAAGCAGAATTACATATTTATAGTACATATATTTTTCCACAAACATCTTGAAAACAGTATTGGAAAAATGAAAAATATTCTATCTGACTTTTCTCTAAACATACATAAACTGTTTCCGATTACTGAAAAGAATTCAGTGAAATATGGCAGTAAAATTTTATGGAATATACATCATTCAAAACAAAATATTTAAAAATATTCCACATATTACATACATTTGGTATTTCAGTTTTATATTCATTAGAACGAAAATTTGGTATTATTCTGAATATTCTATCATTATAGGAAACACTTGTACAATTTTTCTTATAATTAAGTACGAACCTTACGTTTTGTTTCCATTTAATTGTTGTAAAAAAATGCACATTTTCCATGCCTCATTTATTTTGAATGATAAAATTCATATTTGCATGTATGTCATTTATATAATAATAAAGAATAGATCTTACAAAATGTTTTTTTTTTTAATATGGTATTAATAAACAGCGTATATGGGTGTACTGATCTCGTTTGCCAAATAAAAGATACGACTTCGGTTAAATAAAATGGGACATCTGTGGCGCCTTTGGAAGGCCATTTCAAATGTACTTTTGTTTTACCAAAATTTTCATTTTAAAATAGCTCTTAAAAAAAGTCACTTCACGGGCACTCATTGCTGGCGTGGATAGTGCACCACGAGGATCACATTTGTGCCATTTAAAATTCGAAATATTTGAGGTCGGTCGAGATCGAACCCGGATTTGCGACCAGACAAACAATTATTTGTGTTTTAAATATCTTTTATCCAAACTTATATTATTCACTACTTTTCATAATTTCTTTCTATTTTTTTTTTTTATATAGCAAAATCAATAACTCTGAGTCTATTTAAAAATGTTATGTTATTATTAAAATGTAACACATTGTTTTGTTGGTAAAGGTCAGTTTTAAATAAAACTAATAGAAATATATATAATATAATATGATATAATATATTATAAGCAAGTTTAAAAATTCCTACGAACTCCTTCTCTTCATCTTCAACTCATCATTCTTGGGTCTGAACCTGAACAAGTTTTTCCAGGCACTTTCTCCTCCGCTCCGAAACAATACGTCAAATGTGGACGATCATCATTTAACACAATGTGACAAGGCCAGGTGCTCCCAGGTTATGAATTTAATTACATAAACAAGTCTCAATTTATAATTACAGCAAGAAATTTGTCAGACTGGTGTTGCAAGCAAAATGCAGACGACATTTTAGTTAATATCAAAAAGAGAAACACCGTTTCTTGGAAAAGATTAAAATCATGTTAATCTTTCCATATAATTATAAATAAGTCAGTGTTGGCACGCACAGCAAGATCAAATTTCGCATCCAAAAACAATTATGAACAAAAAGGTGCTGTTTGCAGTGGGTCGGAATGCACTATATATTATAGGACAACTGCATGCAAATAAAATTGTTATGAAAACAGATTGCTTCGTGTTCCAAAAAAGAGTAATGTGAATTTGTGTCACACAATTGTAAACACATAATAATGTTACCTATCAATTCTTTGTTGATCATTGACCAGAATTAAATTTAATGTTACTGAGGTTTCTTAGCTTACAGCATTTTACTCGTTTTTAAGATCTGTAGAATGGATATGCTCAATTTTTTTATCACTATCAACACGATTCTCGAAAAAGTTTAAGCTAATCCATATTTTTTGATTAGCGAATTCTACTCTAATTTGGCAGTTTATATCTTAAAATATAATCTAATCAATTCTTAGTATCTACCTTTTCGGATAATATTTTGAAGATTAAATTTTAAATACCGAAATAGAATAGAATCCACTAATCTAAAAATGAGGAATAGCATAAACTTTTTTGAGAATCGGGCTGTATTAGATTTCGAGTTTATTATTCCAAAGTTACCTTACAAATTTGATGTTTAATATTTTTCATATTTTCGTCTTTTATATATTAAAAAAAAATAAACTGCTATATTAATCCGAGTTGACTTTTGATTTATTCAATAATTTGAAAGATCATTTCAATTCTGATTTATGAGCAGCAGTAAATGTCATATACTGCGTCTGGTTTAAGATTGCAATGGTAGGCGGAGCTTGACGAGAGCGGTTTACGCAGCACATTTTAAAGTTAAATACGAATCTAAGTTTTATTTCAATAAAGTAATAAAATTATAAAAATCGAAACATTCAGACACGTCATTTAGAGATAGGGCATCTTCAATATCATCCATTTGTGGACTATTTTGATTGGACATGCTAATTTGCACGAATAATATAGTTATTTTCGTAACAAGTTATGAAAAATACCAAATATCATGCGAGTGCAAGTCAATACACACGAGCTAAGATATTTGTATTTCATACAAGTTATGAACATTATTTTTTAGACGAGCTTAAATAAATTTTACTTTTTCTACAAAACTGAAATTTAGGTTCAAACGTACTGACAGCTGACAAATGAATAATGTATACATATAGCCAGAAAATAATGATATAGTAACCTAGCAACCATGTCAACTATTACGATATTAAATATATCGTAACACTAATGTGATAAGTTCAACTTTCAGTGTTAGAATACTACGTTGATATGTCATACTTATCACAATGGTCGTCTAAAAAAATATTTTTGATAGTTATTGGTAGAATGACAGATAATGTGTGTTTTGTATTTACATTAACTTTTTTACGTTATATCATTAGTTTTTTTACAATTGTATTTACATTAAAGTTATTTATTTCATTTACATTCAATTTATTGTACACAAAAGCAGAAGAAAAGTTACAATAATATTATATTGAGACAGTTTGAAATTGACTCATGTTTGCACCAATCACAAGCCAGAGAATGTTGTCCCTATGCCATGCTACACTGCATTCTTATACCAGACACACTATAGTACAAACCATTCTAAAACAAAAAATTGCTTATCGAAATAAAAGCTCTGTTTGAAAGCAATTGGGTTTTGTAATGACTTCATTATGAACATAAAATATAAGAAGTAAATTAACGAGTTGAACTACAAAGTATTAATAAAACCATCTATACAAAATTGTTTATCTTACAAGTAATACAAAATATTGAAGTTTCACTTTAAAAAGTGTATTTCGTAAAGACTACCTCTGGAATTGAATCAAAGTAAGATTTAGCGAAAGATCAATAGTTCTTGCAGTTGATTTCTCCCAGTGTTGATTTATTGTCTGCAGTTGATTTGTCAGACAATGAGTGATAATTCTAGTGTTGAAACTTCTCCTCCAATTCAGATTCATGTCAAGGAGCAGGCCCGCCCGCCCTTCTGTACTATGAATACACACAGTCAGTCCAGTATTAATCGTTCGCAGAGCTTACATTGATTTTGCAAAAAAATAAAGACGCTCCTTGAAAAAAATTCATACAAAAACACATTAACGTTTCATCCAGACCTTGAGTTGCTTCGTAAAAAGATTAATCTTATGGGAAAAGCATCTCCTTGGAGGGTAATATATTTTACAGCCAGATTAAGACCACTAGGAAGAATTTCAAAGTTTAAAGTGCTTGGATATATTTTACACCCTTGTAGAGATAAACGAATTAACAGTCCAATACATAACACGTGTCTTTGATCAAGGTCTCGTGAAATATAGATGTGAAATCATTTGTATCCCACATTTTTATAGAAGTGTAAAATATTTGACACAGATTTTTTATTATACATAGTGATATACATACTTGACATTATCTCACAATACATATTTTCTTAACATTGACATATATTTATGTATACTGGTAAATAGTACCTATATTGTTCAACAAATATCTAATGATAGCTATTACTCAAGAGGATGAAGTTTGCTATACAAGACTCAGACAAATATTGTAGTTCTTCCGAATTAATCATAACAATTACTCACTCGTAAAATATTATACTTTATCTACGACTCTTCAGTTAATAAGTTGCACTTTTGGTCTAGATTCACAAATTTTAACAAATTATAAATTTATAAAAATAAATCCTGTATGACAAGTGTTACAATACAATAACCCTTATTGAACATAATAAAAATTCCTATACGGTTTGCTTAATCGAGCCGAGGACGAGTTCACAAAGTACAGGTACAATTGAGCATGTAATACATGTTTTTCATGCTATTTTTCTTATTTCCCAATTAATGTACTTTTATTTAATATTTAGAAGGTTGAAGGTTGGTTGAAAGGTAACTTTAACAGTTTCAATGAACATTTGAAATTTAATATATTAGGTATATCATTTATTAAAAATTATTTATAAATTTAAAAAATAAGTAAATTATTAAAAAATGAGTAGTTATTTCTCGTAATATAAAAAAAATCTGTTGTGGCCAGCACAAGACCTTCCGTCAATTCCATGTATTTTGTACAAATCCCATACCAAAAGGTCCTTGGAGCAGATCCTATACAATATCATGTAAAAACACATACTATTTTTTACAAATTCCATACCAAAAGTTCATTTGAAAATGTTCTATAAATCCAATAAAATTATAACATAAACTACACTAAGTAATGTCCTTCCATCTTCTCTTTGGCCTTTCTCTGCGTGTCACTTGCGAGCAACACTAAGACATACCAGTTTTAGATCCTATACTTTTTTCCATATTTGGTTTTGCACTTGCTACTGACATCTGTCAATTAAATTTTTTTGAATAATTATGTCAGCTGTTTCCATGATAAATAACAAAGCTGACTAATTTTTGAAAATTAATTTCTTTATAATGCTTTGAATTTACATCTTTTGAATATGAAGGAAAATGTATAATCAAACTGTTTAGAGAAAAGTATTTTCTTTAATATATATAATAACAAAATGTCAAAAAATAATATTTAACTGCGCTTTTTTAAGAAAAACTGTTAAAATCTTCAAATAAGGATACTTCCGGTGGATCAATTATAACCAAAATCTAATCAACTCTTCATATGGATGTACAGAAGAGGAATACGAAAGAATTATAATTTTTAGAATTGTAGTATTGGAGTTATCGTCGGAGAAAAATTTGTCACACACGGACACACACACACGGACACACACACACACACACACATACATACATACATACATACATACATACATACATACATACATACATACATACAGACATCATCTTAAAAATGGTATATTCGTATTGTAGGGACCCTAAAACGTGCTTATTCATTAAAAACTCACCACCGAATTTTTTGACCAAAGACAATACCTTCCTTACCTAAAGGTGACGGAAGGTAAAAAAACCTGATGTGGCCAGCAATTTTACGTATTTTGTACAAATTCCACAATGAAATTTCTTGCAAACGATTCTATTATTCTAGTAAAATCATTTCAAGAAGATATGAACATTCTATTTGTCACTGACATTTGTCAATTAGTAATATTTGAATATTCTACACAGATCTCTGTATTGATATTCTGTTTCCATGGTGCAGCTTTTAGCAGCATAAATTGCAAAATTTTTCTTTATAATTCTTTTATCTCTAAATACCTTGAATATAAAGAAAAAATGTATTAAACCGTGTATAGAATAAAATATTCCTCGATATAAAAACATAAAATTTCAAAAAATGATATTTAACTGCATTTTTTCAAGAAAAACTGTTAAAAACTTGAATTGCAGGCACTTCCGGTTGACCATTTATAACCAAAATCTAATCAACTCTTCATTTAGATGTAAACTAAAATAAACAAAATATTAATGGTTAAAATGAAATGAAAATTCAAAAAAAAAAACTTTGTATTGTTGAATTGGCTCAGCTTATTATCCATTACCACAGAGTGAGCCAATTTGCAGATTTCAATAAGAACGATATATCTAGTCTTTAATGTCGCTTACCAGAGGCTTCACCTCACGGGCACTCAAAAATTGTAGTGTAGAGTGCCCTTCTGCTATTTGAAAATTGGATATAATTTTCAAGGTTAATAGCAGTGGGATTCGAACCTTGGTTGTCTGAACCACAACAGGTCACTTACTGACTCGCCGCGTGATCCCCCAAATAATAACAAGCATAAAAGATTTTTTTTATTTGTATGTAAATGATTTAAATTGCAAATTCCATGTTCTTGAAAAGTAACAAAAATATTACAAATGTAAGAAATGTGGAATAAGAAATGTTATCACTCCCATAAAATCACTGAAATAAAACTCAACAAGAGTCCAGATAAAAACGTTTCATAAATGGAGTACATTCTGCTATAGAAATAGTTATTTTGTGTACTTTTCAAATGGGCTTCGTGAAGTGCGGAAAAAGATCGTTTTGCAGCTATTACGGAACAATGCAAAGCTTTAAATAATAACTGAATGCTTGGATTCAATTCTAAACTACGAATGTATGTGTTTTAGTTTCTTTATCTGGCATTTGTCCGTAGGATAAAGATTTCAAAACAACATCATTTGCTTTGTGAAATTCCATAGCGATTTGAAATTTTGACAGGAAGAAATATGGACGCTTGCAGTTGTTTGAAATGTAATTGTTATGTTATCTCAACTAAACGAAATTTTTCTTACAAATTGTACATTCTACTTGTTTGTTGCAATAAGAATTTAAATACATCTGCACATCATGTACATTGCTTTGAAATGGAAAAATTATCCAATAATACATGTTGAATTTTATCATACGTACATCCAAATATGAACCACGTTTATATAATTTGGTACACTTTTTTACCTTCCGTCACCTTTAGGTAAGGAAGGTATTGTCTTTGGTCAAAAAATTCGTTGGTGAGTTTTTAATGAATAAGCACGTTTTAGGGCCCCTAGAATACGAATTTACTATATTTAAGATGATGTCTGTGTGTGTGTGTGTGTGTGTGTGTGTGTGTGTGTGTGTGTGTGTGTCCGTGTGTGACAAATTTTTCTCCGACAATAACTCCAATACTACAATTCTAAAAATTATAATTCTTTCGTATTCCTCTTCTTTACATCCATATGAAGAGCTGATTAGATTTTGGTTATAATTGATCCACCAGAAGTACCCTTATTTGAAGTTTTTAACAGTTTTTCTTGAAAAAACGCAGTTAAATATTATTTTTCAACATTTTGTGATTATCATTATGAAAGAATATCTTATTCTCTATACGGTTTGATTATACAGTTTCGTTCATATTCAATAGAGTTATAGAGACATTAAGAGAGATTAACTTTCAAAAATTAGTCAGCTTTGCTAAAATTATGAAAACAGCAGATATATTCAAAAAAATTAATTGACAGATGTCAGTGTCAAATGCAAAACCAAAGTTGAAAGTATAGGGTCAGAAAGTTATGTGTCAATGTGATAGAGTGTCCCTCCAAAGAGAAGAAGATGGAAGGACTGTGTAGCAGAAGATTTGAGAGAGGAAGAATTGTGTGAAGAAGATGCGTTGGACAGGAATGATTAAAAGAGAAGAGTAAGAAACAGCGACCCCTAATAAAATAGGGAAAGAAACTTTCGGTATAGAATTTGTAAAAAATAGTGTGTTCGTGTTACAATTTTACAGGATATACAGAATCTTTTTCAAAGAACTTTTGGTATGGGATATATACAAAATACATCGAATTGACGGAAGGTTTTGTGCTGGCCACAACAGATTTTTATTATTAATCGGCCGAAAAACCGAAAGTATTTTTTCTTTCATATAGAAAATTTTAAAATGTGTTTTTTCTATCCAAAATAGTGAATCGAGTAATAATTTCACCGCAAGGTCAGATAATAGTTATTTATGTATCAAGGCACTGAAGTTCTATTTCTTATCACGAATGCGGAATTTAGTTGCCGAACCCATAGGGCCGAGGAAAATAAATCACATGAATGATAAAAAGTAAGGAACTTGAGTGCCGAGGTGCATATTTAATTTTATTTGAAATCGAAAAATTGTGAATATGAAAGGAATATTTATTTTTATAGGTTATGTTTCCATATCTGTCAGTCTGACGCTCAATGTTGCTAATCTCGGGCATTGAAGTTATTGTAAAAAACACTAAAAATTATGAGTTTTAATCTCAAACTTTTTCATTGGAATTATTTAGTTCGTTCTTCTTGCAAGTATTTTTTGTCATTATACCTACAAATTTACTATTGTAGAACGTACAATAATTATCATAAGGTTGGCAACATTACATTTACATGAAATTGTCTTATAATGGATTACTTTAGTGCTGATTTCTGAACATTTAATGACGATTTTTCCGCACATTAGTGACGAATTCAAATAAAATAATGTTTGAACAGCAAGGGTAGATCAAGTACTTTTTATTATTTTATTATTATTATTATTATTATTATTATATATAATAAAATATTACAAAAATCATTTTCCGTTCGATATAATAGGAGTGTCTCGTCTTGTATAAAAAATAAGAATTTTGTTGAACTTATTTATCTTTTTTTACACTTAAATCTTAACCTTATTAATTATTCTGTGGGTGCAAGAGTAAATTAGTATTTCTATTGATTTTTTACTTTTATTGGAAACAAAAACTTTCACCTTCTATAAAAAATATTCTCCAAAGTAATAAAAAAAAATCCCTAGTCCCAAATAAAATCGATCGCACTGTGTTCACACTCATCAAAAGACTATTGAAACAAACTTTATCACTGTTTTCATAAGGACAAGGCTAAAGTTAGAACCAAGTGATATTATTATTGTTTTCCAAAACACTCAAATATGTAAATGCCGAATTCTATTACAGTTTTTCTCTCATTCCGGATAAATATGTGAACATAAAGTAGCATTTTCAAGATTTATTTTCTGGCAATCTCATTTAGAAAATAAAATTGAAAGTATTATCCTGTATCATTATTAAAAACCTCCATTAACCTTCAATTCGACGAGGAAGCAAGAAGTTAACCTAGTTTCCGTTTCTGCCGAGTTAAACCCTTTCCGAATGACGTTTATAACCTCTGAATATTTTATTGGCTTCGGAATTACCGGGCAAATAATCCCCGTGCGCCTATGACTGAGATTTAGATCCTCTCTTGTCGTACACGTTCCGCAAATCATGGAAAATTTGGGAAGTCGGCTTTGCTTAACACCGAGACTAATTTTCCGAGTAGTTTACTTGATTCCTAATTTCTTTTACACTGATAGAGATTCCAGGATTGCGTCGGGCCAGTGGGTGATTGGTGAGGGAGCAGAAGATCGGATAATGCTGATTTTTAAAGGGTGGAAAAGTGTCCTTTGCTCTGAAAGTCATTGTCAAGGGCAAATAACGTAAGGAAAGCTAAGATAACAATATAGTATTATTGTAATGGGCATTTGTTTTATATGTATGCATATCGTCGGCCGACTATTGGAATGTACTATGTCCACAAATATTACTTTCGAGAAAAACTGCTTCAAACATTTAAAATTTTATTGTAAAGAAAGGATAATGAATACACATGTTGAAATTTTCTTGTTTGTATAGTTTCATTTTCCTGAACTTTGTATGAAATTTGTTAAATTAAAATTTTTGAATATTTTCGAAATATAAAAGGACCTAGTTGGGCATGGTTCAAAATAACATAGTAAATTTATAAAAAAAAATCCAATAAAGAAACTTTTTGTACTATGTCCACACTTTTTATTACTACTTTTACTGTACTATTTCCAGAAGCACGTGACAGAATTATGAAATCTGATTGGCTCTGGACTTGATTCAAAACAATTCTTAGTGTTTGACATTTTAAGGGGCATAGTTCAAAATTATAAGTCTATTTAAAGTACAAGAAGCACTGAATTTGATGTTCTTTCTACTAGCCATGATACAAAAAAATACCGGGAAACCGAATTTGACTGTACCTATTTTTTTTTTTTTTTTCAAAAAGTGGACTTGGACATTCCAACAATCAGCCGACGATATGTTTCCGACCAAACCCAATATGAGAATAAACTAGTTTGGTAAGGCCAAACTAGTTCCTAATAGGATAAATCACTCATAATTTTTGAAGGTTAGGTTAGATTTGGTTGCATATTTTATTTTAAATGAAAGCAATTATGAGTATATTAAATTTAAACTCTTATTATAATATTTATCCTGAAATCTAGTTTAGCCGGTAGCATATATAAAGTGGGAACTAATTATTAGAAATAAGCTTTTTTTCTAAAAACTTAATGCATAAAAATGATTTCTGTTCAATTTAACATCCAAAGAAATAAGTATATAAATATTCATGATTGAAATAATAAGCACAAATAACGATATTTTGTTTCATGACAGATGATTAGCAATTGTAGAATTGTTATTAAATTTCAATGTTAATTAATAGAAATTGTTACATATATTAGCTTTCAATGAAACCTATTTATATTATTGTAATAAACCAAAAATAATTCAAGTTAACATATGGATTGACTTAGTGAAATGCACAAGAACTTTAATCAGTGATTACAGTTATCAAGGCAATTAGTTAATCACTAATTTAACATGCTTTCATGAAACCGGACAATTAAAAACAAGTTGCATAAGGCAATTTGTTAACGCACGAGTTCAAGTTTTACAAAGGAGGTTATATGTCATTCATCTCCCAGTTTTGAAAGCAGTCATAATACCTCTAGAAAACAAAAAGCGCCAAAAAAACAACTTTGCTTGAATAGATCTTCTGAACGACGTGTTTTCAGTGCTTAAGAACACCGAAATAGAAAAATGTAATTTAGTTGTAATTTTCGTGTAAACTAAAATAATCAAAAATAAATTATACCTCAGTAAATATCAAAATATTTCTTCAAACAAACAAGGCATAATATGTAAATAAAGACAAAATGATAATGCATTAAATTTTCATAATTTTGAAAGTTTAATAATCATTTAAATTTTTGATGAAAATGTAAGTAGCACTGCTAAACAGTTCTTTCTGTTTTTTCAGTCACCACATGTAAGTATTACGTAAACAATATCGGGACCGAGAATCACCTGCAACCAGCACTACATATATTTCAGGCGTGCAGCTAGTTAAGTTTTTATGAGTGTGTGTCAAGATATAATAGAATGACATTAATTGATTTTCACATAAGACGGTTTATTTAAAAGATTATAAAAGTTAGGAAGCAGAACCGTACTCTAATAATAATATTTAATTTGAATTGAATTTTCGTCACAATGCCACTCGGTAGTATTATTGATTAATTTAAAAAAAATAAGCTTAATATCAAGTACCATAACTGATCGGTAAGAAAATCCCTACTTTTACTCCAATGAACATATCCCATTATTAATGAAGCCAATTCATTCTACTCGTACTACGTCTTAAAGCAAACTTTACAAGAAAATGAAGTTTTTAAATTTGTAGACAACTAAAAAGTACCAATCTTGTAAAATTTCTTACCGACGAATTAAGTTACAAACTGCAATAAAACTTATTTTACACAATACATTACCTTCTATTCTCTGGGGGTGAATGTCACCTTCCAATTCTCTTTATGAGGCGAAGGATTTACAGCCAATACCTTCGTACTTGTTGAGGCGCAAAAAGAAGAACTATCTTGTTAAGACAACATTTGTTCTCTTCCCAGAGACATCTACCGTCACAGGGGAGATTTACTCGTACTTCCCACATCGCGTGACGTCATCAGCGGTTTGATTGATGCGATATCTGTCAATACGTGTTCGGTCATGTGAATCTGAATTATGTTTAAAATTTCCGTTTTTTGTTCTGCTGGACCTTAATTTATTTTTGAACGATGAGGATTACGTTGACAGAGTGTAAATAAGACTAAATATTGATACAAGTATTTGGGACATTGCAATAGCTCAATATGCCGTAGCAATTTATTTTGATTGTTTTATATTATTAAAAGAAATACAAAACCATTTTATAAATTAAAAATCTGTTGTGGCCAGCACAAGACCTTCCGTCAATTTCATGTATTTTGTACAAATCCCATACCAAAAGGTCCTTGGAACAGATTCTATATACTATCATGTAAAATCGAACACGAACATATACTATTTTTTACAAATTCCATACCAAAAGTTCATTTGAAAAGGTTCTATAAATCCAATAAAATTATAAAATAAACTACACTAAGTAATGTCCTTCCATCTTCTCTTTGGCCTTTCTCTGCGTGTCACTTGTGAGCAACACTATGACATACCAATTTTAGATCCTATACTTTTTTCCATATTTGGTTTTGCACTTGCAACTGACATCTGTCAATTAAATTTTTTTGAATAATTATGTCAGCTGTTTCCATGATAAATAACAAAGCTGACTAATTTTTGAAAATTAATTTCTTTGTAATGCTTTAACTCTACATCTATTGAATATGAAGGAAAATGAATAATCAAACAATATAGAGAAGAGTATTTTCTTTAATAAATATAATAAGAAAATGTCAAAAAATAATATTTAACTGCATTTTTTTAAGAAAAACTGTTAAAAACTTCAAATAAGGGTACTTCCGGTTGGCCAATTATAACCAAAATCTAATCAGCTCTTTATATGATTGTAAAGAAGAGGAATATGAAAGAATCATAATTTTTAGAATTGTAGTTTTGGAGTTATCGTCGGAGAAAAATTTGTCACACACACACACACGGACACACACACAGACACACACACAGACACACACACAGACACACACACAGACACACACACGGACACACATACACACATACAGACATCATCTTAAAAATAGTACATTCGTATTGTAGGGACCCTAAAACGTGCTTATACATTAAAAACTCACCACCGAATTTTTTGACCAAAAACAATACCTTCCTTTTGACGGAAGGTAAAAATGTACCTATCATATTATGCAAATTATTATACTTTTCATTCCTTATTTCCCTCATAAACATTCGCGGATCTGATTCTCTAACGTCATAGTTTCATATTCAAGTTCAGAACTGTCACTGTTATTCTAACATAACTAATATAAGCTCTAATTTTGAAAGTGCGTAAGAACAGCTTCTATGACGCGACGCAACGTGCCATTCGGCCAGCCTCGTGACTCGTCGGCTCCCTCCTTCTCGACTCGCAGAGTATCGTTCGTCTCGAGATCGAGCTACATAATTTCAACAGCGGTTCCCAACAACACAACACACAATATTTGGAAGAATATTTTTGTTGATACGACTGAGGGGTATAAATATGCATTGTCAACAAAATAAAATATAATTTTAGTTTATTTTATAGACAATGCAAATTAGTTTCGATGTTTCACATCTATTAGGTATCCCGCGACGGCTCACATTTTTTTCTATCAATATTTCAAGATTATACACAAACATCAAATGTATGTACATACATAGTTCCAATTTTATTCGATAGGTAAAGACAATATAGAAATTGTAGTATTGTATAAATTTTAATATATTTGTATATATATATATATATATATATATATATATATATATATATATATATATATATATATATATATACAGGGGTGTCTCAGGACGAGCTTACGCTATCTATATTTTAAATACTATTTAATATAATCTAACGAAATTTGGTATCTAGGGGTTATCCAACATGCCTGTTTCAACTAAAATATTTTCAAAGCAGTAGCACTTCCGGTTTGACCGGAAATTGACCTCAACTTTCTTATTTTAAATGGAATACGCTATATTTTATTTTACCATTGAATGCAGCGGAAAATTTTACGTATGAAGCAATAAAAACATTTTACTCATGATCAACTACTTCCGGCGTTATTCAACTTTTTTTGATTTTTTGTCTGAAATCCGGCACATTTTCAAAACTCTGTATATCGGGAACGAGATCGAATTTTTATAATCTGAAAAAAAGCCTTTTATAAAGGAGACTTTAAGCTACATTATCCATAGAAGAATCCTCGATTATTTATAAAAATAGATACCAAATTTCGTTAAATTATATTAAATAGTATTTAAAATATAGATAGCGTAAGCTCGTCCTGAGACACCCTGTATATATATATATATATATATATATCTGTATAACTAAACCTTTTCAACTACAATTTCGGGAAAAGTAAATTCAATTTCACAAAAATTAACATACTCGTATTTCAGAAAAAGTAAATTCAGTTTCAGAAAAAGTTACTTCAACTTCAGAAAAAGGAATTTCAATTTCAGAAAAATATATGAAAATTTCCGAAATTAAATTTACTTTTTACCTCCCGCTACCCTTGGTAAGGGAGGTATAGGGATCGTGTTAAAAATCACATATCGAGATTTTAGTAAATGACCACGTTTTAAGGTCCCTAGAATCCAATTTTAACATTTTCTGTGTGTGTATGTATTTATGTATGTGTGTGTCTGTATGTATGTGTAGGGATTTTGTCTTCTTTCTAACTCAAATACTATCATTCAGAAAATTCTGAAACCTTGTATTTCTATCCTATTCTATTAAGAAAAGAAGCCATTAGATTTTGGTGTAAATCGGATAACCGGAAATGGCACTTTACCTGAAGTTCATAATGGTTTTTCTTCAAAAAAATATCATTAAATGCCATTTTTTCGCATTTTATGTCTTATGAAAATTAAATATTATTGAATTTTCTACAGGAATACATTAATACTTTTTCTATATATTTTACAGATAAATTTAAAAATATTTTTTTTTTACAAGTCCCGAAGCCTAAGAAAAACACAATTCCTTTGTTACACAGTTCATATTTCGAATTAATGTAACTGACAGTAACTGTCACTGTCAAAAAACTAATCACTTCAAATTAATAATAGTAACATTTTAAAAAGAAAATAGTAAATAAAGCAATAGTTTTATGCAATGGAACAGTTTGCAGCGTTAGTAAATCCGTAGGTATATATTTAAATTATTAAAAATTAAATAGCGGGAGGTTTTGTGTTGGCCACATCAGATTTTTTGAAATTGTAGTTACTTTTTCTAAAATTGGTAGGCTGCGCGAGAAAGATAGCAATACTGTGACGTCACAGTGGCACTAAAAACAAATTCAAATATCTCGCATAGTATTTATGAAAAAAAAAAGTATCTTAATCGTTATTTATTGAGCAGTACTTTAAGTATAATGTGTACATTTTATTATTTTTTGTTTTGGTGGAGGAGCCCATTGAAACATGTGTAATTTTTACAACTTATGCTATATTAATTGATGCTACATTTTCATTTTATCTGACAATTAACAGATAGTTTAAATCCAGAGATGAAAATACCGGGCATAAGAAAGAATAATTTGTATTGAATAAATCTAAGTCAATGGTAAATCCTTCTTGATTAATTACTGAAAATGAACCACGTGTGACAGCGACATGATCAAATTTAAGATGAGTGTGAAAAATGTGACGTCACAAATTTGTGTTTCCCACTCGTGTAAGCAGTCATTTGTTTTCGTAATTTCAGCAGTCTGACATCTTCATCCCATGTTTCATTCTCTGGTGCGGGTGTTAGTGCTGAAGTTGGTGTTTGTGTTTACCTTTCACGTTTCTATTTTGTCTTAGATTTTCTCACCAAAATAACACAGCATCCGCAACACGCAAATTACAGAACAATTTCAGTTTTAAGCCACGTACAAATACACTCGGCAGTACAATTTAATTTCATTTCTATTTATTTTCCAAAATGTTAATATGTATTAACTGTTTGTATCCAGCTGAAAATATTTCAAACGTATATTTTAAATTGCATATAATATATAATTTCATGGTGATTATCATTAAAACGAAAATTATACCTTGTGATTTACAACTTGTAAATTGTAAATGACAAAATGTTTGAATTAAATTTAGATTTTCAGTTTTATTGCATTGATTTTATATTATAATGCACAATATAAGCTTAATGCTTGTACAAACAATTTTACGATTCAAATATTTATTCTACTTTCATGAATACATATGGCTTTTGAAATAACTCAAATAACATACTGTTTAATAGTCTAATAAAAATGTTAACAAGTAAGATATACATAAAACAGAAATCAAACTTACAAGGATTTGTGAATCACAGTTTTAAATTGTATATAGTGTCCTTCTCCTTGATAACTCTGAGGATATGATACCCTGTACTAGTAAAATTGACCGTAAATTAGAAATAGTTCCGTATTTCATGCTTCAAAAAACATAAAAAAAAGAAATACATTCTATTTTATTTTCAATCTGATAGACGCAGTGTCATTAGTAAATTGTCGTTACTTTACATGTACAGGTCGATTCTGTATTTCAAAAGGATAAAAATATTTCGTATAAACCTTTGAAGGTATTATGAACCATTATTTAATATTATACAATTTTTGCCTTTCAATAAAGTATTATGTTGATCTTACCTATAAATTATATTTTGAACTGCAACTGCCAAAGAAATAAGAAAAATATTTTACGCACATCTGCTTTAAAATTGTTTGTTTACATCGTAGTTACCATGGCGAAAACTGAAAGAATACACCCTGCGGGCAGTAAAGTAGCATATGCGGGCTGCAAAATATAGCAAAAGCCCGCCTACTGGTAAACAAAACGTCAAAAATACAATTGGAAATATAATCAAGACTCTTATTTTTAAAAAATGATATCAGTTCCGCTAAATTTTCACTATATTTTATTAGAATTGCTTAAGGAATTACTTCAGAAATTGTCTCAAATCTCCAAGTTTGACATTTAAAAAAATATTCATATAACCAAATAGTTAGCAATGCAACGCAACGCCTTATTGTTTTGTGACATGGTCACCTGGCCACGTAATATTTTTATATAGCAACAAGCTTTAAATGTATTTAAAAAATAATTTAAAATTATTTCATTTGATTGCAGTTGTGCGTAAAACGTTGTACATACCTCGGGCCGAAAGAAGTTTACACCCTTGGACGAATAAAATTTCGTCCGCAGGCGTAAACCTTTTCTTTCTACCCTCTATATGTAAATAACTATTTTACACTCCGACGTATAAAGTTAGTACTTTACACACTGCTTTCGTATTTATTTACTTTACACATTACAAAACTACCACCATCAATACACGTGTGGCATTTTAGTTGTCTGTCCTATATTTAGTTTTTTTGTACATTCATGTTGGTAATACTGACTGAGGATTGCAGTATTCAACATTAGATATGTTATCTGTCAAATGTGAACTCTGTGTAGTTGGTGTGTTCAAATGAGGTCATGCACGACTTTTTTTTTATAATTTTAATCGATAGAGTAGTGAAAAATAATAGACCCGTATTTTTTATTTTTCCTCAAATCGATCTTTAATCATGAAAAAATTGTAATTGAAAATGACATTCTTTAAAATGCGGCTGAAGACCCCCGCTTCGTCCCTTGTCCAATGACGTCACAGAGTGAGAAGCACGACCATTTTGATTTTCACATTGTCTTAAACGTCAAAGTGACATTTAAAGATAACCTAAAATTTATGAAAGTAAACATGTCGATGGAACGTTGTTTCGTGCCAAAATAAAGAAAAAATAATATTCTGGAATATATTCAATGTATCATATGCGTTTATAACCTCCTACCGTTTAATTCAAAGATTCAAAAGTGAAAGAAACATCTGATGTAACGTAGATAATTTCACGCCAAATGAAAATTATATTTATAAAAATAAATAGAACGATATTATATTAATATAATATAGCATATTTATATATGTAATCCTCAATTTATAGTTTATATATATTTTTCTTTTAGAAATTATGTGTCCATATAAAATGTTTGTTTGAAATGAGTCTGAACTTCGTTCGTAATGTTGTGACGACAAAACATGGCTGGTTTTTGCAACTTTTTAAAAATACCATACTTTAAAACGATTTTATGCAACAAAAAATATAAATAAAAAATAATTTAATCATACTGATCGATGAATTAGACTATCCTTTTTCGATTTAAACAGAAAAAAGGTACAATTATTTTTTTTTGCATGACCTCATTGTTGTCTACTCGTCACTCGGCTGTCAAATTTATAATTTGTTTCAGGAATGTTATTTAAGGCCGCATGTACAATCTTGTATGCAACTTAAATGTAAACAAGCTCTATGGCATTCGGTCAATAATTTTTGTGACTCGGCAACTTGAACTCGTCATAAATCTTATGCTTATACTCTTGTTGCATAAATAACTATTATTTAAATTTCCTTTTTTTTTTAATTTTGACGTTTAAAAGTGTCATTATTAACTCCATAGCAACAACTATAAGTAACGGTTTATTTGCCAGTGAATTAATAGATATTTACACACCAAGTGAGCTAAGGTAATGTTTATTCATGAGAAGAAAGTTTAGCTCACGAGCCCGTAAGTGAGTTAATTTCTTTGAGTGCATAAACATTCACAATAGTAATAAGAACCATTATAATATTTAATTTTGTCAAAACAAAAAACTGATAAGTTAGTAGACTGTGCATGACAATCGTCGGTGATAGATAAGTCATCTATTTAAAAAGCTTTATTGTCTGTCATTTGTGCCATGAAAAATAATGACAATGGCTGATAATGTCTGATAAATACTATGGTAAGTGTTAATTTCGTGCCTCATGTTATTTTAAATGCATTATTTGTTGCAGAGCGAATTAAAAAAAATATGAAGAGTGATTTAAAAAAATTTAATTCACTGAAAATCACACTGAAAAAAGTGTTACTTATAATTGTTGCTATGGAGTTAATAATGACAGTTTAAAACGTCAAAATTGAATAAAAAAAAATAAATCACACTCACTGAATTTTAAGTCACTCTGACGTCAAAATTGAATAAATAACAATGGCGATCGTCATACACGAACTACTACTTGATTAATTTGTTATTATGTCAAAATGAAACTCATATACTGGCCTATTCTGTAACACAGAGGTTAAATTTTAACAATTGGTTAAAAATTTTCATGTATGTTGATATATAACAAAAATTTGTAATTTTAGTTGTCAAAACAATCTCTATTGAATAAAATTCTTAACCAGTTGTTAAAAATTAACCACTCTGTTACAGAATAGACCTGATTGATTGTTATTATTATTTCTTTAAAATTAAATAAAATATTGTATAAGCCACTTGAGTTAAGAATGCATATTCACTCGAAGAAATTAATCCACTCGCCCTTTGAATTTTCTTCTCATAAATAAACATTACCTTAACATACTGAGTTAGTTTTACTCCTCATTTTAATTATTGGTATGTCCCTGAAAAAGTTTGGAAATACTGGCTTTTTATTGTATAGTACATAAGATGTATTTTGTATTGTGTTGGAATAAAATATGTAAAGTTGTTTCGGATAGTTTTCTGCGTGGAACATCATCATTTTACAATTGAAAAGTGTTTTTCTGCTTTCATTACGTTTATCCCAGGGTTTTTGCTCGTCTCGGAAAAAGATGTCTCTTTTCCGTACTTGGCGCGGCAATGTCAAGCATAAAAACGTTTTGTTCTCCCGACCATTTATATATTTCAACGTTCAGCGAGGACTTGAAAATTTAAATTCTTTTTGTCGATTAATAAACTCAGACTTGGAGCTTGGAATTGGAATACACTACCCGCTACAACAACCATATATTATGAAGATGTTTTTAATCCACCAAGATATATTGAAATTGCGAAAACGAAATATGAAATTTGTTTCACAAAAATATTTTTCGTATTAATATTAAGAGGAGAAAACATTTAATAAGAAAAACAACAGATGATACTGGCTTCATAGTCGTCTCATTCGTTTATTATTAAAAACGTCATGGGTTATAAGTTATAACCTCGAAGAAAGGGTGAGGGATGACGTACCCTTAAATTCAATTTTCGCTATTCTCTATTATATGGAGAGATGTCAATATTTTATTAGTAAGAATTAATTTTTTACTTCTCGCTAAGAGATTGGAATCATGCTAAAAATCGCATATCCAGATTTTAGTGGATAAGCACGTTTTAAGGTCCCTAGAATCCAATTATAACATTTTTACGATGATGTCCGTATGTGTGTGTGTGTGTGTGTGTGTGTGTGTGTATGTGTGACTGTGTGTGTGGATGTTGGAGCCACGATTTCTCAAATACTATAAGACTTAAAAAATATTTAACTGCAGTTTCCTCAATCTGATATTCCTGGAAAGAGCTGATTAGATTGGTTTCGTTGCGATTTTGTTCATTATTTACAGATTTACAGATCTGTAAGACTTACAATCGGGCCGCTGTTGTTATAACGAGTAAAAGACTCCGTCAACATCTAAAATTGGTATAAAAAGAAAGGAGATTCATTTATAAGCCAAAGTATGTACAATATCAGTGTCAACTAAATACGCGCGTACTATACATATAATTCATCATATAACCTTCAGAAATAAAATAACACCAATTTCGTCAATGAATTGGAAGAATTTCGAACATTTAGAAGAGTAGGAGGAAACTTGTTCATAGAATGAATTGAAAAATAAAGAATAAATGTAATTAGAATTTTTTGTGTGTACCAGAAATGTTAAATACAATACTTATATAGCCTAATAGGGCACCTGCACGTGACGTTTCAACATGGCGGCCACCAGCTGATCTTGGTCAACCAAACCTTCAGTTTGCATTGTGTCTTACGGAGAAATATCGTGCCGTAAGCTTTTATTGTGTTTTTAAGGCACTTGTTGTTTTATTTGGGAAAAACTGATTAGAGTGTGTAAAAGTGAGTATATGAGGAGTGTTTTCCGTAAAAAATAAGTCATGACATTCTTACTATTTAATGAGTTCCAGGTTATTAAATTAAAACTAATCCAATCCTATTTTTTTGTGTATACTTTTATTGCATATAAAATAATTTAAACATAATCGGATAGGAACATATTGTATGAATGTTTAAATATATGTAATTTTCTTTAATAATATATATATAAAAAACATGAAAAAATATTTTTTAAATGACAGAATTACAAATTTTTAATGAAGTTTTTTTTAGTAACAGAATATATATATATATTTGTCTCTGTTTCTCACAAAGGTTTAAAAATTAGATAGGTAATCAATTATTGATCTCATATTGATTTTTAAAAGGCATTTATAATCCTCGTCAAAAAAATATCAATGTATAAGGATCCACATTATGTATCCACTTAAATTTATCGATTTAACGTACTTTGGCTTCCAAAGATTAATTTTTGACGTATAAACTCAATAAACTCATTTATATACAATAAAAATACACAATATGACAATAAGAAAAATAAACTCGAAGATAAATATATATATTTCAAATTTAATTTTCTTTATAAATTAAAAAAAATCTTATAATTCAATTTATTTTAATTTCAATATTCATGTTTTCATTCAACAATACACATAAAAAAAACTTACACAAACTCAAATGAATGTAATACAACCTGATGCTACATGCTACTTAATTCAATTTAATATTTTTAAAAATATATTTATAAATACGACTGCTTTGTTTTACTAGTAATTAATTCATACACTTATCTTTAATTATAGCTAATTACATTTTAAAATAGCATGTATAAATTTAGGAAAAACTGAATTTCTTGTATAGAAAACACATTCTCTGCATAAGACGCAATGTTAAACTGAAGCTTGGTTGCCCGAGATCAGCTGATCATCCGCCATGTTGTGACGTAGGTGCAGGTGCCCTATATGAAGGCGAGAGGTATTGTGCTGGCTACAACAGATTTTTTTACATAATTATATTACAGTTACTTTTTATACAAGGCGATAACTAAATTTTATTGTCTACAAGAAAGTAAAATGGCGAGGAAATTAATTTGAAATTTTAATACATTATTTTTTAACTCTATAATGGATTTAATGCTATTAGAAGAAAAATTACAATGCTATGCTTAGTTACCGAACAAAATATTAGAGAAATAGGCAGTTGAACTATATACCTACCGCAAATTTTTCACATCTTTCATTGGGTCAAAGTTCTTTCTACACACATTAAAAAAAATCTCAGTACAACATAGGAAATTACTATTTTTTTTTGTTAATAAAACATGAAAATAATAAATTTGTGCGTTACAAATAATAATAATACAACAAATTAAAATATAATAAATTTCTCTATTGCAAAAAAATCTAATTAGTTTTAATATTGTTTTATAGTATACTTGGTCTTACTCAGTCATTACAGTCATCATTGTTTTGAAAGCAATTCACTTCTTGACGCTAATTTCTGAATCCCTTTTTAGCTTCTTTGACTCATGCACTCAGGAAATGCTCATTTTAAAGTACTTCTCTCTACTAAGTTGTAGAAAGAACTTCGTCGTTACACGTTTCATGCAATTTTTGGCAGATATAACTTTGCTTCTGTACTATTTCGAACAATATATAAAAACTAATATCAAGAGGAGACAGAATGTCTATGGAAGATACAAAACTAACCGCGAGATTTTAAAAATTAAGAAAAATCAATTATAAATAAAATTATTATTTAAACATAGTTTTCAAATTTAATATAAGTTGTGGTTCTATCCCAAGAATAGATATTTCTGATATTTTTTTCTACTCCGTAAAATATTAGCGTCTCAAATATATTATTTTTACAAACCTTAATTTCATTAGAATCAAATATATTACTACCACATTCTCCTTAATACGGTTTTATTACTAATTTTAATGTAATTGCTTCCCGACAGTGACATTTGTTTAAATATGTCAAAATTGTTATTAAAGTATTATGTTTTTGTTTGGCGCATAGAGTAGATGATGTATAAAAATAAATTATTATATGAATTTATATTTAAATTTATTTACTAAATTCTATTTCCGTAGAATTGAAGATTGTATCATTGTATTCAATTTGTATTAGTAAAAGTTGCTGAAAAATTATATTCCGGTTATCCGATAATAATGAGCTCTTCCACATTAGTATATAATAGGTACCCAAAATTTCAAAATTTTCTGATTGATAGTATTTAAGTAATCGTGTCCACAGGATCCACACATCTACAAAGACACACATACATACCCACAGACATCATTGTAAAAATTTTAAAATCTAATTCTGGGGACATCAAAACGTGCTTATTCACTAAAATCTATATATGCGATTTTTAGCGCGATCCTTAACCTCCCTTATCTAGGGTAGCGGAATGTAAAAAATTCAGCTTCAAGCAATTATTCCAGAACATTCTAATCTATTAACTATTGATTTTATTATTTAGTTTGTCTCTTGATAAATTCCAACGACTAGTTTTTAACCAATCATGATGCAAAACACTTGAAAATTCAACCAATGGGAACAGTATTATACTGATAAAACATTGTTACCCCGATAAAACCCCGTTACTCCGATAATTTTCCGCTACCAAGTAAATAAACAGTTGTTATGATTTATAACTGTCAGTGTGACAATTAATGTGTCAAGTTTCATTTTGCGTTGTCTTTGGAATTTATCTCACCAAATACCACACGACCTCTCAGCTTTTCTCAGATAAACTTTTATTTTTAAGCACTCATTTTTTTTTGCTTTTAAGCAAAATCACTGAAGCAAACTGACATTAGGTAAAACCCCTCCTCCTTCGGAGTCGGGATTTACCATGCAGTTTGCTTTCGTGTTTGTTGCTAAGCAAAAAAAAATTCGTGCAAAATAAAAATTTATCGATAAAATCAGGAGGTCTTGTGATATTACTTCTGATAATATATTATTTTTATAGTCATATTTATGATATTTAAAAAATCATATTGTTTTAAAAATGAAGTATTGGGAATATCCACATTGAAATTACCTCCAATGCGTATAATGCGAAAAGAAAACAAGGAACAATGCATTCACCTATTTAGTAGAAAACAAATCCTCTCTTCATTCATCTCCTGAACAAATCCGTAATCCGTATAAATCAATACTCTTTTGTTTCCATACAATATATAGCTCAACTGAACAAGAATAATCACATCACTACAAAGGTAGAAAATCTATTTCCGCAAACAATGATCACGTTTGTGTATGTCCGCCATTTTAATTTGCAATGATGTTCATTTCCGTTATCAATTTCTAGTTCCTCTATTATCCACTGGTAAAGAAGTGTCGCCAAAATCGCTTGGTACAATTTATAACGTTGAAACTACATCTCTTTTAACAAAAGCATACCGCCGTCGGGAAAATTTGGGAAAATCTTTACGATAAGTTCGATAGAGGGGATACAAAGTAGTCAAGCAGTCAAGGTTATAGTTCAGGGTTATGTTTTACTGTTTTTGTGGCCTGTTTCCATTGAATGAATCAGTTGAGTCTAAATGGATAACTGGGTTACAAGTTTTCAACAAATAATTAACCCTTTAGGAAAATTTAATTAAATCAAAATTGATATAAAAAGATAATGTTTACTGTTGACTAAAAAATACGGTAATTCGTATTATGTTTTTTAATTTTGATTAATGAACAATTTTACGACGTGGAAACCTGTAAATAACACTAAGGGCCGGTTTTTCAATATCTAGTTAAAATTTTAACTAAGAGTTAATAAATAAATTGGAGTAACGATGATCGACTGTACTCTGAAACTGCAGTCAGTATGGTTTTATTTGATTAGAACCTATGTTTCGACCATTACAATGGTCTTCCTCAGGGTTAAATCAAGTCATAAACTATACCTTCTTTATAGTTTATGACTTGATTTAACCCTGAGGAAGACCATTGTAATGGTCGAAACGTAGGTCCTAATCAAATAAAACCATACTGACTGTAGTTTCTAAATAAAATAAATAAATAAATGTATCATCACGGCATATTACCCATTTCTGAGTGTGCCAGTATCTACAACACATGTAGACGTCGGTAATGATGACGATATATTTTACCGTGTGGGCGCTTACCAGGCGTCACCTCACGGGCACTCATAGCTGGTGTGGAGAGTGCACCACAGGGGTCACTTTTGTGCCATTTAAAATTGGAAATATTTTTTTTTACTGCAGTTTCTGAGTACTTTATTTTCTTCTCCACACATTAATAAATAAAATTAAAACGAAATGAACTGTCAAGTGACAGATTTATCATTGCTGTCAACAAATCGATGCAATATTGTTTAGTTAACTAGAAGTTAAAATTTTAACCAGAGATTAAACACCGGCCCTAAGTACTGTTTGTGAGGGACGTAGCCAAGGGTGGGCCAGTGTGGTATTATAACCTTTTATTGTGAGTTGGGTAGGTTAGCCTCATAAATTATTTGCGGACATTATTTGAAGGGAATAATAATTGTGTTTAAAGTTTTCATTTGAATTTATTGAAATGCCTCTAATATTTGAATTTTTAATCAACTTACAAATTGATATTAGATTACATTTAAAACACATTATTATTTGAATACTATAATTCGGATTTAAAAATGTTAAATAAACTTAATCTTACAAGTTAATGTTATAGTATTTTGGTTATTTGTGTTCTAATGAAAAAGGTAAGTAGCAATACAAAAATTTCTGATTAGTGGCCCACCTAAATATTTTTTGGCCCACCCTACAAAAATGTCCTGGCTACGTCCCTATGTTAGGGTTTTTAAGTGTTGAAAACAAGAGTTTCACTGCAATCATCCACTAAATTAAGAAAAAAATATAAAATGTATTCTATTTTTTTTCGTACATACATATTATTTGCTACTTAGGCGTCTCCGCATCTATCCAAATAGACTAGAAAAGTGTACCGGTCAAACAGGCGCCAAATTCAAACTCAATAGACACTTACAAAATTGCAATTTGCACGAGCGCCTCTAACGGCGAAGCATAGAAATCAAGGTTGCTATGGTTACCCCGTATAAACAAAGACCTGTCATCAGCCGTAGACTTTACACTCAAGCCATCGTTTTAGTTGAATAATCGAATGATCTTCAATATTATCAAACAAAAAAGTTGCCCCAGACACTCATTTTTATTAAACACAACGTACAAATCACAACAAAGAATTAGGTTTAACACTGAATAACAGATGCGAATACAATGACAGATAGGAACAGGGAACGGGACGCAAGACAACGAGGGGAGGTTTGTTTGTATGCATGCCCTTCTATATCTCTCTTGCAGTGACGTCAATTTTGTAAGTGTCTATTCATAACAATGAGAACATAATTTTGATTTCTTCCGTAGGAAATAATTGCTCAACTTTAAAGGCCGAGAAATCACATAAAATTAAACCTCTTCTGCAAAGCATTATGTAGCACCTTTATGTCCAGATTTGTACAATAATGTTCACATGAAATGTGCCCATTTATTATTTAAACAAAAAGACAACCCTGCAAAATTCAGTTAACGTATGTCTCGATTTGATTCTACATCATCTTCTTTTTTTAACAAGAGCTGCTTATTTTTTTTACAAAATGTCTATTTTTGTCTTTAAAATCAAACTTCCATATGAAACCTATTTTGGGGAATTCAAACTATGAACGCGCGCCGAAGTCAAATTCTTACCTTACTTTCTGGTCTATTGCCTTCTAATAAATAAAACAAAATTTTAAAAGTGTCTATAGTCCCGAACGCAGATTCTGTTAAAAAATAAAATCCCGATAAGGCGTGGTTGAATTTGATAACTCGTATTTCCCGCACGAGTGTAGAAATAATTACATCCAAGATGGAAGATGTTTCATTACAGCCGAGAGCTTGTCTACATTACCGAGAGGCGAAGCTTCGAGGTTAGATACAGCGCGAGGCTGTGATGAAACTCCTATCGAAGTATGTATACACAATCATCCTATTTTTAAATCAATAATTTTTAAAATAAATAATTGAGAAATAAACTTTAATTTTATTAATGTTTTTGACAGCTCTATTAACATTTCTTAGCCTACTTTATTATAGGGATCTATGACAATGTTACTAGGCAACCCTATATAAACATTTTCCACCCATGAGATGGAAGCGTGACCGGTCATTTCCCACCCAAGAGATTGTCATTGCAATTAGAAATGACGTATTTCCCACATCTACATATTACAATAATGATTGTAAATAAAATAAATTTCTAGGTGAACTACTTTAAATAGGAATCATGAAATTATTAAAATCTAATTCTAGAGACCTCAATACCTGCTTATTCACAAAAACTTAAATTTACATTTTTGATCTTTTCCTACATTTTTTTGTCATTATTATAACGAATAAAGCTTATTGGGGCCTATTCTGTAATTCAACCATTAATTTTTAAAGGATGTTTAAATTTTTATCCAAGGGAGTCATATTTGACAACAAAAAATCCATCATATTTATTTTCGTGTATCTATAAAATGGGAAAAGTGTAAGATAAAAAAATTTTATGTGTCCAACATAAAACCTCCCGCTATTTAATTTTTATTAAATTAAATACATACCTACCTATGTATTTACTAACGCTGCAAACTGTTCCATTGCAGAAAATCATTGCTTTATTTACTATTTTCTTTTTAAAATGTCACTATTATTAATTTGAAGTGGTTAGTTTTTTGACAGTGACATTTACTGTCAGTTACATTCATTTGATAAATGAACTGTGTAACAAGGAATAGTTTTTATCTTAGGATTCGCGACTAATAAAAAAAAATATTTTTAAATTTATCTGTAAAATATATAGAAAAAGTATTAATGTATTCCTGTAGAAAATTCAATAATCTTTAATTTTCATAAGACATAAAATTCGAAAAAATGGCATTTAATGGTATTTTTTGAAGAAAAACTACACTATGAGCTTCAGGTAAAGTGCCATTTTCGGTTATCTGACTTACACCAAAATCTAATGGCTTCTTTTCATATTAGAATAGGATAGAAATACAAGGTTTCAGAATTTTCTGAATGATAGTATTTGAGTATTTGAAGACAAAATTCATACACATACATACACACATACAGACATCATCGTGAAAATGCTAAAAATGGATTCTAGGGACCTTAAAACGTGGTCATTTACTAAAATCTCGATATGAGATTTTTAGCACAATCCCTATACCTCCCTTACCAAGGGTAGCGGGAGGTAAAAAGGAAACTAAATAAATTAACAAATACAAACTATCGTGTATGTGATATTATTAAAAGCGACTGAAACTTAATTCCCAAATTTTTCTTGAAAACATTGATTACCTAACAACATCGTGTAGGCGTATTTGCCACAACGTGGAAAATGATGTTGCGGTCTCATTTAATGTTAATTAAAATATGTAATGAGCATGTAGATATTTAAACCCAATTTCAGTTTAACTACAAATTTATCCATGCAACATTAATGACATTAGAGTAAGCAGGGCAAGTCTATCTTTACGACGACTACGTAGTATTAATTATATTTTTCATGTCTGTGATTATCTCAAGTTTTTAAATTAACTTGTATCTGAAAGTTTTTCAATATTACTTCCGTAATAAGAAAGTTATACGAATGAATAAAAAATTTAATTCAAAGTACTTCTAACTGATAATTGAAATGTCTTGAATGAAATGGAAACGTATTTTACTTTCTTTTCAAACTGAAATTTCAAAGTTCACGCCAAGATGGTGGAACAGGTATTATATTTCCGCATTATTTGACTCTGTTTAACCAAATAAAATGCGAACTAAGATTTTTCATTCACTCTGTTTTTAATTATAACATCTGTCTTTAAAATTCTCTGAAGAGAACGTACCTCAAGGTTTTAATATTTTCCGAATGATAGTATTCGAGTTAGAGCGTTGACAAAATCCATACATACACGCGCGCACACACATACAGACAGTATCGTGAAAATGTTAAAATCGAATTCTAGGGACCTTAAAACGTGGTCATTTACCAAAATGTCGACATGCGATTTTTAGCACAATCCCTATATGTACCTCCCTTACCAAGGGAAGCGGGTGGTAAAAATAAAAATGAAAGTTATTTATGTTGTGCAATTTGCCATTTAGTTAATAAAGTTAAAATAGTATTTAGCTGACATCTGATCGGTGAACAAGATCACGAAATAATATAACAATTATTGTATCTTAGAATTATGATTTTTTTTACATATAAAATGAAAGACCTATATTTAATGACCATAGACACCGTCTCATTATCTACATCATTAATTAAATTGAGCCGGCAGTGAATATCAGGGACGTATTGTACTTGTAGTGTGATTTGTGGCTTATTACATGTCGATTGCAAGGTCCGAATACAGGCATAAATACAAATAAAAGCCACTACTTCTCATTGACGTATTTGGAGCAAAAGGTTGAATACAGTTTATAAATTTGTACTGCTAACAGTTCAAAAATTGTTTCTCGTAATCCGCTTAAGAAATAAGGGCAATCCCTAAACCGAAGGTGAAGGTGTGTTAGTAGGTCGGTCATTTATTTGCCAAAATCCCGTTTTCTTATATTGTGTGGTTTTTCACTACAGGGTCAGTCTTTATCTTTATTCCGTATGATTTTCTTCGATTAAAACCAAACGGCGACTTGCCAATACTTTTCTTTTTACGATTATTGACCAGTTTCGTTTACAGTAACCGTTTTTATTTTTTCACACGTTGCGGGTTACATAACGACTGAAAAAGTGAAATTGCTTGCCCGCAGATTTAAATATCTGTAATGATGAACATTAACGATTTAAAACATCTGGTCACTATAAATAAAATCTGAAGAGGCCAGCACATATTCATCCGTAATTTCATAAATCTTATTTAGAGGCGTTTTCCATTTGTATTGCATATGATATGCTATAAATGTCTTTTTTACCTCTCGCTAAGAGAGGTATTGGATTCATGCTAAAATTCGCATATCCAGATTTTATTGAATAAGCACGATTTAAGGTCCCTAGAATCCGATATAACATTTTTAAAATGATGTCTGTGTGGATGTGTGTATGTGTGTATGTGTGTGTGTATGTCTGGATGTTGTAGACACGATTCCTCAAAAACTATAAGACTTAAAAAATATTTAACTGCAGTTTCTTCAATCTGACATTCCTGGGAAGAGCTGAAAAGGTTTTGGTAACAATTGAACAACCGGAAGTAGTAGTTTCTTAAAAAAATTCTTCTAAATATAATTTTTTGGGAGTTTTTTTTTATTAAATATTGAAGAACACAAAATTCTCCATCTAATACACTTTAAATTTTTATTATATCTTGTATAGATTTAGAGATAAAGACACTATAATTTATAGAGTAAACTAATCGCAGAGGCCAAGGCACTAAGGAAACCAGTTGACAAATTCCAATGTTTATAACATGACACATGTCATTGTCAAATATTAACAGTTTTAGTGACATTCTGATAGCTTTATCTGGGAAGTATATTTAACTTTTCTTATTGTTTTATTAATTAAATATTTGAAATTATAGGTAAAATTCTGGTAAAATGCATATATCCATCAGAAATACCGCCAATCTGGTTAATGAATTGGATCAATCTCTGACATTTAGAAACTTCCTCATACAATGAAAAATATATATATAATTAGAATTATATGTGTGCAGAAGACATGTTAAATACAATAAAAAACAATATTTGGGTAAAGTTCTGTAATATTTTGTTATAAAACTACGGTTCGAAAGCGAAGTGCAGTACAATACTTATATAGCCTAATATGGAAATGGCGAGAGGTCTTGTGCTGGCCACAACAGATTTTTTTTAATTGAATACAATTTTTACTACATGGAAAAGTAAAAATAGTGTTGTCAATATTTCGGAATTTTGGGAATAAATGATTTAAAATCAACATTAAACTTTCAGTGTTAATACTGACAGTACTTTTCTATTTCTGCATTACAAATGTTATTAATTTTGTAGTTTAAACTTTCTATAATACCTATTGAACTAAAGTTCTCTAAAATGTTACTGACATGTTTACATTGGTTATTATTGCAATAATTTTGAAGCTTAGGAAAAACATGTTTTTTAAAGTTCACTTTATTTTGACCGAAATTCAAATCTAAAGAAACGTTACTTATATAAACTATATTAAAATATTAGATCTAATATAGGTACTTGCACTGTCAGGAATTTAAATCTTACTAAAGTAGAAAAATACGATCTAAAAGTTTATAATAATTTCCAATCTTCAAACCATTCCTCCAGTTAATATATATACCGGTATATAGAAAAATTTAAAATAAAAATTTAGGGTAAAAAGACATAATAACCGTCAACACGTGTGTGAATGTATGTGTGTGTGTGCCTGTGTGTGTGTGTGTGTGTGTGATTCTGAACAGAATTAGACAAAAACATAGTTACTATGAAAAATTTATTAAATCTAAGTGGTTCGTTTTGAATTATATATTTCTAAAATATAAATATATGATAATATTGAAATTATATTGAATTTAACATTAATATGTTATTAATATTTAACAACTTGTTTTCAATGTAATAACCAATAGCAATTTAACCATAAGTCTGTAGGTAAATAATGCAGTAATAGTCTGTCATAAATATTTTAAGCCAAACAACAAAGACTAATGCTTTGAATATATTAGGATATTATGTATATAGTTTTTTCTTCTTTATTTCTGTTTTGTATTACATTTTCTAATTCTGTTTCATAATGTAGCCTTATATCATTTTGAATGTCATTTCGCATTAGTGCTTTCTTCTGGCACTTATTCGCACTAGTTTACCACTAATATGACAATTCATTATTTTATTATTGTAAATGTTGAATCTAAATGAAATTATAAAAAGAAAAAACCGTATATGTGATTCGTTGTAAATTCGTGTATTTCGCATATGGCGTGTTGTCGAACTTACTTCAGTCGTCCAGCTAGAAAAAAACACCATAATTTTGTAACATGAATAGCTATTTTCAATCTGTGTAAAATTGAATAATAGCATTTTCATGTAAATTGTTTCGTTCTGTACAGTGTACACCATTTATACATCATAAGCGGTTGCATATTTAACCATTATTTCATGTTTGCAAAATTCTTGAACATCACATTTATGATAATAAAAGTAGAGATATATCGTGCTTTAAACCGAGACAAATTGATAATTCTGCCGTCACCTGTTCCTGTCAGAGTTCATTTTTTCAAAAATACGTTACATTTACCCTTAGATAAAAGTTTGTTCACCCCCATTTCTTTCGCTTAGAGTAGAGAAAAGTCTCTGAGTTTTTTAACGACTGCCATTCTTACAACTTTTTCGTATGCTAACTACTTTAACAGTAGCTACAGAAAAGACTAATTTCATTATACGTAAATTAAAAGTTTTAGTTAAAAAGAAACAAGGACAATTGCATTGTGCAAAAAAACGTCATGGTGGCAATTACATTACTACAAAATATGTCAAACGGTTTCTTCAATTTGTATAGTAGGTATATTGTTCAAAAAGGGTATAAAGTTGATTATAGCTCAAGAAGATGAAATTTGTGTGTTTTAATTCTTTCGAATGAGTTATAGTATAGTTAATACATTTGAGTAGAATTCTATACTTTATCTACGACTTTCCATTAGGAATATTATTAACACTTCGATATGGATTTAGACCCTCAGAATCCATTAGAACTTTTTTCTTTTAAATGAAACGACGGTTTGCGATGTTTACATGTTTAACACTTTAACAGGCTAGCTGCTAGCCTCTAATAACTTTAATTCTCAAAATTGTTACTAATGAAAATGAGAATATACAGGAATGCAGTTAATATAGATGGTATTTTTATTTTTTGACATACATCGATGTTTCGTAGCCTAGTGCTACTTCTTTAGGATGGAGTTAACTTAATTTTAAAAATTAATTTCACTCGCTTAGTAATTTTTCATTGTAAATGTAACAATCGCAACTGGGGTGCAACAGAAGTAGCGATGTTAAACGATTTAAGAAGGTAAATACTTCCCTGCTGTCCGTTGCGTCAGCTGGTTAGCTGATCTCTGCACTGGATTGCTGGCACAATTATTAGTAAACAATTTAGCAAAATATAGATTTATTTGTAAATATTTATTAATAATAAAACAAAAGACTGAGAATTGCGGTTATGAGTTATAAAATAGTTAAACACAAAAGTAAACAAAAATAAATAATTAATTAATAATTAACGAACGATATTTAGCAATGTATTTTTTATACCTAGGGGTAGACTACCCCTGAAAAACTAGAGGTTCATCTTCAGCTAGAAGAGTGGAATTGAAGACTAATGGAAGCTGAATCTAATAGACACTTACAAAATTGACGTCACTGCAAGAGAGAGATAGAAGATTATGTATCCAAACAAACCTCCCCTCGTTGCCTTACGTCCCATTCCCTGTTCCTATCTGTAATTGTGTTCGCATCTGTTATTCAGTGTTAAACCACATTATTTATTGTGATATTTACGTTGTGTTTAATAAAAATGAGTTTAAAACCAGAAGATGTGTCTGGGGCAACTTTTTTGTTTGATAATATTGAAGATCATTCGATTATTCAACTAAAACGATGGATAGAGTAGAGTCTACGGCTGATGACAGGTCTTTGTTTGGACGGGGTAACCATAGCAACCTTGATTTCTATGCTTTGCCCTTAGAGGCGCTAGTGCAAATTGCAATTTTGTAAGTGTCTATTGACTGACTTATATTAAATAAAATGCAAGATTGCAATAATATTGCTGAATGACAAGTGCAATACCCTCGCGCATTGCCAAAATGGTTAATAACTTTAAATTGACATAAATTACAAATAATTTTGTTAAAAGGAAATATGTAAACAAATCTGGTTTGTTACATTACTAATATCGCAACTATATACATATTCTGCGGGTCCCAATAGATGCACTAATTTTGATAATTATTCCAATTAAATATAAATAACATAAATATCACATCACTATAGTTATTAGGACATAGGTAATCCTGTTGGATAGCCGATGTTAAAAATAAAATAAATGAATAAATAAATAGTTACAAGTACATCAGTGAAACATTATTTTTAACCAATCACAAAATACTGTTTCTCTGGCTACAAAAATATTAACAAGGAAAATAAAATTATGATAAAAAATACTTATTTATGTTCAATATTTCAACAAAGACAAAATTGTGTTACTGTAGAAACGTTGATAACAACTGTGCTACAAATACAATTTTCTGTGCAAATTTAAATTTGTGCTTTAAAGTGTGGAATTAATTCGCCAGCGATATAATGACGTAAAAATCTCTATTCTGAATAAATTCTTCGCAAACAGATTCTAATTGCATTTCACGGTTTCCAATTTAATTTCAGTTTGAGCATTTTTTTTTGTTTCTATATTTCAATCAGATAGTTGAAGTAGGTACAGCATACGGACTATCATTCGATTTTTGATTAAAAAAATAAATGAGCTTTTGTTTGAAGCGAGTGATTTATGGCTCCTATTTTCACGTGTAAATGTTTTTTCTGCGCATGCGAATATTTCGACCACATTGAGGGAAGATTGATACATTATTTGAGAAATCCCACCAAACAATAATCAATCAATATCAATATGTCTGCAGCTTTGTTTGGCTAGATATTCATTTATTTACACTGATTGGACTGCGGTTTACAATCGCAAATTGAAAAACTGAAAATAACTATACTCTTTTCTTTTTCAGATTCCTGGCAATCTGGTGGCCGCTCAAATGCCAGATCACCAAAAAGCGCGCTCGGATGATGATCTTCGTCATCTGGGTCATCGCGCTCACTATGACCATCCCCTGGGCGTTGTTTTTCGACCTGGTGGTCATCTTCAGCGACGCTCCGGACATCCAGCTCTGCGTGGAGGTCTGGCCGGATTCTCTAAACGGCGCATTGTATTTCCTCATCGCCAATCTACTCTTCTGCTATATTTTACCAATGATCCTGATCACTTTATGCTACATTCTCATCTGGATTAAAGTCTGGAAGCGACATATCCCAACTGACACTAAAGATGCACAAATGGAACGCATGCAACAGAAATCCAAAGTTAAGGTGGTAAAGATGCTGGTAGCTGTGGTGATTTTATTCGTACTGTCTTGGCTGCCATTGTATGTAATCTTTGCAAGGATAAAATTAGGCGGGAATTTGGAATTGTGGGAACATGACATCTTGCCAATAGCAACACCAATTGCGCAATGGTTAGGAGCATCAAATTCCTGTATAAATCCGATTTTGTATGCATTTTTCAACAAGAAATATCGAAGAGGTTTTATGGCAATTATTAAAAGTCGGAGGTGCTGTGGAAGGCTGCGATATTATGAAACAGTGGCGATGATGTCTTCATCTACTAGCATGCGGAAATCATCGCACTATTTCAGCTATAATAATAACAATTCGAATTCTTCGACAAGGAAGACCCCGTCAGCAGACACACAAGTGTCGTACATCTACAACAACAGTGGCGTTTAAGCCTGGAAATGGCCGCCACTAAGTGGCTGGGCTCCATATTGATATTTTGCACCGCAATTCTAACGGACCAGTTCCACTAGAAGCGGTTGTTTGAGTCTCGATTTGAGTCTCACCCAGTTTTAGAGGTTACTAAAGTAACAATTAAGTATAGTTGATTACTAACAAGAAAAAAAAGATTTCATGGCCTAACTCAATGGCAATGTGATTGTTTACTAGTAGGTATAATAAAGCTGTTTTGATGTCAAACAGATGTTAGCATTACTTAACAATTGTTATAGAAAGACGATGAGTGTTTATGTTTAATCACGTATTCGTAAGAACTAAGTTAATTGTTATGAGAGCTTTGATCTTTTCGATTTGTAAGAAGGAAAGAACAGACAATATGTAACACGACTCGATTCATTTTTCAAATGATTCGAAGTAAGCGCACACAATTGGCACAAATTTCTATAGAGTAAGCAGTATTTTAACTGGAAACATTTAAGTTGTGTTAGATGTTGTGAAGTTGTGATCGTGTGCTTAAACATTCTCCTGCCATAGATTAGAATCGATTTTAGTTGGTAATGAACAAACGATTACATTTATGTATATTAACATACTTATCAATAAAGCAATTCACTTTGTGTCCCAGTGGACATGGTAACATATAGCTTTAACATACACTTACGTACTAATAACGTAGGAGATTTGTTGTTGAAATAATTTTATAGTTTTATGTGGCTTGGCAATTTGGATGTATAAGTTTATATTTAGTTCTTTCAACGTTTAGGTGTTTAGAATAGTGTTGTTCAAATAACGTAAATGTAACTATAGAGTAACTATCGTTTTTAACTGTTGTTGTGGTGTGCTACGCATCATCGTTTAGCATTATTTTATATAATTCTAGCGTAAGTTATAATAACTAAATAATAACAAATTGTATTGTGAAGAATGTATTTATCGCTGTTGAAGGAAGTGAGGCCACCAATGGATGTTGGAGGTGAATCTGAATCGTATACGCTCTGTTTAGGATACAATTAATTACTGTGGTGCACTTCCTCCGAACAGACAATCACCCTAAAGTTTTATTTTACTACTGAGTGGTTCGCAGTGAGTGAGATTGAGGTTCTCGTTGAATTTGGAAACTTTTATCGGATTGCTTCACCGTCAGCGTGTCTTGGGCCGAGCTGTTCTGTCCCGTACCTAACTTCGCGCCGTGTAGCGCTGTAGCATGCCGGCGCGAGGAGTAAGCTTTGAGAGATTGATCACGAAATGACTCTGCTTTCACTGTCATTTACTGATAAGTATTTTTTGTACGAGATAGAGAACGTATTTTTCAGGGGTAGCAATTTTTACATCGAATGATCGGTTTGAACTAAGTGTTCATAGTACCTGGTACGCATAAGATGCATTTATTTTCTAGTTAAGTGTGTAATGTTCCTTATTGGCATATTTGTAACTGAAATGATTTCGTTTTGTTATTATGAGAGAGTAGTTTCTTACAAACTGTACCTTTTTTTATTTATAAAGAGATATACATCATAATACATGTAATATTAAATAGATGTTAACTTATAATGGGAAGTATTAAATTGCAGAAGCACGACAATTTAATATAGATTTGTTGTTCAAGGAGAAATCACAAGCCCCTGAATTCTCCTTCACTAACTGTACTAGTTACCAACAAATTCTGCAGTATAATATTCCAAACATAGCATTTAGGGAAGAGTTGATATAGTTTTTGAAGAGATATGTTTAAGTCACGACGTTGCGTTTCAACACAAGCCTTTTCAAAGTTTGATTGAACTCACAATGTTCGCAAAACGAATTTGGGATTTCAGGGCTAGAGCGCCCTCCTTAAGTCCATCTAACTTGGGCGCAAAATGTTGCTATCAAAAGCAACGTAACAACTAGTACGCTTTCTATGACTGATCGAGTTTTTGAACATTATTATTATTAAATAAACAGCAAGATATTTAATTAGATTCATATTCAAAAAGCAATATTTTAAAATTTCAAACATCATCACTAGCTGAGCTGTTTGTAATAGCTCGGATGCTTCCGAGATCAACTGCTTTCTATTTAAAACTTTAAACTTTGTATCACTTTTTCCAGACACATTTTCCTGTACATGTTTCTATGTCTTTAAAAGTATTTCTATGTCTCCTACTTCTATATGTATTCCTTTTCTCGTATTGCGTCCGGACTATTATAACCAGACTTTGAGACTGACAAAATTACTATTAATAAACTTGTAAGACATTTTAAACTTTAATTTATAACAAACTATACTATGCATATTGCATATTAATAACTACAAACATATGTAATACCAATACCCTTTTTGTTTAGAGTTCCGAATTTCTTTAGAAATTACGTGAAAACTGCTGTCGTACTATAAAAATTATTGTCAACAACTTAATCGCTTGTATGTCTTACTCATGTAAGTAAGTGTAATATACTGCCCATGTGAAGAATAACAATAATTCTCCTGTATTTATCAAATTGCGTTGAACACTAAAATGAATATTAGATTATCACGTTTTAAAATATGAAAATAACAATAGATTATTACTAATTCAGACACATGCTCAATATATTCCATTAATTTTGTTTTATTTATTGTTGTATTTGTTCTGTGATTCAAAATGTGTTCATGAGTGTGCCAATATTTATTCGTAATCTATCATTTCTATTTTAAATACATTAATTTTATTTTTTAATGGTGCAATATGTTGTTAAAATTATAAGTTGTAATATTTATGTGGCTTAATAATAAATGTGCACGTTATTTTATAAATTCACAAAAAAGATGGGCTCGAATTCATAACTCATTTTTCCAAAAAGTGGTTTGTGGATTCAGCCAGGGACGTAAAATTACCGTAATACATTTTTTTTTTTGTAAATTACCGCAGGAATTTTAAATTACCATGACACCGAGAAATTACCACATGGAATTTACCATGCAGAAATTAACAAAAATGTATTTTTTACATAATTACAAATTTACGCATAAATATTAATAATAGAGAATTACAAATATTTCAATTTTTTGTTAAACGTTAAACAGGAAAATAAAAAGCATGTAAAATAATAATTATTATTATGCTATAAATACATATAACAAGTATAATAAAATATCAGGTAATTTACGGTAATCAAAATTTGGTGATTTACGGTAATTTATTTAGTAATTTATGCTATTACATCCCTGGATTCAGCTACTGCACTTGTTTATAGGAAACTCATCATTCACATAACTAATATTGTTCAAATGGGCACTAAAAAAAACTATGTACTGTGTAACTGTTAGAAGTAGTATTTAGCCGTAAAATCCTTTTTTGTTCACTTTTTATGAATATATTTTGAATCACAGGGTATTATAATTAATTTTATAGTAATAATAGCACGTTAAAAAAATTATTCAAAAATAATTTTTTGTGTGAGCACGGACCAATGTTTCTCAAAAAAAAAAAATAATATGTGTTATTAATTGAAATATTTAAAGTACACAGTTTGAGTATATTCGTTTTATTTACAAACAATGACATAATAAATAATTTTATAGAGTGCTTCAACACCTATATATCTTGTGATAAAACACAATTTGTTAGAACGTTAAGTTTTAAGCCAACCCCTACGTAATATGTATATGGTCAATGTTCTGTCCGAAATAGATATCTAATTTTTTGACAAATAATATAATAAATTTAGACAGGAAATTTTATCCCAAAATTTGAAAAGATATCTATATTGAGCCTAAAGCGCTTTGGAAATATCAGAACAATGGCCATATTTGTTCATGTTCAAAATATGAATAACGAACACAGTCGTCTGTGTGTAATTTTAAAATATTGATAGCAAATGTGTAATAGACGTACGAGAGGGCTGTCAATAATAAAAATCAATGTTGATCAAATCATTAAAATTTAGTACATTTTCATCGGAACAAATTTATTACAGATATGGTAGTTAACAACATATCTTTTTAACATTACATTGTCAGTATAGAATATTATTGATTGCCTTCAAATTACCAATCCTGTACCCTTAAATCCAAACAGACTATTTTACTATATCATCTTAAATTGTAAGTTAAATTTAACGCATCATTGTAAATTGTAAACAACAATTTACAATAAAGTAAAATACATGTCTTAATAATGCAGTTTTATTTCTATATTCTTCTATTTTATTTTCTTTGAGTTTACCATTTATCATTTATTTTAAGTAATGGGCTCAAGTTTTACACATTATGTACTTTAATGTATATTATATTTTTAGTTATATTATGAAATGAGCTATTAATACACGAAGATGAATTTTACGATATGACCTAGTGCGAGTGTCGTAATTATTATTTTAATTAATTATATATTAGTTGCACACTATGTTTCCTACGACTATTCATAATAATTAAAAATAATAAACTATAAACCAATAAATTGATTATAAAATTCATCTATCATAATGATAAATCTGTATCGAAATAAAAAAATCTGTATCACAATAATAATCTGTATCGAAATGAAAATCTGTATCATAATGCGAGTCATTCAAGTTAAGTACAGATATGGTACAAACGTTTCCAAAATTGAAAAGTTTATTTTTCTTTTTATGTGCAGCGGTGTAGCCTAGAAAATCCAATTGTTCAGTTTCAAGCATGCTGCTGCCATCTGTGTGTACGTTCACAAACATTGGCATTATTTAAAGTCGATAACTTTATTTTCAAATTCTCTACGATGCACCCGTACTTTTTTATTTTATTTATAAATTTCTATACAATCAATAACACAGTTTTAAAAAAATATGTATTTTACGTTTCTAAGTTTTTATTCTGATCTTATCGAACCCTACGTCCAAATTTTTCAAAACTTTGCAGACACTGATAAGACATTTTACAAATAAAAGTAAAAAATCTTATCTTGAATTTACGTTTTCGTTTTGAAAACTTTTGAAATTTGCAATTTATATCAGGAAATTTTGTTCAAAAGAACATAACGTATTTTCTAGACAAGCTATGGAATTCTTTGTTTTTGCGGAAAATAATTGCTTATCCCGATAAACACGCTACTATGGCAACCCGCAAAACGGTTAAATATCTGAGCTTTCCCCCACTCCTGTTTTATAAAACTGGGTGTAACGACGAAACGTTGTGTCATGTTATCATGAAGTCTCCGGATATACTTGTTTTTTTAGTGATTACTACATTAAATTCTTACATAAATGGAGGTAAGTACTTCATGAAAGCATAGCTTATTTTATATTTGCTACATATTCTATCAAAAATTGGAAAACAAGCTAGTAACGTTAACCTAACCAAGCCCTATTCAACATGGCTGTTGTATATTTGTTTTCTTGTAAACAAATGCTTGTTTTTCACATTATTATTGTAAATTTATATAAAAAAGTTTCTAGTTTAGTTATATTTTACATAAATATTGTATTTTCTTGAGTTATAATGATCTTTGGTTAATAAGTGAGGTCATTTCTTATGACTCATATGATGAATATTTTTCTAATTGTTATGCACCTGTTTGATTGTAGAAATTTATAACGAATATGAGTGCAATACACCCTTACTGGAGCGAGCAGATTTAACAGCTACATCTTCCATGCAAGGCAGAGGACCTGAGAATGCTATTTTATATGGTAAGTCATGTTTCAATGTTTTTGTTATGAAAAAGGAAATTGATGTTTCGATTAGTGAATTTTGTTTCTATACTCTGTTTCTTAACTAGGAGGAGTACATGTGCAGTGTTTTAACTCTGTCAATCGTAAAATAAGTATTTTTCTCTAAAATAATCCATAAACGATTAACAGTTAAAACACTGCACATTTACTCTTCCTAGTTAAAAAAAGAGTATACGAACTTAAAGCATGTTTTGTTGGAATTTTTGGTAAAAATCAGTAGAAAATATGCCAGGAAACTTTAATCCATTTAACGTAATTGAATTATTATATCATTCATGACACACATTTATGGAAGAAAACGTAATATATGAACATTTAATACAGATTTCCTGTGTTTAGGTTTCCATTAGTGCAAACTTGGAATTTTGAGAACCATACTATAATTTACTGAAAAATATCAGACATGAGTATTCGCTGGGCATTTAATTTCGGTTCCTGGAAACCAACTCATGCTGATATTCTTCTAGCAACTTCTTGCATTCAGCCAGAAGAAAAACAACGTATAGCTAAGTTTGTGTTTAAAAAAGACTTTAAATCTTCTTTAATAGGACGTTTAATGATACGCAAATTTGTAGCCAGTGCTACTAATTTACCTTACAATTCAATTAAAATAGTTCGGGATGAAAAACAAAAACCAATTTTTATGTATGACGGTCCGGAAAAAATAGATTTCAATGTTAGTCACCACGGAAATTACACCGTCCTTGCTGGCGAAATTGACGGAACTAAATTAGGAGTAGATGTTATGCAAATCGGGTACTCGGGGGGTAAAACTCTAAACGAATTCTTTAGGTTAATGAATAGACAGTTCTCTGTGCACGAATGGCAGTGCATACGAAATAGTGGCAGTGAAATCCAACAGATTACCACATTCTGCAGAAATTGGAGCTTGAAGGAAAGCTATGTTAAAGCTATTGGTGTTGGTATCACGGTTAATCTGCAAGATATTAGCTTTAGAATTAAGACTAAGAATCTCTCTGTTGGAAAAATTATTTCTGATACTGAGTTATACGTTAAGAATGAAAAACAAAATTGGGTTTTTGAGGAATCTTTGCTAGATGATAAGCATTGTGTTGCTACTGCTCTTTATAATGTAAACGGGTTTGATAATTATAAGTTTACTAATTTTTCAGAAATAACGTTTGATGATTTAATGTTTGGGGCAATATCTCTATTAGAATCCGATGAGGAATATTGTAATTCTTTTTTTAAAAAGGACGAATAAATAACATGTATTTATTTTAATTATTTACATAATCCTTTTCCCATAAATGTGTGTTCTAACCGATTTACTATTCAAATTACTGCAGGGTCATAAATATATATGTCAGTGGAATTTAAATTTACAAGTTGGTTTAGTCAATAGTGGAGCCAGTACTAGATGGTACCATGTACCCTTTTAGTGGTACTGTGATACGTAACAGTAGCATGCTATCTATAGATTTATTTTATATGTTGCATGTCTGTGTTTTTAGTTCGTTTATCCCAGTTCCCTCCCTTAAAAAATACCGTGACATCTCCTGACATTAATCACTAAATATGCATCGATAAAAAATAGCATGAGGTGATGTAATTTGCAAAATTAGGACATGATGTTACCCTCTGTCAAACAAATACATTACATTATTAAAATATTTCAAGGAAGAACTTAATATTATTTTGCTCATGTTTTGCATACGTGTATAACACAATATTAATAAATATGTAAATAACAGTTTTAACGATTGTTCTAATATTACATTTATGCGTAAATAATCTAACATTTCTTATTTGTACTCAATATCATACACACTATCACATTCCTAAAAATAAAAATCTGATGTGGTCAACTTAAGACTTTCCGCTATTTAATTTTTATTAATTTAAATATATACCTACATATTTACTAATGGTGCAAACTATATTAAGTTCCTTTGCATATAACTATTGCTTTATTTACTATTTTCTGTTTAAAATGTCACCATTATTAATTTGAAATGATTAGTTTTTTGACAGTGATATTTACCTGTTAGTTTGATATATGAACTGTGTAACAAAGGGATTTTTAAATCATAGGCTATGAGATTTATAAAAAGAAAGTATTTTTACCTCCCGCTACCCTTGGTAAGGGAGGTATAGGGATCGTGCTAAAAATCGCAAATCGAGATTTTAATAAATGACCACGTTTCAAGGTCCCTAGAATCCAATTTAACATTTTCACGATGATGTCTGTATGTGTGTGTGTCTATAGATTTTGTCTTCCCTCTAACCCAAATATTATCATTCAGAAAATTTTGAAGCCTTGTATTCTATTTTCTAATATGGAAAGAAATCATTAGATTTTGGAGTAAATCGGATAACCGGAAATATCACTTTACTTAAAGCTTATAATGGTTTTTCTTCAAAAAATAACATTAAAAGCTATTTTTCGCATTTTATGTCATTATGCAAATTAAAGATTATTGAATTTTCTACAGGTATACATTAATACTTTTTTCTTATATTTTACAGAAAAATTTAATTTTGTTTTATAAATCCCGAAGCCTAAGATAAACACAATTCCTTTGTTACACAGTTCATATTTCAAATGTATGTAACTAACAGGTAAATGTCACTGTCAAAAAACTAATCACTTCAAATTAATAAATGACATTTTAAAAAGAAAATAGTAAATAAAGCAATAGTTATATGCAATGAAACAACATATAGTTTGCAGCATTAGTAAATAAGTAGGTATGTATTTAAATTAATAAAAATTAAATAGCAGGAGGTTTTGTGTTAGCTACATCAAATTTTTAAAATTTATTTACAAAATATATAGAAAAAGTATTAATGTATACCTGTAGAAAATTTAATATTTAATTTTTATAATGACATAACATGCGAAAAAATGGCATTTAATGGTATTTTAAGAAAAACTATTATGTGCTTCAGGTAAAGTGCCATTTCCGGTTATCTGATTAACACCAAAATCTAATGGTTTCTTTCCATATTAGAATAGGGTCGAAATTCAAAGTTTCAAAATTTTCTGAATGATAGTATTTGAGTTAGAGCGAAGACACACACACATACACACATACATACATACATATCTACATATACAGACATCATCGTGAAAATGTTAAAATTGGATTCTAGGGACCTTAACCTTAAAACGTGGTCATTTACTAAAATCTCGATTTGTAATTTTTAGCGCGATCCCTATACCTCCCTTACCAAGGGTAGCGGGAGGTAAAAATGTGATACCAACTTATTAAAATATCATATTTATGTACGTTCTATAATTCATATTTAGCCACTAAAAGTAAAATACAGGTAACAGGAACAAAATAAAAGTACAATATACCTACAATTGATTGATTTTGGTAGCAAATGGGATTTTTTTGTATTTATTATTATTTGACAGAAAATTTTACACTATTGAACTAAAAAAAAAATGCTTGTATATATTTTCTATACTATACTGGCCAGAAATGTCAGTCAATATTTTTATTTTCTTTTTTCAAGAAAGTAACTTTAATTTTAAAAATAGGAATAAATGTTTAAGTGTTATTTAGAAAAGTTGTTTAGAATTTGAAAGTAAAATTATTTTTGATTAAATTTGAGCATTTAGTTACAAGAAAATTACTTTAAAATTAAAAATGTTACTTAGAATTAAATAAAATAAAAATAATAAAATGTAAAATATTGCATAATAAAATTATTAAAATATCTTTCAGAACTCATATTAATAATTGGAATAATACTACCTTTTTAGTTTAAGTTCTGTATTTTTTATTAATAAAACCCAACGTTTCGGCACCACAAACTGGTGCCTTCTTCAGGGGAAATTGACATTTATACTTATTTTCAATTAAAGGTACTTGAATTAGAAAATAAAAAACATGTATATCAAAGAAATTCTCTCGGAAGTTATATTTGTGAACTTATAGTAATTTGAAGGCATCCTAAAATTTCAAAGACTATAGAAATAGATTTTTGTCAGATTTCAGGTTAAAGTTTTCCGTATGTTGCTACTAACGTCATTCACAATGATTAATAATTAAGAATTTTTTAATAGTAGGATAAAATGGTTTCATAATTTCCTACAAATTTAAGTACATATAGATATTTTTGGCTACTTCTAAAATTAATTTGTGATAAATATATCAAAATAAGATTGGAGTCATATGATTTATAACATTATGCTAACCAAGTGAATGACAGAATCATACTAGCGGTAAATTCCGTTTATTAAAATAAGAATAACAACTCACTGACATTTTAATTTTATCAAAAGATATTTAAAACCAATTAAAATTTTCAAATTTTCTGTCCCTTGACCATATTGCATGTAAAATGAATCCAGAATTTTCTAAATCTAAACCAAATAAAACAAGGTACCGTAAAATGAAAACTTTGTTGTAAACCCAAGGTGGGAACGCTTGGACTGCATCGAGCAATGACTTTGACCAACAACTTATCGTGGACCTGGGCCAGGTGATGAACGTTACTCGCATCTGGACCCGCGGTAGGCCGCATAGCTCTGAGTACGTTATGGAGTATAGTATCAGTTACGGTTCAAACGGATATGACTACACTGATTATAAAGAGCCAGGCGGTAGTATCAAGGTGAGATCACCTACCTTTCCCTATCCTTCCAAAACCAACTTTATATTTTGTCATTTTGTAATAGTTTTGTAAATTTTTGTGTTTTTGTATATACTTTTTTCTTGAATACTATTTACATGCTTTTTCTATATTGATTGTGTTTAATAGTGTGTAGTGTGGTAGGTACATCTTTTATTTTCATACTAATTTTTATTTATTTCTTTTTGGCATGGTAATTTTATGAAGTTGCAATAATGCTTAGATGGGATGTAACTAATTTTGCTTTAATTTGAAATAATTATAAGCTTTATAAATAAGAAGTGTCTACTTTACTGTCAAGACAGAGCCGCAAAAAAAAAATTGGTGAACTGTCGCACATGCGCAGAGCGGCCATTTTTCGAACAGAACCTTAAAATCCGATGTCTAACAATGAGGTGCGGAAGGCCACGTGACTTTGACAAGTGATTGTGGGGCCCAACATGGTTGCCAAGAATACGGCTTGCGTACGTTGCCTGAGTTGCCAAATAAATTTAAGTGTAAAATTAATAAATAAAATTGTAAAGCTAGTTATTATTAATGAATATCATGTTGTTTTACTTTTTAACACATAAACTTAATTTTAAAAATTATGCGACTTGTGCTGCCGTCTACGATACAAAGATTTCTTGGCGCACTAAATTTGAAGAAAACCATCAGATGAAAGTTGAACGTCTTGTATATTTTAAAAATTAAGTTTATGTGTTAAAAAGTAAAACAACATAATATTCATTAATAATAACTAGCTTTACAATTTTATTTATTAATTTTACACTCAAATTTATTTGGCAACGTACACAAGCCGTATTCTTGGCAACCATGTTGGGTCCCACAAGCACTTGTCAAAGTCACGTGGCCTCCCGCACCTCATTATGAATTGTCAGTTAGGTATTGTTACAGTTATAAAAAAAAAAAAAAAAAAACAATACCTAATTGACAATTCCTAATTGGTAAACAGTGGTTTTTAGGCAGATTCGAGAAGTGGCCGCTAGATTCCGTCTGGTCCAGGTACGACGGTTCACTATTTTTGCGGCTCTGTCTGGACAGAGCAGTAGACACTTCCTTATTATATTGTTCATAATTTAACAATAGGGCGCTATCAGGCACGTGACTTCAGCGACCTTAAAATCAGCTTATTTGTGTACAGTCACTTTAACAAGAACAAAGTTTTAAATTATGCGTTTTGATTATAAACTGCTAAAAAGTTATTATTATTAAACAAGTAAATAGAATAAATCTAAAATGCATTTTTTCACGCTTTAAAATTTATTCTTGAACCGTGAGAAATTAATAAAAGAGTATATTCTTTAAAAAGAATAATTTGAAGACCCTATACACTAAAAAAAAAAAAAATAAGCTGATTTTAAGTATTTCAAGGTTTGTCGAGTTATATGCAGAGATAAAGGTGTCTGGTCACATGCCTGCTCGCACCCTATAGTCTGTAGTGCATAAAAATAAATTCATTTTCATATAAAAAAATATATATTAACACAAATAATATTTGAGTTATCATTTTATAACAATCACTTATTTTAAAAAAACTCCGGGTGGTGACGGTTAGGAGTGAATATATGTATTTAACATGTGAAACTAGTTTTATATAATCGCCTTCTCTCCTGTTAATTTTCCGGCAAAAGCTATAACAATAAAAAATGTAAAAACTATTTTGTATGCAACTTTTAATTCTAAACAACTTTGCACTCTACAGTTTTTACCGTAAAAGGAACAGGAGAGCAGGAAATTGCATAAACTAATAACATGTTAAATTTCTATGTTCACCTCTAATCCTCTAACCGCCCGGTATATATTTATGCGAGAATTTATTTTTGTGTAACACATTTTTTATGCAACTAATAAGAACTAATTATAACGTGTAAATCAGGCAAAAATAAAACAATGAACAGAAAATAACAAAATGCTTTTTAAATGTTGAGCATAGTAAAAGCTCATACTAACCCGCATGGGTGTTCCAATGGTGCTTTTAGGGGACTCTGCATGGAGCCCGGAGCATAGCACATTCTTTAATTTCTTGACCATTGATTTGGGCGGTCGCAAGGAAATCAGATCTATAGCTACACAGGGACATTCTAAAACATCTAACTTTGTCACTGAATACATTGTTCAATATTCTGACGACGGTGAAGGATGGAGGTCTTTTACTGATTCCAAGGGTGAAACAGAGGTGCGACACTTTCTTTCTCTCTTATTTAATAATTTTCATTCATTAATTAATACAGAGCACAGAATTTCAACTATCTTGCAGTCTAAATTAAATTTTCTGTTACTTTTCGTCTTACAGGCACGGTGGTACACTAAAACACTATGGCAGTAGAAAATGTCTCTTTAGATTTAGATCGTCACTAATATACTCCATGTTTGAAGATGGCTTCACAATAGGCTGCGGGCAGACACGTGACTCAAGCGACCTTGAAGTGCTTGGAATCAGCTGATTTGTGTGCGCCTGTCACTTTGACAAGAAAAATATCTTCACATATTTTGATTTTGAATGGCTAAAAAGTTATTTTTAATTTAATGTGTTTTACTGCATGAAAATTTGCAGCACTTCAAAATCAAAATATTGTTCTTGTCAAAGTGACAAGCGCACACAAATCAGCTGATTCCAAGCACTTTAAGGTCGCTCTAGTCACGTGTCTGCTTGTGGAACGAAAACGAGAACGGAAAACAGAAATTTTATCAATAAATCAAAACTTTTATTTGGTGATGCATCTGGCTCAAATTTATAGGAAAGTCTTATTTATAATTAAAATTTGTCTAAAATATTAATTTTTATGTAAAAATATTGGTTTGGCAATTAAAAACTGAGCTTTGAAATGTTCTCATTCTCGGTTCCGCCTTTACTTTCTCGTGTTTTGTTGAAAACTGTAAATACTGATCTATCAATTAGTAAAAAATTGACTAAAACACATTGACCTTTATTACAATTGTACTTTTATAATAAAAGCACTTTTATGGAGAACTCTTTTACATTATATTCTTAAGAGGAGTGTGGTCCATAAAAGCGCTTTTATTATAAAAGTGCGCTCGTAATATAGGCCATTATTTTTAATGTTTGTAAAATTATACATGAGAATAATAGCTTTCGTTGCTATATTGTTCATTATTTACAGATCTGTAAGACAGTTTTGAACAGAATACTGCCATTAGATTCCTAATAACAATTCGTATGTTTGATCTATATAGCTTTTATTAATGCTGTGAACAGTGTACCTCCGAGCCAAATGAGATATACGTAATCAATATTTTTTTAAAAAACAAGCTTTTATTAAATTGTACTAAAAAAGAAAACTATGTACGTGTGCAAAGGTTTAAGTCGATGCGTATAATTCCTCCTTGATATAATTAATTTTAAAAATCAATAGCAGTATGCATAAGTTAAATTTAAAATGATGTTATAACAGTTTTAACTAGTGACCACTAAGGATAGCAAAAATACATATGGTTTTACCTAGCAACATTTTAAATTACCTTAGAAACCTACTTAGTGGCCACTAACAAATTTATGCATACGGCTGCAAATAATTTAATTCATTTTTTCACAAAAATATTGTAACGTATAGCAATGAGACCTACGTATATGTGCAAAGTTTCAGGATCAGGATGATCGGATATGTGAAATGATTTAAACAATAAAAGCTTGTGTATGTATATGCGACAGTTTCTTAAATATTCATTTAAAAAATATATGTATACCTAACATTTATGTAATATTATACATTAATAATGGAGAATCTTGTAGATGTTCAAAGGGAACATAAACGGCGATTCTATCCACAAAAACGAATTCGAAGTCCCTATAATAGCGCAATGGATCCGAATCAACCCAACGAGATGGCGAGACCGCATATCTCTCAGACTTGAATTATACGGCTGCGATTTTGGTACGTTCCTTCCTGTACTAAATTGTAAACCTGAAATAAAATACGTTTTACACCCCTATAGAGGCCGATACAATGTATTTCAACGGCAGTGCCCTGGTACGATTGGATTTACTCCGCGCTCCCATTTCCGCTGCACGCGAATCAATCCGATTCCGATTGAAGACTTCACACGCAAATGGAGTAATTTTATACAGCAGAGGCACACAAGGAGATTATATAGCACTTCAAATTAGAGACAATCGAATGCTCTTCAACATTGATTTAGGTAATTTACAACAATGAGATTGAAATTTTGATTATTGAGTAATTCCTTACAGGTTCTGGTATAATGACGAGCTTATCAGTCGGTAGTTTATTAGATGATAATATTTGGCACGATGTGGTTATTTCGAGAAATAGACGAGATATTATATTTTCGGTAGATCGAGTTATGATCCGGGGAAGAATTAAGGGAGAATTTAGTCGGCTTAATTTAAATGGAAAAGTAAGTTTGTAACTTTTTATAAAATATGAAAATTAAATAAGTTATTATTATTTTAGTTCTTTATCGGTGGAGTTCCTAATAAACAAGATGGCCTTATGGTAAATCAGAATTATACAGGATGTATCGAGAACTTATATTTCAATTCAAGTAACATTATTCACGAATTACGTGGAGCATATGAAGAAGGATTATCACTAACATACAAGAAAGTTAACACGCTATATTCATGCCCAGAACCTCCTATCATGCCAGTTACATTTCTAACCCAAGGATCGTATGCAAGATTAAAAGGATACGAAGGAATGAAATCTTTAAATATTTCATTCTCTTTCCGAACTTACGAAGAAAATGGGTTAATGGCTTTGCATGAATTTTCTTCAAGCGGCTATGTGAAAGTAAGTTATTTATATTTTTTGCAAACTGTAATTTAATAAAATTTTCATAAATAGCTCTTCTTGGAAGAAGGAAAAATTAAAGTTGAGATTATAACACCCGGAAATCCACTTGCCATTCTGGACAATTACGAAGATTTATTCAACGACGGGAAATGGCACACAGTTGTTTTGACCGTAGCTACAAATTCTTTAATACTTAATGTTGACAACAGGCCTATGCGAACGGTTCGGCAACTAAAAATGACAACAGGGGGAATTTATTACATTGCTGGACAAAGATCTTCCGGTGGAAAACCTGGTTTTGTTGGTTGTATGAGAATGATTAGTATAGACGGCAACTACAAACTTCCAAGAGATTGGAAAGAGGAAGAATTTTGTTGCAAAGATGAAGTAGTTTTCGAGGCTTGCCAGATGACAGACCGTTGCAATCCTAATCCTTGTCAACACGAAGGCGTATGTAAACAAAATTCCATGGAATTTTTCTGTGATTGCGCTGGTACTGGGTACGGTGGTGCAGTTTGCCATACAACTTTAAATCCTTTATCATGTCAGGCCTATAAAAATGTTCAATCAGTTGATCAACGAGCTGAACTTAAAATTGATGTAGATGGAAGTGGTCCATTGAAACCTTTTCTAGTTTTGTGTGAATTTTACACCGATGGACGCGTGGCAACTGTAGTACGACATTCCAACGAACAATTAACCCCAGTAGATGGTTTCCAAGAACCCGGAAGCTTTAAACAAGAAATAACTTATGACGCAGATATGGATCAAATTGAAGCACTTTTAAACAGGTCCCACACATGTAGACAACGAATTAGTTACTCTTGTCGCTCTTCAAGATTATTTAATTCTCCAAGTGAAGAAGTTAGTTTTCAACCATTCTCGTGGTGGGTTTCAAGAAACAATCAAAAGATGGATTATTGGGGTGGTGCTTTACCGGGATCAAGAAAATGTGAATGTGGTATTTTGGGACAATGTGTTGACCCTACAAGATGGTGCAATTGTGATGCAGGGCTGGAAAGCTGGAATGAAGATGCGGGAGAATTAACAGAAAAAGAAAATTTACCGGTTAAACAACTTAGGTTTGGAGATACGGGTAATCCATTAGATGAAAAAGAAGGAAGATATATGTTAGGACCTTTAATTTGTGAAGGGGATGATTTGTTCAATAACGTTGTTACGTTTAGGTTAACTGATGGAACAATAAACCTTCCTACTTTTGATATGGGTCATAGTGGTGATATTTACTTCGAATTTAGAACAACTGTAGAAAATGCAGTCATTTTCCACAGCAAAGGTCCTACCGATTATATCAAACTTAGTATAATTGGAGGCAACCAATTACAATTCCAATACCAAGCCGGTAGTGGTCCATTATCTGTTAGTGTTGAAGTTTCCAACAAACTTGCTGACAATGAATGGCATTCAGTTTCAGTAGAAAGAAATCGCAAAGAAGCTAGAATTGTCATTGACGGTGCTCACAAATCAGAAGTAAGGGAACCTCCTGGTCCTGTTAGGGCTTTATACTTAAACTCAGATCTCGTTATTGGCGCTACTACTGAGTTCCGAGACGGTTATGTTGGCTGCATTCGAGCCCTGTTACTTAATGGTGTTTTAGTTGATTTACGAGAACACGCCCGAAGAGGAATTTACGGTGTTTCAGAAGGATGCATCGGAAAATGTGAAAGCAGCCCTTGTCTAAACAACGGAACCTGCCATGAAAGATACGATGGTTATTCTTGTGACTGCAGGTGGACTGCTTTCAAAGGACCAATTTGCGCTGATGAAATTGGTGTAAATTTGCGGCCAAGCTCTATTATTAAATACGATTTTATGGGCTCATGGAGGTCAACCATTGCCGAAAAAATTCGAGTTGGTTTTACCACTACAAATCCCAAAGGATTCCTTTTAGGATTCTCTTCAAACATTTCTGGAGAATATATGACAATTATGGTTTCTAACAGCGGCCATCTTCGAGTTGTGTTTGATTTTGGTTTTGAAAGACAAGAAGTTATTTTTCCAAACAAACATTTCGGCCTAGGACAGTATCATGATCTAAGATTATCGAGAAAAAATTCAGGGTCTACGTTAGTAATGCAAGTTGATAATTATGAACCTAGAGAATTTCATTTCAACATTAAAGCATCCGCAGATGCGCAATTTAATAACATTCAATACTTGTACATCGGAAGAAATGAAAGTATGAGAGAAGGATTTACAGGATGCATATCAAGAGTAGAATTTGATGATATTTATCCATTAAAATTATTATTCCAAGAACGCGGACCGGCTAATGTTAAATCGCTGGGATGTAAGCATTTTATTTTCACGCTAAATTCAATATATTAAAAACAAAATTATTTTAGCTCCTCTAAATGAAGATTTCTGCGGAGTCGAACCATTTACTCATCCTCCCGACTTATTAGAAACTCGTCCACCGCCAATTCTCGACGAAGACAAACTACGTAAAGCCTACAATCAAACCGATTCCGCCATATTGGGAGGTAAAAAAAAGTGACATAACACATATAGGTTTGTTTAGCAATGGACGCCATGTTATTCCTGGTGCTTGTTTCAGGTGTTCTCGCTGTACTTTTCTTAGCTTTAGTGATAATTGCAGTGTTTATTGGGCGTTACTTGTCGAGACATAAAGGTGAGTATCTCACCCAAGAAGATGTGGGTGCAGATACGGCGTTGGACCCAGACACGGCAGTCATGCATTCGGCAACTGGTCACCAAGTACAAAAGAAAAAAGAAATTTTCATTTAATTGTAAGTTGTTAATTATTTCATCATTTTATTGAAATTGAAACCCCGGACATATTTCAAATGTTTTTACTTCATAAAAAGTTTTATGAGGTTATGTTGATAATTATTTTAGTTTTATTTTATCGTCACAATTTTAATTTCATGTATTAGGAGATTTTATTATTTAAATTTAATATTAACATAGTACCTATAGATAGAAATAACACGTTTTACATTTCATTTAAGTGTATGTATTTGTATATAAGATTGATTCTCATTAATTGCTAATGTAATAGATAAGCAATTTTTTGTAAGTATTATGATTTCCGTCCATTTTGTTCATAATTTTATTTATATTACTTTTATGAAAATAAATTTTTTATTGGTTTTATTTTTTAAACAAAATTAAAGGCCAAATTAGTTGTAGTTTACATACCATATTTGAATATATCAAAAACATGAAACCCTACTGCTTCCATAATCAGATTTTTATACAAAGATTCAGAGTGCCTTTATTGTGGCATTTTATAATGTAAAACTGATTTAGCGGTAATGTATAAAGTACATTATTGTATCTTTGTCCGAAACCAAAAATATAGTAAATATTTCTTAATACGTATTTATAAATTTTACATTTTCTTTCTAACATGTAATTAGCATTTACAATAGGACTGTACATTTTTTATGAAATAAAATCTTTCAATATATTTTTAACTACCCTATTAATAAATAAAAAGGCTGGATTTTAGAATACCTACCAGCCTTGAAATACCAATTTTTTTGTTGCAATGTGTTGCAATATAACAAAGAAACTAGAGTGCGAAAGCAGATATTCATATATTTTTTTAAATAGTCAGATTCAACCTATTATTATTACACAGAATACTTTTCGATAAAATATCACATTAAAACACAAATGTGGTGCAATTTTGTTATTTATATTCTTTCGTAATACCATACTGTTAGTATGACAACAGGACTAAAAACAAAAATGAAAAGATTCAAATAACGGCATAGGCGATACTAGCCTACAATTAACGATCAGGTGTTTCTAGAAAAATAACAGCATATTGATGTACTGTTGTCTAGGAGAATTTATAAATTAACCAAAAAAGTTGTTCAGTATGACAGATACTGAAGAATTTTATTATTCCTAAATGTTTAAATTTTATGTTATTACGAAAAATCTTGAACGCCGCACAGCCGATATGCAAATAACGAACTCGACTGATTATAAACTTCAGTCGCGTCCGTTATTTGCCTCATATGGGCCTAATGGTGTTAATGATTACTAAACCAAATAACACGAACATCGCTCAAATTGAAAGGTGGTGATACTAAAATGAGGTCATGCACGACTTTTTTTTTATAATTTTAATCGATAGAGTAGTGAAAAATAATAGACCCGTATTTTTTATTTTTCCTCAAATCGATCTTTAATCATGAAAAAATTGTAATTGAAAATGACATTCTTTAAAATGCGGCTGAAGACCCCCGCTTCGTCCCTTGTCCAATGACGTCACAGAGTGAGAAGCACGACCATTTTCACATTGTCTTAAACGTCAAAGTGACATTTAAAGATAACCTAAAATTTATGAAAGTAAACATGTCGATGGAACGTTGTTTCGTGCCAAAATAAAGAATAAAATAATATTCTGGAATATATTCAATGTCTCATATGCGTTTATAACCTCCTACCGTCTAATTCAAAGATTCAAAAGTGAAAGAAACATCTGATGTAACGTAGATAATTTCACGCCAAATGAAAATTATATTTATAAAAATAAATAGAACGATATTATATTAATATAATATAGCATATTTAGATATGTAATCCTCAATTTATAGTTTATATATATTTTTCTTTTAGAAATTATGTGTCCATATAAAATGTCTGTTTGAAATGAGTCTTGAACTTCGTTCGTAACGTTGTGACGACAAAACATGGCTGGTTTTTGCAACTTTTTAAAAATACCATACTTTAAAACGATTTTATACAACAAAAAATATAAATAAAAAATAATTTAATCATACTGATCGATGAATTAGACTATCCTTTTTCGATTTATACTGAAAAAAGGTACAATTATTTTTTTTTGCATGACCTCATTGGATGTTTTTGTGGAAGCTATTTGATAAAACTTCATCGCTTGCAAACTAAAAAAATACTTTAACACAACTCAATTTAACAGAATTCGGGTGGTTACATTCATTTTATATACATTTTGCGCCTAAATTATTATTAGTTTTTTTTTTTTTTTAGGGAAAATGCCGAAATCACTATAAATATAGCTTTCCGCTCTCTAATTTTTGTGGAATTTAGTGTTTTTAATGGTTTTGCAACTGGGTATAACCATCAAAATAAGATTTTTAAGTGGTAGATATTCTAGAATCTAGATTTCAGCCAATTAAAATAAAACACATGATTATTCTGCTCACTATTTTATTTGATGGTTTTTAAAGATACATTAAAAAAATAGCTTTCAATAAAGTGATGTTATTTTGGGAATATAAAATATTAGCACATAACGACATAATTCACCTAAGTGAACAATAAATATAAGTTTTATAAAAATAATAATATATTTGGAATCCAAATGATTTTATCAATAAACACCAAGAATTCGAAATCTAGTTTAGGATTGCATATAAAGGTAGAAATGCAACATCCCTATAATTCATCTACAAATTTGAGAAATATATAAGGACAATACTTGGGACAATTTTTACTACAATATTTTTTAAAGCGTATGTATAATACGCTAAAAATACGGCAATTTAAAAATTTATACGTGGTCAATTTCTAGTTAAATCACAGTCCTAAAAACTCAATATTATAAAAAATAATTTAATTTACAATTCAAGCATTGTAGTTTGGAGTTCCATAGCCACTACTGTCTGATTCATGAACTTGTAAAATGCTCAGTTGTCTTAAATTTATTTCTTCATCTTCGTCTAAAATAAGAAATTAGTTAATATCTAAAAAAAAATATAAAGAAAATAACTTACCAGTCTCGTCATCTGAAAGTTGTCTGGGAGATAATCTGCAACCTCTGGCTAAATATGATTTCAGTTTTCCAACTGAAGCTAAAATTAATCCTAAAAACGGCGGTGACGGTTTTAAAGGTCTTGATAAATATTCGGGATGATACTGAGTTGCTACATAATATTGATGGTTTTCTAATTCAATTATTTCCATACGTTCTTTTTCTATATCATGACCTGAAAATAATAAATATGTACATATTTGTAAAATAATTCGATATTTTTAGCAAAAATTTAAATGTTTTCATTACATTTATAAATGATAATTATAAATAAAACACTCGAAATCTCAGTCATACAAATCCAACGATTCAGTTTCAAGAACTTCGTACAAAAATTCGCAAAAAATGCACATCTATTCGTTATCAAAATCGACAAAAGAATGCTGCATATGATAGAAATATAGTTAACACCTATAACCTAATCTACACCACAGTTTATACACAATTACAAATTTAAAAACGAAACCTTTTTAAAAAGTATTTTTTTACTGAAAATTATTTACATACCTACGAATTTAAGACCAGCCTTTTCTAATTCTGGAACATATTTGACATTGACTTCATACCGATGTCTGTGTCTTTCTTCAATATATTCTTTCTTGCCATATAAAGTTTCTAAAAAAAATATATTATGTATTTTGATAATTATTTTACATTCGAAACTTACTTAAAATTGAATTTTGGTTTGTAAAAAGTGTCTTCCTCTTTCCTAGTCTCATAGTACCGCCCATTTGTCCAGTATGATGTTCAGGCATATCAATAATTAAAGGGTTAGTACATTCGGAATCAATTTCGGTAGAATTAGCATTCTCTAGTTTTAATACATTTCGAGAAAATTCAATTACTGCTGCCTGTAAACCTAGACAGATTCCTAAAAATGGTTTTCCAGTTTCGCGACACCATTGACATGTTTCTATTTTTCCTTCCATTCCTCGTTTACCAAATCCTCCCGGAACTATCACCCCACTAAAGAAAAAATAATTTAGTATTTTTTAAAGGAAAAATGGCGAAATAACATACTCGCTTTTGCAAAGTTGCTGCCAAGCTTCATGATACACAACAGGGTCCTCTACTTTCATATTTTTTTCTAAATTAGCGGCTTCAATATATTTAATATTTATTTTATATCCAACAGAAATAGAAGCATGTTGTAAAGCTTTAGTCACAGATGCATATGAGTCTTCTAATTTAGTATATTTTCCTACTAAAGCAATCGTAACTTCTTTGCGTAAATGGTCTACCCTTTCTGCTAAATCCTTCCATTTTTGCATGAATTTTCTCGGAGGTGGCATATTTATTCCCAGTTGTAATCTTTCGTTCAAATATTCAACAATACCCTGAGATTCCATTAATATTGGAACTTTGTAAATAGAAGACAAATCCGGCATACAAATCACCTAATAATACAATGCTTTAAATTCTATTGTGATTCATAAAATATTTTTTCTGTTACCTGATCGGGAGCAACGTGACAGAAGTTAGATATTTTGGCTTTAACTTCATCTCCAATAGGGTTCTCAGATCTGCAGACAATGAGATCGGGCGATAAGCCAAGGCCACGCAATTCTCTTACAGACGATTGGGTTGGTTTAGTTTTAGGTTCACCTGTTGATCGAGGCTGCAAGATCATAAAAGTTCATTCGAGTGATTTAGAAGATAACAGTAAATTTTACCTGCGGCACTAAAGATACATGGGCACAAGCTATGTTGTCTCTACCTACTCTGAATTGAAATTGTCTAAATGCTTCAACGAAAGGCATGCCCTCGATATCACCTATCGTGCCTCCCAACTCCACGATGCAAACTTGCGGCTGCTCTCCACTCTTGGAAACTGGTTGTTCAGCTACTCTTTGTACCCATTCTTGAATTGCGTCAGTAATATGTGGAACCACTAATTAAAACGAAGTGAGGTATAATTTTTGTAAGAATAATTGTAATTTGTTTACCTTGTACAGTCTTTCCTAAATAATCTCCTCGTCTTTCCCTAGTAATAACTTGCTGATAAATTTTTCCCGTAGTAATATTATTGTCCTTGTGAAGTGTAACGTCAAGAAATCGCTCGTAATTTCCTAAATCTAAGTCAACTTCACCTCCGTCATCTAATACGTAAACTTCACCTAAAATTTTATGGACATTATTTATAAACATTCTTAATAATTATTATTTGTGATCAATATATATATATTTGATCACAAATAAATTTTCAACGTTCGAGTGAAGGTGAAATTCACAATAGTATAAGGCGCATTGTCGCGCTGACTATGCATTTCTAATTAATTACTCCGATTGGGAGAGTATGCTCGTCTACGAAAATAAAGAAAAATTCACGGACTTGGTGGAATCTTATAGCTCAGTTAATTAAAGCGTCCTACTATATACAGGATGACTTTTTCCAAGGTGTACATAGGAGATTAACAATGGAAATTGCCCCCCGTTTTAACCTAAGGCAATGGTTGTGGTTTCAATACAAAGATAAAAAAATTCCCCATCCGAGAATACCCAAAAACGTGGAAATTATCCAATATTTTAGGCCCATAAATTTTAAAATTAGCCATGTCAAATTTGAGCTAAAAGATAAACAATTGCTTGACATTTAATTTGTCAAAATAGGTTAATTTAAATTGTCAAGAGACCTACGTTTGAGTTATGTCAATAAACTTAATATGACAGATAAAACGTCAAGCATTTGTTTATCTTTTTGTTCAAATTTGGCATGGCTACTGCTATTAATAGGAAAATGAATAAATTTTATAATTAATTTATGGGCCTAAAATATTTTCACGTATTTGGTATTTTCGGATGAGGAATTTTTTTATTTTTGTATTGACACCACAAGCATTACCGTAGGCTAAAACGGCGGGCAACGGTTTGCAAAAAAAAACTGAGTTCCCGTGTTAATCTCCTATGTACACCTCAAAAAAAAAAAAAAAATACCCTGTATATAGGAAAGCCCTGAGTTCAAAACCTAACGAGGTCCACGAATTTTTCACTAAATCATTCTTCTTTTTGATCATTAATGCCTAATTCATTCTATGATTTATAAACATCCTTGCATAATTATATTTATATGTCAAGTGTTGTGCTCAGTTTGTTTAAGACTTCAACGAAATTTCTACATAAGGTAATGCATTTATAATTGAATGTAAATATAAATAATACATTATAAATTAAATACAAAAGATAAATATGTTGCAAATTGAAATTCCGCGCTAATTATTAAGTGTGTAGTGGTTTTTGACGTCAATGCTTTATTGTTATGTGCATACGGATCAAAGTTGTCTAGCATCCACGACAGATGTGACATGGTGAAACCGCGTGGTGTGACACAAAGTTTAAAATTAAATTCAAAGCATTGTCCACATTAAAAAATAAAAACATGTATGAGTGTTATTATAAAATTATAATTACATATATTTACCATGTTCATAAGGTGAAAATGTCCCTGCGTCTATATTAATGTAAGGATCGATTTTGATAGATGTCACATGAATTCCGCAACATTTTAGAATTGTGCCAAACGAACTTGCAATTACACCTTTTCCCACACCACTTATTACACCACCAGTAACCAAAATATACTTTGTAGCTGATTTATTCTGTGACATCTTCAATTTTTGTGGATATACTGGCGGCATACAGCTAAAAGCACGATTTACACTATACTGTTTCGCATTGCACCTACTCAGCGCTGATCTCACAACTCGGAAGCCCATTGGCGAATGGTAAATCTGCAACAACTAATCATTATATTTGCGCGCCAAAATATTAATAACTATTAAAATAAGTGTTATGTCATATGGCATTAATTTGGTTTATTTATTAGAAATAAACTCATTAATTCAATACATAGTTAAGTACTTCAAGCATAATGTTTTAAAATTTGTTTATAAGAGAAATATTTTATTATTTTAGTTATTATTCGGAGACAATTTATTGCTGGATAATTATTGGCCAATTGGCAAAAAAATATTAATTTGTAGCATAACCACAACAGTTCCATTATTTTATTAGTAATTAATAAAAGTTACAATAATTTAGGTACAAAAACAAACAAATTAATAGTTATATAGTGCATATTATTTCGCGATATTGTAAACAATTGGAAAGTATAATACCAGTTTTATTTTAAATAAAATTATAATATTTATTTGAAAATATTTCATGTTTTATTTTATTCATTTTTCGATTTCACTCTTTTATAAACAGGGAATTGTGGTAATAAACAAAAATTTAACACTTACTACATCCGTTTAATGAACCTCCAATAAGTACAAAGGCCGTAGTGCTGAGCACGTGGGAGTTTTAATTAATTAATACAAAATTATTTTAGGTTCTAGTTGGGTGTATGTTAAAATAACGTTTAATTTTCACCATTTATGTGTGAAATTGTTTTAAATTTTAAAATATATACACATTTTAAAGTGAGATTTTAGAGATAATCATAATCACGGCCGGTTTATCGTTTGCCTTTATATACTGCAAAATAGTTCTAAGATATGGCAAGAGGACCATTACGTTGTAAAATAGGACCATCAATTTTAAATGCAGATCTCTCACAATTGTATGCAGAATCTAAACGATTGTTGGATAATGGGGCAGATTACCTCCATTTAGATGTGATGGATGGGCATTTCGTCCCTAACCTTACTTTTGGCCATCCAGTTGTAAAATGTTTACGTTCCAAAGTTAAAGATGCATTTTTCGAAACTCATATGATGGTACAAAACCCAGATCAGGTAGGATATAAAATATTGCACCAAAAGAAGATAGTTGGTTAGTCTAAACAAATGTTGCAACCACCTGTGAAATATGTTATTAACTATGCATACTGATAAATTTTAATTACTCTGATAGTGGATAGAGCCCATGGCCGATGCAGGAGTAGACCAATACACATTTCATATCGAACCGGTTAAAGAAATTATAAAAACTTGTCGGAAAGTAAAAGAAGCAGGGATGAAAGTAGGCTTAGCTTTAAAACCTGGAACCGGTATAGAAGCAGTAAGACAATTTATAGATTTAGCAGATGTAATATTAATCATGACTGTTGAACCTGGATTCGGCGGACAAAAATTTATGGCAGATATGATGCCAAAAGTCCAATGGTTAAGACACAATTATCCTTTACTGGATATTGAGGTCGATGGAGGCGTTGGACTTAACACAATAAGTGCCTGTGCCGAGGTAAAATAATCATATTTTTGGTATAAAAAATGGTAATTTGATAAACTTTTAGGCAGGTGCCAACATGATAGTAGCAGGAACCGCAATAATTCAGTCATCAAATCAAAGAATGACAATCGCTTCTCTGAGAGAAACAGTTGAAAGTTCAATTCATAAATGTAACGTGTAAAATTTCTTAGAAAATGTATTCTTAATTTCAGTACATTCCATATTTTAGTTTTTTGAATGAAGAGTGCATAACTTTTCCGAAATATGTGTTTCATTCTTTTAAAACTACTTACTTTAAATTATGCACTCAAGTCTTCGTGAAAACTGCCCAAGACTTCGAAGTAACTTAATCAGTGTTGAAATTGCTGTGAAAATTAAGAATACTACTATATACTTTATTCCTTATTAAGATATTGAATGGTATTTCAATTCCAAATGTGATATGATGTGTAATCAGGGCACCTAATCATAGCAAAATTTATACAAACACTATTTACAGCGCCTTTATGCTTTAAGAAATTATTATATCACGTTTGGAGTTAAAATGCAAAGTGCGCTATATTGGCCAGTGAAATTAATGTCTTTCTCATGTAACAAGGTCAATACGTGGTATTGTTATTATAACGTAGTTAAATAATTCATAATTAAAATTGTAGTTGAGATGATCTGATTCAATTAAATGTCTCTCTGTAAAAATATTGCAGGAAATTACTATATCTGCTTAGAATTTAGTTCAAATATTAGTTTTTCTACTAACGTATTTTGTAAATGCAATTGTTGAATGTTTTATATGATTATTTTAGTACTTTTGTAAAACAACGAATTCTTTTATAATGATTATTTTAGGTAGCTTCAAGCAGATGTTGTATTTTCACGAGCAATTGTTGTGTTACTATACATTTATATTTTTGTTAATCGTGTGAAGACTGTTAATTGTTATCTGACTGGCTTTTACATTGCTCAATTTAATATGAATGTGTCAATAAAACAACATGTTATCTGATATTTCAAAATGGTACTTTATTTCATGATGAGGGAACTTCTGATTGTGATACAAAAGACTTAGGTTTAATTTTGGGATTTAATTTAGTCCTTAACGCTGCTAAAGACACTAAAATAGCTTCTTCTGTACGAATAGTTCTAGAACCTTGATTCGGCACTGTATTTAGATAAAAATCAAATAAGTCTGCTGGGTCATCTGTATCTAGAACTTCATCATTTTCTAAAGCTGCTTCTAGGCCTTGCAAACCACCGAATACTATTAAGGCATGTTCGTATTCTGGTAAAGTTGCATCGTCTAATATTATTCCTTTATCCGAAGTTCCTATCGTTAAATCGTAACCATTTTTATAAGGAGACTGTGAAAAAATTTGAGCTAATGTTTTAGCTATTCTCACAGTGTATCCCCAATACACTCCTGTTTCCGCTCTTGGTACACTAGGTGCGACGACAATTCCGCGAATTTTCTTGCTGTTAGGGGCTGGTGGTAATAATTTCACTGTTACTCTAATTCCAGGGTTCAATTCTTTATCCACTCTTACATCCTGTAATAAACCTACGTTTGCATATGATCCACGGCCTTCTTTAGATGGCTTGTTTGTAATAATACCTTCCCTGAATATAAAATTATTTTCTTGTCGAAGATGGTGAGGTGCGTCCAATGGATTTAAAAGTCCAGCCTTTTTCAAATCATGGTGTATAGGAAAAATTTGTTTCCGTAAATATTGTGGACACTCTAAATATTGTAAAATTCTAGCTAATTGAGCACAACATCGTCTTGTAGTATGAACTCCATCCTCATTTTCAACTTTCGTTACTTTGTCGTTTATAGTCTCTCCATAATCGTCGAAAACTACAACTTCATCAACTTGAAATATGCAAGCAGCTCTAGCTATTTGACCAGCTACATACGTTCTAAGGTCTGCTGTTTGAGCATTGTCAAGAATTGAACCAGGAACGGCTAAACTGATTGTTGACGGGTTTTTAACCTCAATTTTTTCTTGAACTGGAAGTTCAGTTGTTTTGGTTTCTTCTGACTCCGATTTCTTTAATTTTTTTAATAATTTTTCTTCCTTCCATTGTTTCCTTCGTTGTTTTTGTAACTTATTTAATTCTTTCGTAGTTTTGTACGCAGAATTTGTTGATAGTTTGTCTGACATTTTTGCACGTGTTTTAAATCTGAGAATCTGACTAATCTGAGTGCAAAATTGAGTAAACAGATGTCACTGACTGACTGCTAAAAGTTAAATATTTATATTTCAAAAATAAATATTTTATTTTGTATGCAGCATTTTACATTCATATTATTTATATTTTATTTAACAAAGGTCATGAAATACTATACAAACTTATAAAATGGAAGATTTTTTTCACCATTACTTGATCATTTATTTTGGCTGTAACCTAAAGTTTTGGATCTGTGAGATTAGTGGGATAAACAGATACAAATCGAATAAATGATTGCTCGTCCTTTCAATTTATTAAATGTCGGTTTTGCTTTATGTGGGTAAGAAACATTAAAATATGCGAAATTTAAAAAATATATAATTTTAGAGAAAAATTATATTTTAGGCTGCTGAGATTAGCTTCTTGTAATATAAGCAACACAACCGCTAATATGGCCTCAGACTCAGATTACAATTACACAAGTGGTATCCACTCTGTTGCATATGTAACAACCCCGAATGAGGAAGTGGCTAAATCTTTAGCCCATGGTTTGGTTTCGGAAAAACTTGCGGCTTGTGTAAATATTATCCCGAAAATTACGTCTATATACGAATGGGAAGGAAAAGTAAACGAAGATTCAGAGGTGTTGTTAATGATTAAAACTCGTAGTAGCAAAGTAAAAGATGTAACAAAATATGTAGTAGCTCATCATCCATATTCTGTATGTGAGGTTATATCCCTTCCCATTCAGGGAGGGAATAATGCTTATTTGAAATGGGTTGGAGATATTGTTCCTCCTAACTAAATAATATCTATTTTATTATGTTTATCCTGTGAACAAACAATATATAAATATAATAAACTACTAATTTAAGTATGTAGACATAAAACTATTTAAGAATTAATAAAGTATATTAAAAGGGATAATTAAATTAGTAGTTTTTTTTGTACTTTATTTAAAAAAAAATCCACAAATCATTAAAAAATAATTTTAAGTGTTTTTCTAATAATCGTTTCGTAAAAATTATAATTCCGATGAGACATGGTTTATGCATTTTCTCTAAATATACCTCAATATTACTAAACCTAAAGCACAAATGTCACGCTTGGAAAACTTGGGTCGAGTTTTGTGCGTTAGGGGTTATTGTTGTTACATTTACTAGAGAAATATACAAGCTAAGTAATTTGGTTAACAAACGATCCTTCGTTCGGGTTTGCTATTTTACACAAGTCCCGAGCGTTACTACTTATAGTGTATTCCGAAATTGAACCACGCTAACCGTGGTTACTTTTTCAGTAACTGGTTATATTTTCGGAACGCGGTTACTGAAAGCTGGTAACTTTTCTGTAACCATGCTAACCGCGCTAGATAGTATATAAAATAAAACATATAAGTTGTAGGGAAAACGTTGTGCTGTCATATAGGGTTATAAGTAAATAGCAACTCAGCAACCAAAAATGACCAGCAAATCGAAGATTGTTCTGTACCGCAGTGCAATAATTATACAAGTGCTGACATTTCCGTTCATTATTTCCCAAAAAGAGAAATATTAAAAAATAAGTGGAAAATCGCGTTAAAAATCGGAAAGGACATATCACCGTTCATGAACGTGTGTTCACAACATTTTTTACCTAAGCAATTTTATTCCATATAAGTATTTATAAAAATTTATGCTTCAAAATATTATTAGATTGTTTTTGTAGTTATTAATAGAAAAATATTAAAAAGAAATTGTAAACCAAGCCAAAAATTACCTAAAGAAAATTCGACAAAATCCCTGTACAGAGAAGAAAAATAGAGAGAGAATAGTAACTATTATTCTTTAATATTATATATATTTATTTTAAATTGTTTATAGAAAAGATAGAGAAGAAGAATAAACTATAAAAATACCAGAAGTTGAGCAACAGCAAGAGAAGAAGACGTGCAAAACAAAAAACTTGATGTGCATTTGTATTTAATGTTATTACGATTGAATGATGAGCCTCTTTCAAATTAGATGTTTGAACACACAGTCCATTTATTTCTATATTATTCTGTTTATCTGTCTTATATCCGCACAAGTATGTCCAGCTAAAAATAATTAAATAAGTAGTTAACATGCAGATAACTTCAATTTTGAATCTTATTTTCATTTATATACTGCTTCTCCTTCGACCATAGGCCGCACAGCACCATTTAAATAAATGTATATGTCTGACATTGTGATAAAACATATTTAATTTCATTTAAAAATAACAAAATATCCTCAAAACAAAGCATCAAAATACAACTAGCACAAACGTAAAATATAATGTTTTCCCTATAAGTCGGTCATTAGTGCTGCCATCTCTAGGATGTGGCTCTCCCGGATTAAACTACCTCCAATAAATAAACAAAACCACCGATACCGACCAATAATCTAAAGAACCGTTTAGTTTCATTCTCACCAAATTTATTGGACCAATCACATTCATCCATTCATTGTGTTCGGCAAACTTCGGTGGTCAGCGATAACAGGTGCTGAACTCGACCATTGATAAATGTCGATTTAAATCGTCGTTCTCTTGTTTATTCTTCGTTTTTCACTTTGAGAATACGTTATTTTTTCATTATTTTTTTCTTCATTTTAATTTATAATGAATTTTATTAAATTTTTACACTATTAAATATGAACGTGGAAATACAGTGACACTGAAAAACGGCCTACTCAAAATAACTTTTATTTATAATTATTTTTTAATTTTCTTGATATACATATTTTCAAACTAGGCTTGGGGCTCAGAAATCATAGTATTTGACATGATGGTAGCGTTTCCGGTTTAACCGGAAGTGACATTAACATATTATTTCAAACAGGATAGCCGGATAGCCTATATATTTGGAATCTACGTAAAATTACAAATTCAATTAAGTACATGCATGAAATGAATTTTTATTGAAGAAATAAATTACAAAAACGGGTAGAGAAAATTATGAATAATTAGTCTGCTAGGCCTTGATATCAGTTATTTTTGTAAGATTCTATATTTTGTTACAAAAAATGAGCAATTTGTTATCACATATCACACCCTACTTGTTATGGTTTACCAGGTTAATTATTCATAATTTTCTCTACGTTTCTGGTATTTATTTCTTCAATAAAAATGTACTTCAAGCATATCGTTGAATTCGTAATTTTACCTAGGTTTCCAAATATATGAAAATATGTAGGGTGTCCTATTTGAAATATGATAGTTATTGTCACTTTCGATTAAACCGGAAGTGCTACCGTCATGCCAAAATAATATTATTTGTGAGTCCTTAAGCCTAGTTTACAAATAAATCAAGAAAATTAAAGAAATCATTATAAATAAAAGTTATTTTTAGTAGCCCGTTTATCGGCGTCACCCGTTTATTTATCTTTGCTTAATATTTAATGGAGCAATTACGAGATTTGCAATAAATATACAAAAAGGATACATTGATTTTTTATTTTTGAAATTAATTCTCGAGATTAAAATTTACGACACCTTCTAAGTATATTAAGTAAAAGCTATATAAACATTATTTTATTACTTTACAAACAAATCAGTAATGCGTTAATAAGTTTTATTATTCATATTATATTCATATTCTACAAATATACTAGTACGTATTTACGTTTTGCAATCTGTAAAATCAAGTTAAAGTATTATAAATATTACTAATTCATTCATAGAAATAACAGATGCATAAATTTATAAAATTCAAATCGATTTTACAAGTTACAAAATTTTCTAAATAAAATCTGATTAGTGCCATAGATGTACGTTTGAATTATATATAGCTCTTATTTGAAACATTTTTGTCCAATTTTAAATGGGAAATGTAGCGCATTGTAAAACTGATTTCCCATAGAAAATAGCCAGAGCATAGACATCAAGACAACATCCCGTCCTACGACATTTTATCCCTTAAATAACAATATTCTTCGCTAAACAACTCCAGATATTTGTAACGTTTTATTTTTGTAAAAATATTAAAATCCTATTCTAGGAGTCTTAAAACGTGCTTATTATTAGGTGGCGAGAGTTAAGAAGCCTGGATAAATGATAAAAATATGTTTCATCCAGAAGCACTTGAATTTAGTTGGATAATATTTATAATGTTATTCATTTATTAATATGTTTTAGATTTCAATGATGACGGAACGCAGCCACAATAATATGAATACGAACGTATGCGTTTTGACTACATGTAAGGGGCTTCTAATTTATAGCCTTTGCAGATTTGTAGTTGTACAAGTGCTTGCAAAATTAGCATTTTTAACTACAAGAAAACTGGGTTTGAAAAGGAAAGAACAATTGTTCGTCAGTTTAACAAATTTTTATTGCATGAAGTAATTCTCTAAGGCGTAATACACTATAAATTTCATAAAATAGTTATTATATAATGAACTTGTAACATGAAAAAGTCTCTCCCTGGATACTACAGGCTTCCACGTATGAAACACTTATATAGTAAATAAAGTATTACACAGTATTAAGGTCTTAATTTATGTTTTTATCCACTGCACGAATATAATTCATTTTACGTGGGAAAAAATTATGAACTTTATAGTGCATTCATTAATATGCGAACTACACTATAATAATGTATGTATTTACACTAAGCAAGCAATATATGATCTTTATAATTGTGAGAAAATGTAGTAAGTTATATGGATTAATAAATAAATCTAATCTAAATGTGAAAATAATTATTTCAAACGACAGTTTTATAGCTGTTGATATTCTACAGAACAATCAGCTTATGCTTTACTTTCATTTTCAATAGCATTATTATAGTTGTTTTTACTTAGATATATATATAAACTTTACAAAAGCAAAACTTTTTTATCCCAACATAAACTTTTACTTGAAAAGTGTTTCTAAATAAGAGATTTGAATTTAAAAGCTTTCATTTAAATATTAGAGTGATTTGCAGTTTATTTATTCATTGTGTTTGAGGATTCAAAACAGAAACTTTAATGAAACTGTTTACCAAAATAATCGCACAATTATAAATACAACACTAAATATTATGTAAATTATCATAAATCTTTTATAATAATAACCAGCAATTCGATAATAAATCATTACCAAAATAGACAATTTTTATTTTTAACAATAATGTTCAGAGTAGTAAAATTCAAAAAGTTTACAAAATTTATTGTCAAGCATGCATGTAAGTAGTTAACGAAATAAGAAATTTGTTGTATATTTCCTATTAACTACTATCAAAATTCCTGTACGGTACAATATTGTGAATTATATGAATACCCTTCAAATATCTGATGGTTTTATAACTCGGTTTAAGCTAGAGTTTTTGGCCTTTGACGCCTCGACATCTGAAACAGTAGAGAAAAAAAGCAGTTTGCGCCCGAAAGAAAATAGTTATTTATGCAACAAGTGTAAGAAGTGTAGTCTTATTTAAGAATAGTAAAGTTTGACCAAACTCGCCTATAGTGAAATAAGACATTTTTTACTCGAGTTGTATACAAATTTTTTTACGTCCGCAATAAGAGTGTGAAAAAAGTGCCGTAACGTTTCATTATTTCACTCCGTAGCGTTAAAAAAGTGTACTTTTTTCATACTTTTATTGTTAAAAAAAGACATACTTTATAAATCCATTTTAATGAAAAAAGTGTAAGACGTAAAAAAACAAAATTTTGACTCAATTGTGAATGTAATAAATTTTGTTATTGCATTATTTTTCTGACAGATTCTTTTGTTATTATTTTGAATACAAGTAGCTTACAACTACGTAATATAGGTACTTTGCAACTCTATAACTACAAAGTAACGTTTTTAGTAGTACTATGTCAAAAATACTCAGTTAAATGATTTTTTTACTGGTTACTGCGGTTTTCAAGTAATAGAAAATCGGTTAATCGGTTAAACCGTATTCTTTTCATTAACTGGTTAGTTGGTTACTGCGAATAACCGAATAGTTATAATTAATTGGGTTTGGGTAAGCTGCAAGTAGTCATTCACTTTAATAAAGCATATTTTCTATTAGTCGGTTAACCATATTAAAGTTGACGCTCTTATACCAGAAAATCGCGGTTAGTCGTTTAACCATGTTTAGTATTAGTAATCAGTGTTAACCGTAAATATTTAGTCTGTGATATTTTATATGTACCTACAGGAGAGATTGTAATTTTTTGCTACCGAGTCTGCTTACTTACCAGGTTTCGGAAATGAGTAAAATGTAGCAGCATTATAATCGCAAAATTCTTGTAAAGAGAGGGAGGAAAGTACGGCGTCATATTTTACAGAGGAATTATGGTGTAAGCAATTTCGCTGAGGTTAGGAATCGATTGAGGATGATTTAAAGTGACGTGTGAAAGCAAAAACGAGGGAAAGTATAAAAACGTTAAAGATTTGATTTTAACAGAACAAAAAATAAATGTTTTAGTGATTGCGATATTGCGAATGAAGTGAGCAAGTTAAAAGTATAAGTAAATAAAATATTATTTTACATTATTTTTTTTATTCTTTTATGGCTATAATAATCTATAGTTTTCGTCACCAAATATCAAGGGACAGTCACAAACAGTTTAAAAGCCTCTATACTATAAAATTAGAATGGAATAGTTTAACACGGTACACCGCAAATTGCTTTAGTTTTGTGTGAAAAACAGTGACAGTATTCCGTCTTATTATTTATGATGAGCAGAAGTTTTAATTTTCTTTGTGAACTTAAGTGATAGGTGGTTTAGCTATTTATGACCGTTCGTCGATTTTTAGTGACGAGTACTATAAATCACTCGTATCGACTATTTTAGTCAGAAAAATTGACTTCGTCGGGTTCAGCAATAAAACTATAAATATCACTCACTGTTTGCTTTATAATATTGGATCCAAAACAGGTCGATATATGCGCCGCACTTTTGAAATGAAGATATGAATCGCCTGGTACTCCTACTGCTCTGATTTTTGTCGAAATGATAATATGTTTTTACGCACAACTGCATCAAAATTGTTTGTTTACATCTTAGTTACCAAGGCGGAAAGTTTAAATTTACGCTCGCCATGCTGTAAAAAACCCAAAACGCCCGGTAATTAATACGAACCTTTATTTAATTATATGAATTTTAAAAATATTTCTTTAATTATTTATAATATAACGACGAAATAAGGTTAACCGGGCCATGTATTTTTACATAGCTACAAGCTTTGCATGTATTTAAAAATTAATTTAAAACATTTCATTTGATTGCAGTAGTACGAGTACGTAAAACGTTGTACATACGTCAGGCCGAAAGAAGTTTACACCCTTGGATGTATAAAAGCCCTCTGCTACGGGTCGGGCTTCAAATTGTAAATATTTGTAATTAACTATTGCAACTCCCCATACCAGCTCTGTTGGATTCAAATGGCCTGATAAAAATATTTGTTAAAACTTCACATTTAATTACATTAAACAAAAAATCAGCCTGACAATAAGTATTGCAAATAATTTAGAAAAATTTCTGGAATTGCAGTTTTCATTCCTCTATAAGACATTATTTCGAAAAAAATAGAATTTCAGGTTCAAGGACGTAGCCAGGATATTTTTGTAGGGTGAGCCAGCGGCGGGCCAAAAATATTTAGATGGGCCACTAATTAGAAAGTTTTGTACTGTTACCTTTTTCATTAGAACACAAATAGAACAAAAATATGAATTTTAGTCAAACAATTTGTGAAGTCTACAGATATTAATTTGTAAGATTATGCTTATTTAACATTTTTAAATCCGAATATAGTATTCAAATAATAATACGTACAATTGTAAGTTGATTAAAAATTCAAATATTAGAGGCATTTCAATAAATTTAAATAAAAGCTTTAAACACAAACAATTATTTTCTAATACGGCCCAATTTTTTCCCTTCAAATACATAATGTCCACAAGTTTAAATTATATATGACTCTAAGCTGCCCAACACGCAATAAAAGATTATAAAATAGGCATAAGTAAGTTCCATATATCCTATATAAAAATTAATGCCAACTCGTTCGTTCTGTTAAAATGATAAAATGCATTGAATAGTTGTTCTACCTGCTTTGTGATGTACTGTAAAATAATATTATTGTTTTTTTAAGATAAATGCCATTATTGTTTTGGAATAAGAAATGCAGTTCTCAAATGTAAGTGAACTGTTTTCTCTCATTGGACATTTAAAATGGATGGGCCAATGGGTGGGCCAGGCCCACCTTGGACCACCCCTGGCTACGTCCCTGGTAAGGTTATTTTACTATACAGAGCATGTAGACCATTGATTATATATACTAACGTAAACGTAAACGTTTATACGTGATCAGGGATGTAGACGAAAGATTCAATGCAAGGTTAGAGCGGCTCAAATATGGGCTGTTGCCAAACAGTATTATATAGCAAAAAGTAAAGGATATGCCGCTTTATCATAATTGTGATATTTATAGTTTTATTGCTGGACACGACAGTCAATTTTCTTGACTATTGTTCAAATTTACCTATAGTGAAAATGAAATGGTAGAAGACCTACGTCATCGACACGAGAAAAACCTTAAAAAATGAAATATACCTTGTAGAAATTATTTATTTTTAAATACGGTAGAAAAAAAATGGTGGTATTAAAAAACGTATATATTAATGAAATTTACAAGTATTTATAAATTAATCTCTATTCCTTTTACGGAATATAAAATTATTTGAAATAATTGTAGTTCATTTTTATACAATACGTTGGCATGACAATGTTTACATTAAATTTTATATCGATCGAATATCGATCCTGTCACTATTGTCACTTGGTTGTCAGTTTTCTCTTCGGTAAGTATTTGTGACGTGCTACAGTATTACTTGTTTATTTTAATAAGTAAAAATACTATAATACATCCATAATAATAGGTAAACCATTAAGAAAGCAATTTAAGAAACTAACCATGAATGTCGTAAATTTTTCCGAATGGGAATCGTCCAACGGTGTGCCATCAATTCCGTTGAAAGCCGTTCAAAAGGTAATTTTTTCAAATATTTCTTTTATTGTCAATCTTTAATTAAATTATGTATTTTTAGAGAGCAACAGATGCCTTGCAAATAAGAAAATTTTGACAAGCAGATAAGGGAGCCCGTGTCAGAATGACAGTTTTCTTTGTCAATAGGAATGTGGACTTTACTTAGCGAGTTAAATAAAACACATGAAATTGGAAAATTATGAAATTTGGAATGAAAAATGATAACATTTGACATCTGGAGTGGGATCATGTAACTGTGAAAACGATATTGCGACTGACGACAAGTGCAAATGTGATCACGTAAATAGTGAAAACCGAAAACGATATCGTTTTGGACCGAGAAAAATGTGAATTCTAGTCGACACTCTCAAAGCATGTGAAAACGATAGTCGTATCTTATGTCCATTTTTATTTCATACATTTGGGTATAGGTATATCTTTTTCTAATTTACTTACATATAAGTAAAAGAATGTAGTGAGCAGTGAAGTAAATTTCACGTTTTGGAAAGAAATGTCATTAAATTAATGTATCAAATTTGAAAGGTATTTTTTAAGCCAAGCGAAAATGAAATAATTATAATGAAATCCGATAATTATAAAACGAATATTGATTACAAGAATGAATCTACGAAAAATGTTGCAACTACCTAACAGAAATATTTTCTGGCATTGTTGATATTTTAGTAACTGTAAAAGTGTTGATTACAAGAAAGCATATTTTGATTCCAGCCCAAGAATATTGATTATATGAATAAATCCAAGAAAGGAAATTTTAATAGCTATTGCATTCTTCGAAGCAACAGAGTTAACGATTCCAGCTTGTGTTTTGTGATTAATATTTTGTAGTTTTTACACAAATTTAAAATTTATGAATTGATCGTTTTCCGCAACCTGTCCGAAGGTTATGCGCAGTTATTCAAATGTAGTCCAATTTTACTTACTCGAAATACAAAACGTAAAAACTTGATTACTTTAAAATTACTATCTTCTCTACTATATGGTCTCTTAAAGTTTTAATTATATATTTAGAAATATTTTTGTTTACTTCATAAATTTTTGTTCTAGAAAATGAAAAGGAACAAAATTGGATGACACATAGCATCTGTAACTAACTGATAATTTAATTTGTATCCATCTTCAATTCTTATAGCATTGCTATTATGAACGAAAGGCCAGAATAATACGTTTTGATATTAAATTAAAATTTTCAATGACATTCATATAAATTATCTGTCAAAACTAGAAAACTACTATTTAATAGAAAAAACATTAGTCTATAAACGATATCGTTTTCGCAAAACGTAGTCACTTTACGGAAATAATTGAAGTTGAAAACGTAGTGAGTGACTATTTTACGTGATCGCTAAGGAAACGAATATCGTTTTCACTTTTTTTGTGATCCCACTCCTGTATATAATTACTAGCTGTCATTCTGACACGGGCCCTCTTATCTGCTTGTCAAAAAAGACCAACAAAGTCACATGACTGTTCGCGCCTTATAAATTAGTATCCCACGTAAACGTAGTAGTATATGACGTCATTACTTTAGGGATATTTTTTGATGACGTAAGTCTTCTGCCATTTCATTTCTACCATACTACATTTGGTCTTCTGTTTAATATATTTGTTTATTGTTTCCAAACAGCAGATGTAAAATTCAGTAGGGCAATAAAACCGGATGTATTATTCGGAAACAATCCCCAAGTAATTAGCACATCATTGTTTGGGTGGGCGTTCAGTAAAGCGGATATTCAGCTGACTAAATAATTGCGTGTAATGCGTGACTGGATAGTATACTCTCTGGCAGTACTCGTAATCGTACTGTCTCTGGCAGCACTGTAGTGCTTTCTAGGTTTGCTATTTACGGCGAGCAAGTTTCACATCACATTAAGCACTCGTGCAATCGCTGCGACTGCTATATAAACGGTGAACAGTGTGCCAAATGTCAAGTAAAGTTGAAGGCGAGTATCGTGTTCGTTTCGTGCAATCAAACGGCCTTGCAGAAAGCTAGTGAAGTGAGCATTGTTGAAAGACAATATGAAGGAGGTACTCCTACAGATATGACGATGAACGATGATGATGTTTCCTCACAGATAGATGCATTCACGCAGAATATTGTAGCACACAATGATTCTTCACACAATTTATTAAAAAAAAAATAATATCAATGGGTGGTAGTATGAACAAGTGATTAAGGGTGATTAGTTAGGAGATGACTAGCAGTGTTTTAGCGCTGTCATTTTTTTATGGATTATTTTAGAGAAAAATTCTTCAATCAAAAGTTGTGTACAATTAATTTTTCTATAACTGCTATTTGAAGTATTTTTCTCTAAAATAATCCATAAACGATTGACAGCGCTAAAACACTGCTAGTCATCTCCTAGCTAATCACCCTTAATCACTTGTTCATACTACCGCCCAATATGTTTAATAAACTAGATATAAATATTCGTAAAATATAATAGTAATTTTAAAAATAAAATAATTTAAGCCATATTGATGAACTTATGGAGTAAAAGGGGGTTTCCAAGTCAACGGTTTTTAAAAAAAATATTATTGGATATCAATGTTCATTATGTATAAGTAATATTAAAGTGACAATATAATTCACTAGTCATGTGACATGTTTTCCTCCAATCAGCATTCAGATTCTCCCTAGTTACCTACATGTCTATCACAGCGATGATAAAAAACAAAGAAATTATCAGAAATAATATCACAAGACCTCCTGATTTTATCGATAAATTTTTATTTCGCACGAATTTTTTTTGCTTAGCAACAAACCCGAAAGCAAACTGCATGGTAAATCCCGACTCCGAAGGAGGAGGGGTTTTACCTAATGTCAGTTTGCTTGAGTGATTTTGCTTAAAAGCAAAAAAAATGAGTGCTTAAAAATAAAAGTTTATCTGAAAAAAAAATCTGAGAGGTCGTGTGGTATTTGGTGAGATAAATTCCAAAGACAACGCAAAATGAAACTTGACACATTAATTGTCACACTGACAGTTATAAACAATAACAACTGTTTATTTACTCAGTAGCGGAAAATTATCGGGGTAACGGGGTTTTATCAGTATAATACTGTTCCCATTGGTTAAATTTTCAAGTGTTTTGCATCATGATTGGTTAAAAACTAGTCGTTATCACCTTACTTATATTCGTTACTAAGGTATTTTTACAACATTGACAGTTAATTTTAACGAAAATTCATTATATAACAACATATCTGCAACTCGGTTCCACTCGAAAATATCATCGATGATATCACTTGTTATATTACGTATGAATATAATCGTTAATTTTCTGATTTTTGTTACCCTAATATCAAAATGAAACTTTAATGCATTTAAATTTTTAAATCGAGGGTTTAAATTCATTATCATCTATGTTTGTGACGTGCTGGACACTGACAAATGCTATTGGCCATTCGAACGCGCAAGCTGGGGTTTGTCTCGCATCGTATATATAGTATACATGACGTCACATGCGCCGTCGTTTTTCCCGGGCCTTATTAATTGAATCGTTAATAATTTTAATATAATGTAGGCAAAAGCGCACTCGGGAATACGGGCCACTATGTTTACATTGTATAAAAGTTTTATCAATTTAAATAATTAGTAGGTAGTTACTTCTAGAATTAATAATTATAATCTTATTGTATCTTTTTTCTCTTTCCACTCGGAAACTTTCTCCCCCTTAGCCATATCTAATGAAATCCATGCGCTTACACATCGGACATTCACGTTTTCTTATACCCTCAACGACAATATAAAAATGGTGTTAAGTGATTTCCCTTTATTTCTAAGTAATATTAATATTTAACGTGAAAATATAAATCAATTGTGTTCCCAAAATTAATTTATTGTTATTATTATATAATCTAAAGTAATGTATTAGTTATCATTTTCGGTGAATATAAAAGTAATGAATACCAAGAAGTTTTACTTATTGTCTACATTTTTTCATTAATATTAACTAATGTTTTTTCATATTTTCGTCAGGTCAGATATATTGATAACATTGCTTTACTCATAGTTTAACATGTTAATTCTATTTATTAAGTAATTATTTTTAATTACTTATTTTCATATTTCTTTTCAGAATTCGGAGTTATTGCAATGAATCATTGTAGTACTAGTAACCTTTTCCTTCGTACTCTTCGTTAAATTTTAATATTATCACCTCAAACTACAAATACAATGGGCAATATACTAATGATACCTCATAAGCATAATCGTCTTTGACAGGAAAAAGGAAACTATTAAACTATAGGTTTCTTTACGTCGTAGGTAAACTATTGAATATAAAGAATAATTTAACCTCATTTTTTTATATTTTTGCTCTTTTGATCTCTTGAATTTTACAATAATCAGCGAATGTATAATTTCGTAGTACGAAGCTAAAGGTAGTTAATATTGAAAATACATAATTTTGATTTAATTTTAATACATAACTTTACCCAATGAGGAGGGGGGGGGGGTCTCCACTTTAAATCCGGCTCTGGTCCCAGTGGTAATCTGGCAAGCAAGAAACAAAAATTGGAAACCAAAGTGTTTAGCTATTGCATCAACTCTGAAACAACTTGTTTGGAAGTTTTATGGAGGGTCCAAAAGCGCATAGCAATAAGGTCCTAAATGCTTGTTGTACTATACCTTTCCAAATTTTTTAATCTAATTAAATAATTTTACTTCCCTTTCAATAGGATGCCACTACCTGCTAGTAAGGGTCGTATTTACTAGAATTTACTTGAGTAGATTTGTATGTAAACTCTGTCTCATCGAAATCCAAAGGATCGCAATAAACTGCTGAAACACCCATATACTATAAAAATACAAAGGAACTGTTTAGTGAGATGTACCACATATCGCGAAAAATTTAAATATCTTATGAAACAAGACATCCATATCCTACCCAAATACGCAAAGATACTTTTACAAAAATGAGAAATTATTATGATTCGAATTTACGTAAATTAGCCTGAATTACCGTAGCTAGTTTTGAGTGTCAATTATACTAACGATATTATTATACTTCGATATATTTAAGAAATTGGTAAAATATCCAAATTAAATTAGCAATTAACCCGGATTAAAATTTCCCCTACTATTTCATACTTACCACTTACCCTATATAAATATATTATAAGAAAAACTTAACAATATATATATATAGTGTTATGGAGTCTAAGGCTAATATAATTAATAATAAAATTAAAAATTACCCCTAACCTTAAAATTAAATGAAAAAATAATCTAGATTTTTGAAAGAAGTCCGATCAAGGCCATCTACGAATTGTATCTCACGTATCTATGAATTAAGATTTTGTGCTGTCATATTTAGTAGTCTTTTACTTAGTTTTTATGAGAGTACATAATATCTTGTGTAAAGAAATTAAGCGAAATCGTATTAAAGAGGTAAAGGGAAAGTAGAATTACTCAACATATGAACCATGCCAGAGGTCCTAAGAACTCTCACTCGGGAGTTGAGTAATCCTAACCTACTTTCAGATAAAAGGGTTCTTAGGACCTCTGGCATGGTTTACATGTTGAGTAATCCTACTTTCCCTTTATCTCTTTAATATGATTTCGCGTGATTTTTTATTGAAAATGAGAACTTTGTTCTCGAAATAAGTATCTAGCTTATTTTTTTCATTTAATTTTAAGGTTAGGGGTAATTTTTAATTTTATTATTACGAAAAACTTAGTTTTGACACAAGTTCTCTCCACTAGTAAAGTTCACTTTACTAAAAAAATGTGACAACCGTTGGTTTCAAATCACGGTGACTAAGCTGGTGCAAGTAATAATGTTAATGAGCTGGACGTTTCTGTGAGAAAATTCAATGTTTGGAACTGAACCAAAAGAAGATACGACTGTAGTGGACCACTATAAAGTCGATGATTTGAATAAAATTTAGTTACACGAACATGCACAGCAGATTGTGTTAAATATTTATAATAAGTGCGTAGTTTCATGTTTTTGTTATAAAAGTCCTACAGAATTCAGTCTTGGGGTGGAAATTTGGGTTTCTTTGTCAGAGGCGTTTGTGAGAGGCGTTCCATAGGTTTATGGTAATTCTTTGGGTTTCGATGAGACAGGGTATACCCAGTGCCGGATTACCCATTAGGCAGAGTAGGCAATTGCCTATGGGCCCCGCGCCTTTTAGGGGCCCCGCTACATTGAATTAAAATAATATTGATTTGATTTTGATTTTTTTTTTATTACAAAGAAATCCTGAAATAAAGAAATTTTTATTACAACAAAGAAATGTTTATTTACAATAATGGAACCTTGATTACAACAATAAAAAATATCAATCAATATAACAAGACCCCAATTGAATGCTAGATGTTGCGATGGAGATGGCTATGGTAATAAAAGTACTGTCAAGTGATTTAACAGCACAAACATCACTTATTTCTTTGGACATTCCTATTTACCTCTTCAAAATGATTAGTTAGACATAGTCTTCATCGAGTTAATTGGTATGTGAATTTAGAATATCCAGTGAGAGAAAGTTTGCAATTTTTTATAGAAGTTAGAAATTAAGATTAATTCAAATTTGACAGATGAGTACATAAAGTTAAATTTTGACATACGGGTCTGTAAAGTTTTACTTTAGCCATAACTATTTTGGCTAACTTCGGGGATTGTTATCGTGTTCTTTAATGTCGATTTCGGAAAAAATAATATTGTTAATATTCATTCGGTGTAATTAAATTGATTTATTAAAAAAAATCATCAAAGATTTCATTATGTACTTTAAAATTGAGAAAAAAGAATGTTAATTTTTTTAAAAATGTTTATGTATATTTTATGTCAATTTGTTAAACGTATGTTTGATGTTTTTTTTTGTATAATAAAATTATTTTATTAAAATTGTTGGATGGTAAATTCGGCGTAAATTTAGGGGGGGCCCGAGATTTCGATTGCCTCAGGTCCTCCACATGGTTTAATCCGGCACTGGGTATACCTATATTTTTTTTTCTTTTATTCTTAATGTGTATTTTCATTGTTTTCTTTAATATACATTTTATTCGTATATTAGAATACGTCCTTGTTATTTTGTATATTCCTACCTACTTAAATAAAGGATAATTTAGAGGCACTGACATGCTATAAATTGTACTTAAAAGTCAGTACACTATATTTGCAACCAGGGTATACTTACCATAATAAACATTTCTTTCGATTATTCGATTCCAGGTGCTACTCCATTTCTGGTCTCCTCTCTCCTCGTAATCTAGCCCTCAAACCGTAAACAAAACCTATGTGGTTGTTTCTGCGTTATCTCCATCTCTTTCTTCGCGCAAGAATCAAGTCTCCGGATACCGTTACCTCGAGCTGTGCTGCCGACAAGGACAGCTGTATACATTGCGCAACGCGCTAGCGCCAGACAGAGTAAGTGGTGGGGTAGCGAAGCGCGAACCGAATCCCGAGTACCTGTTGGCTGGTGCTGGTGATTGCTAGCTGTGGCTGGTTGTGCTCACCTCGTCGTGGATGTGATCAGACGGTGCCATGGATAGCATCCTCACGTGTCCAAGTGCCCAGTGGAGTGACAAGTGACAGTGTTGGTGATGTTCATGTTATGATACACTCTGGAATGCATTGCCCACGTGTTACAAGGTGAATTCAACATCTTCAACAACAGCAACATGCATAAAGAAAGGTTCGTTTGTTTTGTTTTATTTGACATTTCGGGTTACTCTTCACTGTTATGTCTAACATATAGATCAACTACACATTTGTGTAAATCATTGCACATCTTCCATAATAATCGATGTATCGATCAATAATACTTCAAAATTTCTACATATTTAGTAATATCAGATATTTGGAGTTTTAAATGCATAAAGAAAGTTTCGTTTTTATTTTCTATTTGACATTTCGGTTTACCTTTACTACCTATTATGTCTCCATTTGTACAAAAATCAACCATGTACTTAATTACACAATTTTGTGTAAATCAATTTCATTTTCCAATAATCGATATATCGATCATTAATATTTTGAAATTTCAACATATTTAAGTAATGTCAAATATTTTTGTTGCAAATGTATAAAGAAAGGTTAGTTTTTTATTTTCTTTAACATTTGACTTTTTTCCAAATAAAAATACAGCCATATACCAAAATATCTAATCACACAATTAAATGCCAAATCATGAAAATTATGTAAATTAGGACACAATTTTCATAATAATCGATAAATCAATAATAAAAGTTTGAAAATAAATACACATCATTTTGAAATCATTATTATATTTATATTTTAATTTAAATACCAAATAATTTTAGTCACGGTAAATTATTATCATGGCTAATTGGTTATTCTGTAAGAATAATACATTGGTATGATTAAATAACAACTAAATTTGTTATTATAGTCAAAGTTTAATCAACCCTAATTAAGAATAAATACTGCTTATAGCAGTGTGGTCTTATCTGTAATAAAGTGGTTAATTTTTGGACTGGTTAATCGTGGTTAATATTGTAATCCAATAAAAAAATAAGAATTTGACAACTAAAAATCTATTTGTTGTTATTTGGTTAGTGAAAATTATTAACGATTTCACTAAAAATTAATCACTGAGATACAAACTACGGCCAATTATCAGTAAAACTACAAAAACAATTTTTATTTTAAATAACAAGTGATGTCGAAAACAGTATAGTAATTAGAAAACAAATGTTTATTTACTAATTAAAACATAAAATACGTTCAGTAAACACAAAAAATCAATGTTTTATTAAAAGCAATGTACTTACAGTGCACACACAATCTAATAAATAACTAAAACCACTCATACTCATTATTTTTTAAACATACGGTGCATTTGTGCTAGCAATAACCATCTTGATATGCTAGTGGCCGAGCTGATAAAATATTTACGTGGGTACGAATTTTTAACCTGGAATCTCCGCTGTTAATTAAAATAAACAAACAAAAAACTGTAACTGTATTTGCTAACGTTAAGTACCGGTTAGTGTTGAGAATGCTGTACCAGAAATTTAACAGTATATACGTCTGTGACAGGTGACATTATACGTGTCTAATTCTTGTTGTGACACACTAACAGAAGCCAATTATTGACACAAATCTATCGATTCGGTAGCAGGTAGCACAAATTACATTTGTGTAACTCAATTATAAGAATTTGGGCCACAAACAACTTTTATGTGAATTTGTTATGTTACTAGAAGATTTTATCGCATTTAAAGAACAAATTTCTTGTTGATGTTTTAATTTTACTTTCAAATGATTTCTAATGGTCATATTTAGATAACATCAGTCGTTATTATTATATACGTTTTTTTGAAATTTGTTTGGTATTTGGAATACCATATGAAAAATTCCAAAAAATGTAATATTTAGATTTTCGTGTCCGACTGTCATGCTGTTCGACAAGATCTCTTTTAATAATGTAACAGATTTGGTAGTGATTACATCGATCCAAGAAATTGTAATTTCGTAATTGAGATTTCTAATTACTTAAAGTAAAAATCTTTTACTCATTTACGTAACGAATAAAATAATTACAAATACTGACTATTCTTTATTGAATATTAATAATTTAAAATCTGCAAATACCAGCAAATTAAACTAATTTTTAGTATATAATTTATTATGAAAGATATTAATTTTCCTCGATATTAGAAATTATTATGTACTTGGGCCAAACTTATATTGTACATAATTAAAACTGGCATATGTTTTATTGATCAGTATTTTTCTATTTTTACAAAATAATTAGTAACTTTTTACAAAAATATAATTTAACGTATGTAACCTAACCAAAATTTAACATAACTTAATCTAATCTGGACATAATATCACTTATTTTACAATATACTGTGAATTAAGAAAAAAAAACTGATCAAGTAGTAAAAAAAATACTGATCAAATAAATATAAACTGTTAAAATTTTATCTTTCAAGTAAATAAAGAATAGTAAGTGGAATTATAGGAAGGAAAGGAATACGATAAATTTGTCATTTGATATTTCATTTCGTTTCACTTTTGTTTATTTAATTGGTAGTTCAAATTTTAAATGCAGATTGTAAGATTGGCCCTTAATAACATGCCCTTAATAAAAGGGTAAAGTCTCATACAATTGTCATACGAATAATTAAAAGATGTTTAATCCAGTCGTATGTTTTTTTTTTCACTTTCAATTAATTTGAAATTACTAATTTCGAAAAGAGTTTCATTTTGTGATGTTTATATTGTAAACGTGAAGAGATACGTCGTATAAATTCAACATACTATCGTTTTTAATAAGATTCATTGATTGGTGGTTCACCATTTCAAATTTAATTTGAAAAGTCTTTAGAGAAGAGTGAATTGAAAAAAACTGATGTACGAGTAGATAAGGACGCTGAAGAGGTCACAGAGAAGTTATTACCTACAATATCGAGCAAAATATATGAGTTTGACATTTACTTTGATGAATCATTTGTTATTTGTTGTTATGGAATCAGCTTGTTTAATTTCTCTTTGGTTTCTTGGAACTGAAATTAAAGGACACTTGTAGGCCTGGTTTTATAAAACAAATTAATATATGGTTAAATTTTATTTCCAAAGTAAATTTGAAAGATAGAACAAATGCAGCGCAATTTTTTTGACAGCAATGAATTTTAAGGTCATAAGAACAAGAGATTTGTTCATATACGTAGGTGAACGTTCATGAAACTGGCCCTTTTAGATATTAAACCATTTAAATTAAAAGTAAACTGAGTGCCATTTTTATGTTTTGAAGTTTATTAACAACACATTTTTGCATGGAACAATAACTACTTTTCTTTCATTAATATCTATTTGTATTTTGTTTAAATGCATGGTGTCTGGTACCTAAATATTTACGACTCGTTGACATTTATATGACATAAAATATTTTAGTACATACTTGTATTAGCTACCCTCGTAGCTACCCAACACTTTGTTCATAAAATTATTTCCGTTTTTGGTTTTACATTTCAATCACATTTCCAAAATATTGGGCTTTGGGTCATAAGAACACGTTTTCATGTGAAAATCTAATATATATATAAGAAGCAGCGTATGCTGCCGAAATGTTGAGTTTAAAATTAAAATATACAGGACATAAACCGCTAGGTTGTTATTTATAGATTAGGTTAGGTTGCTTTGTTTAATGAAACCCCACAAATTGGGTCATTTTGTGAAACAATAATATATAATTATGTACAGATGAAGAAAAATGAAATATAAATGTTTAAATTTAATTCCCAAATTGTCTTATCTGCTGGTCTTGCTTTGTTGAATTTCCTTTCAAAATTTTCTAATGTTTCATTGCACTTCTTCCATTTAATGCGCTAGATTACTACATGTTTCTTTGTATTCATTTAAAGGATAAAATAATCATAAAATTTAACCATTTCATTAAAATAAAACCGAGAATAAAACCTATCTCACTTTTTGTCTATCTTGTCTATCATCATGGTTTTTGTCCTTTGTTGAATAACAGGCCACAGATTTCAATAATTATTAATGGTATTTTAATTTCGTGAGGGATTTCTAAACATTACTGTGATTGTTCAAGTGTACTCGTATATATGGAACAAAAGTATAGTTATTAATTTTGTTTGGATTAGCATAATTATTTTTCGAACTATAATTAGTTTTTGTAGTAACTTTTATATAACTCGGTATGCAACAATAGTTACTTATGTTAACAATTATTCGAATTCTCAGTCATACAGCGTTTGTTTCCTTACACTATCGAACATTTGGTACATCTTTTACCTTCATCTGGGTCTATCAACATCAAGGCTCAACGTTCAAAAATATAGTACATACAACAATAACATGATCATATCACACCTACACTTAGTAAGATCTTACAAAAATTTATGTACTCTCATTAGGAATGACTAATTCTGATAATTTTGGTACCCGAGTACCCGAAACAACTACCCGGATAGTACCCTTTACCCGTTAATTACCCGATACCCTTTAATTACCCGTTATCCTTTAAGAACATTTACATAATTCGTTAATTTTTTTATTACCAGTTACCCTTTTATTAGCAGTTTACTTTTAATAAAATTCATTATTATTGTTTACATATATTTATTAAATAAGAAGTAATACAAACAAATAATACACTCTATACTTAACATAAATTAATTATGGTACGCTAATAAAAAGCTCTTCTTTTAGATACAATGTTTCCGGCAGCTGAAAACTGTTCGGGTAATTAAAGGGTATCGGGTAATTAATGAGCACCGGGTATATTTCGGGTAATCGGGTAACAAATTTTATACCCGGGTACATTATTATCGGGTAGGTTCCGAGTACCCGGGTACCCATCGTCATTCCTAACTCTCATGTACACAAAATACATTTTCAACATCATGAAAAGGTTTTACACATCAGTTTGTTCCGTAATTCGACAACAGAATAAAACGGATACTGTTATGAATAATACATTTTTTATTAACCGTATCTTTCGTTTGTTATTTGTTAATGTTAATCTCATTTCTTGAACTATAATTCAATTTAAATTATTTTATATAATGATAGTTTCAGCTTTTTCAATTATTGGAACGAATTGCTCGTGTAAATATAACAAGCAGTTATCGAGTTAAGCACCGTTTTCTTATTCCTGAATATTATAGGCACCAATTTAAATTTTCACTTTGTGAATTTCAATCAGATATCAAATCTAATTCCAATATAATTCGTATGAAATCAAGTATACTTTTATAACGAGATTTTTTCGTCATTAAAACTTTCAGGCCTGAAACCAGGAATTAAATATAATGACGCTTTAACTTTCAGTAAGGAATGCTAAAAAACAAAATAGTAAAAACGACTATTTCCTATTTACCCACGCAACTTTTACTTAGCACTAAATTTTTATATTAAACCGAGGAATAAACAATTAATTTTATCTAGCTTTGATTGCTAAATAAACACGTAGCTCTTGAAGTAAAGAAAGTTCTTAAAATTGCGTATAGAAATCACATTATGACTCATGATTATGATTTAATGGAGATTTTCATGATATTTCCTCAACGATATCCATTTAACAAAAGTTGTCAAAATATTGAGGTCTATTTATAACCAATTTAGATCATGCTTAATTTTAGTTTTGCAGTAGCGTTCAAATTTCTATCAATTAAAATAATTTTGATAGAGAAATGAAAATACCATGTTGACATGTCACTAGAGATGCACTCGATTTCGAGCTTTGGCCCGGCCCGGCCCGGCCCGAAGCCCGCCTCGATTTCGAGTTGATCATCGAGCCGGGTCGTAGATATTTTTTATCGGGCCGAATCGGGCTAATCATTTTCAAAAATCGAGACGAGTCGGACTTTTGATTTTGGCCAGGCTCGAAAAATCTTATAGTTCAATCAAATGCACAATTTCCTAATATTTTAATGAAAATCGGTGAAGTTAAAAAGGATCAAAATGATTTAATAACAACACACTTCACATATTAATAAATAAAAATGTATGTATTAGTTTACTTCAAGAAATCAAGGTTATTCATTAAAGCATAATAACTCGTATACTTAAAAGTGATTTTTGTTCCTACCATAATGATTTCTTGTCCTATTTTTGAGCAGAAACAAAGTTAGATAAAAAAATCCTTATGTAAATTATATTTTTTTTATATAAGATTTGTGAAAAAGTTATTTAAATTCTTTGGTAAACAAAGGTCTGTAATTTTTATAACAAACTTACACTAGAAGGGTCTCTTTTTTTAACTACTCTTATATTAACCAATGTTGAAAGTTATAATAATGTAGAGGTTTTTTATAAGTTTGACACGAAAAAAGTTAAACTTCTCGCCTTAACATAAAAATCATTAGGAATGCCGGATGCACCCAATTTCGAGCTTTGGCCCGGCCCGGCCCGATTTCGAGTCAATTATCGAGCCGGGCTAGCTAATTTTTTTGTCGAGTCGATCTTCGACTCGGGCCGGTAATTTTTATTTTCGGGCCGAGTCGATCCAAACCTCAAAGCCCGGCCCGGCCTGGCCCGAATGCATCTCTATATGTCACCTGTGACAGGATACTCTTGTTCTATCATATTTAATATTTTTCCATCCTTTAAGACTGTTTTTACATTAGATTTTTACTTCTCGTTAAGAGAGATATTGGAATCATGCTAAAAATCGCATATCCAGATTTTAGTGGATAAGCACGTTTTAAGGTTCCTAGAATCCGATTATAACATTTTCACAATGATGTCCGTGTGTGTGTGTGTGTGTGTGTGTGTGTGTGTGTGTGTGTGTGTGTGCGTGCGTGCGTGCGCGAGTGTGTGTGTGTGTTCTAAATATTATTTTTAGAAAATTTTTGTTGTTACTAATATTAAAAAATATAAAAATCTCTATCCGATACATTTAAAAATTTTATTATATCTTCTATGGAGTTAAAGATAGAGACATATCAATATAAAAAATAATAAGTTGTAAATGAATCTCGCAGTCCATAGAAAACAAGTGCAAAAATTAAAATGTTTGTAATTGACAGATAAATGTGTGTCAAAAAGCCAGAGACATTACTGAAGACTTTTTCTGGGAAGTACATTTAATATATCTTATTTTATTATTAATTAAATATTTATAATTATATTAATTATAGATACATACCGTTCAAAAATACCGCCAATCTTATCAATGAATTGGACGAATATCGAATATTAGAAGAATAAGAGTGAATAGAATGAATTAAAAAATATAAAAATATATAATGAAGATATGTGTTTTTGTGTGTATCAGAAATGTCAAATATGTACAATACTTATATAGTCTAATATGGAAATGCCAAGAGGTCTTGTGCTGGGCACAACATATTTTTTTGTATGATTTAAAACATGATAAAACGCATCTTAGTTTCATACTAAAAAGTGATTGGTCAAACGAAATGTTCACCTACTTCACAATAGCCAAAAAATTATCAGCTGTCAAATAAAATCGATAAAAACATGTAATATTTAAACTTGTTTCATATATTATGAGGTGCACTGGAAATGCAATGATTTTTAAGAACACAAATGTGCGGAATAGATCTTAAAAATAACTACATATATCTTCTATTAATATAAAAATTCGTTTAGCTTTGAACATTTTCTCATTGTGAAAGATATCTTAAAATATTGCACAAATATTTGTTTCGTAGTTTAATATATTGTTGCCCATATTCATAAACATTTGTAAAGTTTTAAAACGGCTCGTTAAAATTTTAGACAAATAGAATCAAACAATTTACATTTCGATTTTTCTTTCAGTGATAACTGGATAAAAATTATAACGAATCGTTAAAAAATTTACGAGCGTTTATGAATATGATATAACTCAAGTAATTGGAACAGTTAAACGTTAAAGCAGAAAATTGTACATATTGTACAATACTTGCAGTTGTATGAAATAGATAAATTGCTATTTTGATCTGTTCATTATAGATTTTATGCATGTAATTTTAATGATCAGATAAAATAATGTTTCGCATATTTTCATTTTCCCTTCACAATGTGTGCCACTTGTGTTTCCATTTAGATTTAGAGTTTGTTTTATTTTCATTGAAGCATATTCCACTTTTTCACGGAATGCAAAAACAAAAGAAAGTATGCCAATATCGCCCAGTTGCTCAAACTCTTTGATCGTAATTTCCGTGTACAATATTTAACTTGTATTGTAGGAAATAATTTTAAACTAAATATAATCGAATATTGGTTCATTACGATAATTTATTGAGTTGAATTAATCGTATATTTTCTGAATATTTAGCTGAAATGACATTATGCAGCTCACATGTCACATGGTTACCCATCCGAATACTAACCTTGCCTATTTTTTCTTGAGTCTGTAGATCGCAAACCATCCAAGGTGATAAAGATAAAGAAATAAGGAATAATATTATTAATAACTCAAAATTAGATTAAAGTTACATTTTTAAAATTTTAATACCTACCTATTCATTTTGTTGCAAAATTTTATTAAACCAAAAAAATAGGAAAGTGCTTGCGGTATAATAATTAAATTTTAAACTTTAATTTGTGAAAAATACGTAGGTGTTCCTCATAAATTATTTGAGTAATTTTATTTTTTATAATTTCATGATTAAAATGTAAAGGACTACATAATGTATAATACAAAGAAACTGCATAATATGTGGAAATATTAATATAAAATACTTAGGTATTCACAAAAACAAATGTAACGTTTGTGGAATACGTGATTCTAAAACTCCATGCAAATTCTGAAATTCTGTAATGAGCATGCACGAAGTAAGTTTCGGTAAATGATCATAATTTCAGAATCACTAATTTCCCGCACTTGTTACAAAACTTTTTTTTATATACAATACGCATAGTTGAATATCTGCAATAATTTATCAAAAGCACATTGGGATTGATTGGGGTACTAAATCATAGTCAAATTTTAATTATTTAGATAAGAGATATTTTTTTATATAATATTAATTAAAGCTCCTGATATTCTTAGTCAGCTTAATTTTTATGTAAAGCCATTTAACTCTAGGAGTTCCTTAGTTTTTGCGTGTAATTTTGCTAGAACGAATTATCAGAAATCCCCTATATATTCAATGTGTAGTACGTATAATAGATATTGTCTTAAACTAGACTTTTCGGTTGCTTTGAGTAAGTTTAAAAGCATGTTATTAGAAATTAAATAGCTCTGGTGCTTATTTATTATTATATATCTTATTATATGTCTTTTATGCATATTTTTCTTGTTTATTAGTGGGTATTGTAATTTCTTTCTTTATTAATTCAAAAATTGGAATTTTCTTATACTGTTATCACTCTGTACCGTATTATTATGCATTTATTCTGTAATTGGGGTTTTCCCTGTTGAATAAGTAAATAAATAAAATAAATAAATAAGAAAGTAAATTATACGTAAATTAGAGGATATAGTGATTTTTTTTTTTTGTTTAAATATTAATTAGTTCGCAAACTACAAGCGATTGAAGTCGATTAATAATTGGTTTGATGTAAAATTTGATTGGTTGTCTGATATTAAAAGCGGGTTTCGCATGTCTTGTCCCATACCGCCCACCGAGGAAGCATTAGTGGTCAAATACTAGCGCCATCCGCCGTCATAGTGTTTAGACAATCACAATATTGTTAAGCAATGGTTGAACTGTTTCAATGTTCTGTAATTTATTGGGGAAAAAATTCATTATATTTATGTTATTTATGCTTCTTATTAATTTGTTCATGAATATAATGCATGAATTCATATATAAAAATATTTCAGCTATGTGAACATGAAAAATTTGAAAAATACTCGTACTTAGTTCATCCTGTTCTTCCAGAAAAAAAATTGGTATAGAACCGCTTTGGTAAATATTGTGTTGAAATAATATTTCTAAAATATAGGTAATAAACTAAACTAATAGTTTTCTATACCCGGATGTTAAAGAATGTGTCTTACAAATTAGGGTATGTAGGCATTCGCGTAGTTAGAGGGGTACTTGGGGGTGCTTCCCAAACAAAATGTCTGTAAATTTTAATAATGATTATTTTTATCTTAATATAGAGCATCGACACAGAACGATAAAACGTTTCTATACTTAAAGGCTCGTAGTATGGTCACGGTTTTAACTAAAACATTGTTTTAAGAAATGTCAAATTCAAATTTCAATATTTAATTTCACCCTTATATGTAAAGAACGATTTTTTAAAAAATATTTGTTTGAATACAAACTATGTTCTGCTTAAAAATCATATTTTGATAAATTTGATATTATTTATTATTAAATAATGAAATTTGACATATCTTAAAATAGCGTTTTAGTTAAAACCGTGATCACACTACGAGCCAAAGTGATGTACGCTTTTCTGTTAATCAGGTATTTACCTATTTCAACAGTTCCATTAGTTCCGAACCCTGCTTATTAGCGACTGCAAGTTTCTGACTTCTATCCGATTTCAATTTTTTAACAATTTGCATTAATACACATTGGCAACCCTACTTAATAATATTTGTAAAATTTATATCAATTTTACGTTTTTATTTTATTTATTTGGATAAATGAAAGAACAGCTTTTAGTTGAATGTATAAGTTTCTATGTAAGTTTATAGTAAATACTAATTATCGTGATCATGAATAAACATTATTATGTTATTTTAACATTAAATGGAAAGTTGCATTACCCTAATGGACTTCTCTATTTAACGTAGTAATTATCATTTTCAATAATTTACAGCAATATCTTAAAATATTATTTTATGATGTCACTATCACTTCCAAAAAAGGGTAGGTAGCTAAAATACGGAGTATTATTAAAAATAAATGTTCCTAGAACTTCTGCAAAAAGTCATTTTGATATAGGTCGTCTGAATTGTTTTACCTTTTGTTCATACTAATATAAATTGCATATGCATATTCTATTATCTCAAGCATGTAGAACAGGAAATTAAAGAAATTTATTTTCATATCCCCTGTTTCATATACTACAAACTAATATAAATGTGGAACGTGTTCTTGCAATAAATTCTTCTAATAAATAACCGCACGTAGACCTAACAAAAATGTAGAGTTTATGTGCGAATGTTTGGATTTATGACATAAATTGTTTAATGTTTTTGTTATTGTACATTCATTTTTAGATAAAGCGAAATTTCTTCATAATTTTCATACATTTATAGATGATATTTAAAAAATACTCTTTTTTTGGATTTTTGTTGTTCAATATGCATGTTTTATAATATAAACTCATTATTATATGAGAAGGGAATAAAGAACATCTATAATTTCAAAGGTAACCTCATAAAAACAATTATCAAATAAGGGGATTATAGACACTTTAGTTAAATACAAAAGATATTCAAAACTAAAAAGTATTTCCAATTTATTGATATAGTGTACATTCCTGTCACGAGATTATATTTGTAAGATAAGGTTTTATGGATGACATGAAATATTAAACAAATAACACTTTTACAATTGATGGACGAACTATAATATAGCTATAGGAGATATAACTTTATCCTATAGTCAGAAAAATTGACTGTCGTGTTTAACAATAAAACTATAAATATCGTAAATTATTATTTGCTCTGCTCTTTTGGAATGAAGATATGCATTGCCTGATACGTCTACCTGCCCTGAATAGAGCACTGTATAGTAAAATAATCTTACTATTATTTCTATAAATGCCATTTTTGTTAGAAATAATTTTTGGACTTTTCATTCCCATAAGAAATTATTTCAAACAAAAATAGCATTTATGTTAAAGGAACAATAAGATATTTTTTCTACGACCACCATGAAAAGTTGACATTTGTGCTCTATTTTGTCATCGTAAAGTTGATGGTTATTAAGGAACGAGCAAAAAAATACTTTACCGCGCGTCTCCCATAGCAACGCGCGGTAAAGTGCTCAATTTGCTCGCTTAGATAAATACATATTTTTGCTGAAATCTTAATTCATTAAAATAATACTTACGAAATCTAAAATGTAGGTTAGGTTCATTTTTACACTAGAAACGTGCTACAAACAATATACCTGAAGTTAGCTACATTACCAATTTAGTTAGGTTAGGTATTTAATTATATATAATAAATAACAACTCTACTGGTGAATGTACATTGTATTACAACTTTAAATATTTAATAACACACATTTCATAATTAACAAACTTATTGGATTTAATTATTGGCGGATAATGTTAAAATTGAATGTGCACTTTTGGCAGTTTTGTATAGGTATATTCATTCCAGAACTTGAAAACAGCTGACGAAGATAAATTAGATTCTGTGACTGTGACACTCACTAGAGTTTTCAGTTCTTAACTGCTAGTGTTGATTTTAGCATGGAATAAATGGACCAAAGAGAAGACGATTTCATTAGATTTTTACAAAAAGTAAACTAGTAATACATTTTCACTGTAATTCTTGATTTTTTTAACTTACACCATTCAATGGAGAGGTTATAATTCTTTTCGTATAATGCTTTTGATTTTGTAGATAATAAATTCAAGGAAGTATTTTGTGCCGTTTCAAATATATCTGGAGTAGTGCAGGAAAAATCACTATCTTTTACTGACAGAATTTTGTATTTATTTACTTGGATACTCACATCGTCATGGTTACACACAACACAAAACAGAAATTGGTTGAGGTTGAATTGAACTTACTAAATAGGTATTATTATATTTTTCTATTTTGGTTAGTAAAGTCGTAGAAAAAATTATGTGTGCATCTCTAGCGTAAAGTATCTTTATTGCTCTCGCTCGATTTTAGCGCTCGCTACACTCGCGCTTCAATTTTCGAGCGCGAGCAATAAAGATCCACTTTACGCTCTTGATACACAAATAACTATTACTATACAGAGCATGTCTTCACTTCAACAGAGCGCCGCAAATTATAGCCCGTTGACACCCAATGTTATAATGCCGCTTTGTCATAATTACGACATTTATATTTTTATTGCAGAACTGGCAACTATACCTACGATAAACAAGAGTGTATTTTACAATACATTTTGTATCTAATAGATAGTTATTAAAGGAATAACGTTAAATCACTTTAAGTTGGTATTGACACAATAAAAATATTTTCTTGTTAGACTATTTTTGTTCAATATTGTTATTATTTCTTGTCTTCTAATTTGCATTTTTCACGATGAAAGATGAGAGTGGTGTACTTGATGGCTTGATGCTGACAGCGATGATGAAGTACTTTATTGACATATGTCATCATTTGTGTTTACGTAGCAAGTTATCCGAGGTTTATACGACCGATTTCCATGAGATAAGAAATACTGGCGTTTATTCTCTATCTGAGGTTTTATCCAAAATGTGTCAAATACAATTCTCAATTTTATACCTGGTATAACGTTATACGAGGTTTATCTAATGATTGTAAAAGTGACCCTAAGCCACTTCGAGCATATACTGACTAGAGAAGTAATTCCCTATACCAATGCATAGGATGTTGTGATCGGAAGATATGCAGGAGGGGGGCTGGAAGTCATGGTGTATTGTGGGCAGTGTTTTGTTGTGTTATATGTCACTACTTCTCATTTTGCTGTAACTTAACGTTATTTTTTGCGTGTAGTTTGTGAGTATATCTCGGAGTATATCAAATTGTAATGAAAAATACAAAGAAAGTAAGGATATTTCGTTTCATTTGTAAGTAACTGGGATTTTTTTTTACAAATAATATATTAAACAAAGTGTAACTTTAAGGTTTCCTGTTAATGACGTAAGAGTAAAGAGATTGAAATTTATTGGAAATAAAGGTGATTTACATATTTCAAAAGCAGCAATTAGACATTACTTTGTAAAAAAGGTAGGACAAATATTAAGATAATATGCAGTCGCAATACACCACGGCTTCAATACGCAGCCCGCAATACACCACGGCTTCCGCATATGTCCCGATCACAACAAACACCGTAAGGCGGCCTCTAGTCAGTATATGCTCGAAGTTAAGCCATTTTGTATTTTGTATTCTTCTACCTTGATTTTAATAATAGGTATTGGTATTAAAAATAATACATAGATGGATTTATTACAAACGTAAAGTTTCATTTTTTATACACATCATAATGTTTATTTATTTAAATCTTCCTACTTGTTTATTTATTTATTTTTTAAAATAAAAACCACGGTTTAATCCATACTGGTTTCTGGTTTTTTCTTAACAACCCTGTTTGCGACCTTGTGAGAGATAATGGTAAAATTGCCGAAGGAATAGAAATTCGAATTGAAGACAACAAAGTGCCATTCCATAAGTTCGAATTTTATCAATCCTTGTTTTACTATTCCAAATAATATGAAATCACATCACAATAATTGAAATTAATAAGTAAACGACATAATAAAATGTTCAAATTCACTATAGTAACGCTTTCAATAAGAAATAGTAGAGGATTCGCATTTTCAAATTTAATTTTAAAGGTAACACTTCGAGAAGCCGAGATTCAAATATTTCGATGTAGATAAGATCGTTGAAGATGTTACAGAATAGTAGGTAATTTACGTAACAAGTCCTGAAAGTGATAATTTACTGGATGAGCGAGCTTTGAAAGCATGTGAGCTCACTTTCAAGTCGTGTTGGATACAATATTTTTTTTGCGGTCTTGAAAAATGAATAAATAAAAATCTATGGGTTATATATTATTTTATTTTTTATAATATAATAATTGAATATTCAGCAAATTGATGATTTTCACTACTCTACTGCCCTTAATGAATTTAATATGTTATCATTGGAAAATCGCAGAATACTTCAGTCACGTATATTTCTTTTCAAATTAATTCATAACAATATCAATGACTCTAATCTTTTATCTCTTATAAATTTCCATGTTCCGCGTAGAAGTAATCCTAGACAGAAATCTCTTTTTCATGTTGTGTTGGCAAAAATAAATTATGAATTAAAATGCCCGATAAGGTGCATATGTTCATATTTCAATGATATTTGTAAGTGTGTAGATATTGATATTTTTAATGACAAATTTAATGTCTACAAACGTAAATTAATTAATTACCTGAAAACAATTATGATTTGATATTTTTCTTCTCACTTTGTATGTTTATTTACTATATATTCGTTTCCACCTTATTATATTATGTATGTATTTATATGTTCTACTCTGTAGCCATTGGAATATTTTCTTTTTATTATATTATATGTAAAGTTATACCCTCTGTAATTGGGACGTAAGTCCTGTTGAGTGGTTTAAATAAATAAATAAATATATATATATATATATATATATATATATATATATATATGAGAAATAAATAAATAAATAAACAATTGATCGCCATGGATACATTCAGTTTACCGGCTTCGGGATCGGTAAAGTTATTCTCTGATCATTTGTAGACAATTTTCAGAACTACCTCAGTAAAGAAGAAATTTCCGGTCTGAAAAGTGATCGCGAATAGAAATTTTTCAAGAAAAAATATATTTGACATTCGCCCCGGCCGGCCCGATAAATTATCTCTTTCACGTTATCAAAAAAGTTCATATTGGCAGTTGTAATGTAAATAACTTTTTTTAGTCTATATACAAAGTAGGCTTGCGTCCGCTTTTGTCAACCCAAAATGTCACTTTACTGCTCATGCGCGATAAAGTACAAAAATGCTCGCTGTTCGAATTTCTAACTATAAAATGTTGAGAAATGTCACTTGTCTACATTCTTAATGGAAACGTTTAATAAGGAACTAATGGGGCTGTAGTTACTTACGCATTTATACAGAAATAAAATAGGGCATTAATTTACAAAAGCGAAAGTAAAAAATACTTAGGTAGAAACAATAGCTCCGGAAAAATTAAAAATAACGATAAATAAAATTTAAAAATATAATCGTTATTTATGGAGTAGTACTGTAAGTAGAAAGAGTACATTTTATTATTATTTGTTATGGTGGATGACCCCATTGTGGCGACTGTAGAAAAAATCTTGTGTGCGTTTCGAGCGCAAATGGACATTACCAATTTCGAGAGTATCCCATTTTGCGCTTTTAATATACAATTAGCTATTTCTTGTATGAAAATTTAGTGTTTGGTTTCCCTTTTTGTTAAACGTAATGAATATATTGTTAAGGAGTAAAATTCTCTCTGTAGGCAAGCAATGTAATTAAAACGCGTGGGGAAATGACAGCCTGGCGTCAGGACCGGGCCGACCCGCCCTGACCTTTGTCGAATTTTTACGTAATCCGAGTGGATAATAGTACTTTCACTAACAACTTTTGGTCTAGTGTTTCCTCAAAAGGAGAAATCAAATCAGAAATGAGAAAAATCACATTCTTCAGTACGTGATGCGTTTGGAATTTAATTATAATGTTGAGTAGAAAGTTTTAATATTGCATTGAAAAGTCAAAAATACTTTAGACGGTGACTTTTCACATTGGAGGTAATGATATTGTTTGGGAAAAAAACCAAATAATTTGTACAATTAATCATTCAATGACCTTCCTTTCACGTTTTAAATATTTTTTATTTATAAAAAATGATTATGAGTATGGATACCTGCAGTGCAGTGCGAGGATTTTTTTTTATAACACAAAAATAATTTCCATATGATTTGAATGCAGTAACTTTGAAAAGTTACTGAACTAAAAAAATATTTTTTAAGTTTAGGTAACATAATTTAAATATTTGCCGATTTCTTTACTCTCGTAAATATGATAAAAAGTTTTTATAACGTTTTTAAATTTGAAATAAAATTTATATAAACACATTTTTAAATTTATATCTTACAAAATATATTGAACAGGAAACTGCATAGGAATGGCGACTTATGAAATTGACGTCACGCAACATAGGTACATCCTCCTCTCCATTATTGTAGGTCTTTAACAGAAGACGGCAGGCTGGAAGAGAGAGAAAGTTTTGTATTATCATGGCCTCTCTTCTCTTCTGAATAGACACTTACAGAATTGACATCACATGCAGGAGAGAGATAGAAGATCATGCTTCCAAACAAACCTTCCCTCGTTGTCTTACGTCCCGCTCCATGATTCTATCTGTCGTTATGTATGCATGCGTCATTCAGTGTTAACCTAATTCTTTGTGATTTGTTCGTTGCATTCAATAAAAATGAGTTTAAAACCACAAGATGTGCGTGGGGCAATTTTTTTTGTTTGATAATATTGACGATCATTCGATTATTCAACTAAAACGATGGCTGGATTGTAGAGGTCTATGGCTGATGACAGGTCTTTGTTGGGTAGTGGTAACCATCGCAACCTTTAGTTCTATGCTTTGCCGCAAGATGCGCTCTTGCAAATTGCAATAGTGTGTCTATTGTATTTTCCTAATCCGATTTGACATTTGTTCTGTTTTATTTTGCCGTGGTGTTTGACATAATATGAGTGATAAAATATATATATATATATATATATATATATATATCATCACGGCATATTACCCATTTCTGGGTGTGCCAGTATCTACAACACATGTAGACATCGGTAATGATGACGATATATTTTACCCTGTGGGCGCTTACCAGGCGTCACCTGGTGTGGAGAGTGCAAAACAGGGGTCACTTTTGTGCCATTTAAAATTGGAAATATTTGGCGTCTGTCGGGATCGAACCCGGTTCCCCCAGGTTCGCGATCAGACACTCAGGCACGCGGCCACGGGATCCCATGAGTGATCAGTTCTGTTATAATGATTTGTTAGCTGATAATAAATTATAGAAAAAAAATATTAACACCGAAATATAAAATTATCGTCCACATTTAAATACTGTTTTAAATTCTATCTAAGAGGTCATGGTAGTGCTTTACTGTCTCTATCTTTGAGATTGTCGTCTTTATCTAAAAGGTTACTATATAGCCCAGAAGATGGCAACAGTAAAAAAGTTCCCATTACATAAGTACACAGCATGTTCCTTTTAAATGTGCCACCATTGCTATCTCGAGAACTATAAGAGCTACGAGGTTGGTTAAATTAGCAAAGAACCACCATTTTACAAGACTATTACAATGAGCAAAACATTTTTTTTTTCGACCAGTGGTTCTCAAAATACAGGACATAACTTTCTTATTTTAAATGGGCACTTTTTTTTCTTTTAGGTTATTCGATAGAGTATTTTTTTTCTAAATTCAACGATATAAACATATATACTAATATAACAAAATAACTGAGAAAAATGCATGTTAAATTTATGTGTATTTCATTTATATCTGGCTGAAAAAGAGTTATGGATAGAAAACAACATTAATCAGAATGGGAGAAATTTTGAACAATTTTTATAATTTAATATTTATTAATTTTAATATTATTTTACTTATACCATTGTTTGATTTGTTTATTTTTCAATTGTTTTCTATCCATAGCACTCTTGTTTCAGTCAGATATAAATAAAATACATATAAATTTAACATGCATTTTTCTCAGTCATTTTGTTATATTAGTATATGATATGTTTATATATATATATATATATGTTGAATTCAGAAAAAAATACTCTATCCTAACCTAAAAAAAATGTTCCTATTTAATATAAGAAAGTTGTGTCCCGTATTTTGTGAACCACTGGTCGAAAAAAATTTTTTTTTGCTCATTGTAATAGTCTTGTAAAATTGTGGTTCTTTGCTAATTTAACCAACCTCGTAGCTCTTATAGTTCTCGAGATAGCAATGGTGGCACACTTAAATGGAACATCCCGTATATGTATTATTGAAGTTTGTGCTGTAATATGAATATGCATTGATTTTACTCTAATTGTATGGAATGTTATGTAGTTTGTATTCCCAAATAACATATTACATAATGTAATATGATTATAATTGATTATACATGTTGTGCATAAAATTAAATGCGTACGGTTAAATTTTGTCGAAAAGTAGAACATAATCAAGGTATTTCATAAAATGCAGAATATTGTATAATTTTGCATACAAATAAATTTGAAGGGATATGTAGAGTACCTTTGGACAAAAGCATATTTTTTTAACTTTTTATACAACTTATTGTGGTATTGTTAGAGAAATTAATTATCATTTACCATAGAGTATAACTAAGTTTTATTGTTCATTACATTTAATGTAACTATGGAAATAAATTTCTACTACGTCTCTGATGTTCACTGCAACTAAACATTTTACATTTAATTGTATTTTAAAAATAACAAATCATAACTGTCAGTTACTACTCAGCACTTTATTCTAAATGGCCATGAAACAAAATAAAATAGAAAATACTTTCAGGCCGTTAATTTATCAAATTTCAAGTTGCGCTCAATTTGATCAACTTAAACATGTGTCAATAAAATTTATATCATTCATACGCGGAACCACATAAACCGAGCGTAGCAAATACAAACATTAAATGTATTTTTGATGAACATGTACAAGTGCTTTATTTTTCATTTTCGGCCTTGAATGTTTGCATCGCACGTTACATTATAAATGTAAAAGGACTCGTATCTAGCTACTTTTTGTACATTAAAATAATTAATATTGCAGGACAAAGGACAATCGCATAATAAACAATTGAGAGTAAAAAATCCTTGACATATGAGTATGAAAAACAATGAAAAGATATTGCAAAATGTAAATTTTATTTCAAACAATGTTCACAACGTTATAAATTTCAGTTATAAATGACTAATTAATGAGAGGTAAATGGGGAAAAGTAAAAAATTGTGAAAATTTCACTTGTCAAGATTTAATGGGATGCGTTTGTTTAAAAAATGGGCACTCATTTTCTGCATACACCTTCAGGGTTTCGTGAAAGATAGACTTTAAAATTACATTTTTGGTTTAAGGAATACACAAATTAAGAAATTTTTCCTAGCTTAAAGACATAAATTTCACAAATTTCTAATTAGGTAATTAAAATATCGCCAGAGTTGGAATAAAATTATTTATTATGCCAATACATTGATTATCGTTTAGTTATTAGTCTCTAAAATTCTCTGGAGACCCAATAATTATATTACTCCAATCCACAAATAATTGAATTACGACAAAATTAATTATTTCAATTTATGTTAGTAGCGGAAAACTATTACATTCAATCAATATTTTATTTTATATTAAATTGAAATCATTTAGTTACTGTTACCAGTATATTTGCTTTATTATTTATTAATATTATATATAGGCTTAATATGTAATGCATAATGTATGTGACATTAATTTCAAATTATAATGATTTTGTTTGATACATTTTTAATTAAGTGATATATACAAAATCAGTAATGTTGATAATATTATTTTTAAACTACCACTTCAGAAAATAATAGATATCGCAACAGTAAACTACTTAAGAAAGTTGAAAATATCGTACTAACAATAGTTATATCGCAAAGATGAGACTAAATCATCCTAGCCGGGCAACTTAACTTTGTTTGTTGCTATAGTTGATTGCTTGAATAAAACAATAAGTAATGTCATTTGAAATAAAATTCTTGAAAATATGTTATTTTTTGTGGTCGTCCAAAAAATAGTGTTCATAACTCGCTCGAAATTAATATCGTATTGCTCCTATGTTGACGCACGACTCACCCGGTTGCATCTCGTACGTCAAACTTCACACTCGCATTAAATGTCTCACTTTCGATACTCTATGAAATTATACTTACATACCGTATGTCCACGGATCGAGTTCCAAAGAGGAAAAACTTTTTTATTTTTTATTTTACAAAAAAATGTATTCTTGATAAAAGTTTTTGGATGTCCCGAAACGGCCAATTCAGTTTTAACATTTTCAAATTTTCTTTTAGTTTCAGATAAAAATCGAAAAATTGGTCGTCCCAAAAATAAGTTTGCGCTGTCATGGTAATTGCCGTTATTTATTTATTTTCATTAACAGTCAGTTATAAAAATCACCTCTATTTGATATGTAAATATCGGGAAACCTTTTTTTAAATTCTTTGACAACTCGACTGATCGCTTTATTACCTTTGCCCTAGCATTGAATTAGGTAAATTCGTTCGTCTTTTGACAACATTTTCAACGATTATGATTGATTTTTATAACTGACAGTTAATGAAAATAAATAAATAACGGCAATTACCATGGCAACGCAAACTTATTTTTTGGGATAGAATAATTTTCAACTAAAACGACCAATTTTTCGATTTTTATCTGAAACTAAAAGAAAATTTGAAAATGTTAAAACTGAATTGGCCATTTCGGGACATCCAAAAACTTTTATCAAGAATACATTTTTTTATAAAATAAAAAATAAAAAAGTTTTTCCTCTTTGGAACTCGATCCGTGGACATACTGTATATACTTATTTTTTTTATGTGTATCTTACTAGAAAATGAACTTTGCAGACTAGTCCTTAATGTCTCAAAAAATTGTGCGTGTACCTAATGGGGATAACATGCCCAAAAGGGATTGAATTTGATAATTATCTGACAAAACAAAAATAATAATGGCCGGATTGGTTAAAGCGCTGACACGTGACAAGTAATGAAACCATTTCATTGGTTTCGAAAAATGTCAAAAAATAATACAAACGCCAAAAGAGAGAGATACTACTTGGCTGCTGTGAGAGAAAACTATGAATGATAAAGAAAAAAGAGAAAGAACTATTTTTATTAAATTAATTTTGTTTTTTAAACTGATACCCTAAATTAATTCTAAAAAAAAATATATATAAAATTTTCACTTGTTTCGCGCGTGTATAAAATAAGTCACAAACGACAAACAAATAAATTTACGGCAAATTAAATCAGCAACAGAGCATGTGCATTGACTCAATAGTTATTTACATATAGAGGATCGAAAGAAAAGGTTTACGCCCAAGGGTGTAAACTTCTTTCGGCCCGAGGTATGTACAACGTTTTACGCACAACTGCAATCAAATGAAATGTTTTAAAATTATTTTTTAAATACATTTAAAGCTTGTTGCTATATAAAAATATTACGTGACCAGGTGGTCATGTCACAAAACAATAAGGCGATGTGTTCCATTGCTAACTATTTGGTTATATGAATATTTTTTTAAATGTCAAACTTGGAGATTTGAGATAATTTCTGAAGTAATTCCTTAAGCAATTCTAATAAAATCTAGTGAAAATTTAGCGGAACTAATATCATTTTTTAAAAGTAAGAGTCTTGATTACATTTCCAATTGTATTTTTGATGTTTTGTTTACCAGTAAGCGGGCTCTTTCTGTATTTTACCGCCCGCATATGCTACTTTACCGCCCGCAGGGTGTAATATTTTAATTTCCGCCATGGTAACTACGATGTAAACAAACAATTTTAAAGCAGATGTGCGTAAAATTGTTTGTTTACATCGTGGTTACCATGGCGGAAACTGAAAGTTTACACCCTGCGGGCGGTAAAGTAGCATATGCGGGCGGTAAAATACAGAAAGAGCCCGCTTACTGGTAAACAAAACATCAAAAATATAATTGGATATGTAATCAAGACTCTTATTTTTAAAAAATGGTGTTAGTTCCGCTAAATTTTCACTAGATTTTATTAGAATTGCCTAACGAATTACTTCAGAAATTGTCTCAAATCTCCAAGCTTGACATTTAAAAAAATATTCATATAACCAAATAGCAATGCTACGCATCGCCTTATTGTTTTGTGACATGCCCATCTGGTCACGTAATATTTTTATATAGCAATAAGCTTTAAATGTATTTAAAAAATAATTTAAAAACATTTCATTTGATTGCATTTGTGCGTAAAACGTTGTACATACCTCGGGCCGAAAGAAGCTTACACCCTTGGACGAATTAAAGCCCTCCGCTACGCGTCGGCCTTCAAATTTCGTCCGCAGGCGTAAACCTTTTCTTTCGACCCTCTATATGTAAATAACTATTAAAGCAGATGTGCGTAAAAATATTAATTCATTTTAATTTCTACGTTTTTGGTAAAATACTTTATAATTAAACATTGTCTTAGTTTAATTACAATGGCTCGTACCACGATCACGGTTTTAACTAAAACACTGTTTTAAGAAATGTCAAATTCAAATTTCAAAATGTAATTTCTCCCTTATGTTAGAAGATCGATTTAATTAAAAATATTTGTTTGAATGCAAATTATGTTTTGCTCTAAAATCATATTTTGATAAATTTGATAGTATTTATTATTATCATCAAATAACGAATTTTGACATTTCTTAAAACAGTGTTTTAGTTAAAACCGTGATCGTGGTACGAGCCAATATGCTTAAAGCTAAAATTTATAAACAATACACATTTTTTAAAAAAGATGTTGCCTTGTAAATCTCCATTTTCGAAATCCCAAATCCCAATAGTGGAATCGAAATCTGAATATTCTGTATATGGAGCTAGAAGTTGAAATTCTACAAATTTCTTGACAAGTTTATTTGCATTTCAAAATACAGGTTGTCAACCTACAGACTGTACAAAGGAAAGCTTACAACTTTAACATATTAATCTCAGTATTTTTTGATTAATAGTTGTTGTTATTGTTTTTAATTATTCAACTTCTATTTCCATAATTAATACAACAACACGGAAATCCACAATTGTATAAATTTCATAACACTAATTTGTATGCAACACATAAAAATATTAAATTTTATATGGTAAAATTTCACTTTTACTGGTAACCTTATACGGCCGGATAATAAGGAAGAAGCCTGTCCAAAACACAATCTCAAAACCTACTTCCGGTATAAATCACAGATTAGATTACTATGCGCTCAACCTGATTTAACCGATAATAAATTCAACCCTTGTAGGTATCCAAGCAATTAGCTGGATTTATCGAACTAACCTCGGTACCAAGAAACAAAACAACGTTCGATGTTCAGCTTGTTTTGCCCAATGAATGCAAACAGGTAATTGAGGCGGGAAACCCAAACATGGATCTGGACAAAACAATGATAAAACAACCCTCACATAACAATTGCAAAACAACATAAATAACACTGAAAACACTTCGTGACATATGTTTACTTTTTCAGAAATGTTTTTTCCAACGCCTACTTAAAAGGGGCACTTTATACAATGCAATCTCGTTATTAAAGTAAAGACGGTTTTACATTATACTTTTTCTGGATAAAATCTAGTTCAAATATTGAACTGGAACTAGATTTTAGTAAAAAAAGTATAATATAAAACGCTATTTTCATTTTACATCCAAGTTTCATTCTGGACCTGCGCACCGTGTACACAAAATATTTTGTTGAAAATATAACGACATATAAATGTATGTCCTTATATTTTCTCATTGTAATAATGTCATTTAAAAAGTTACGTAAATTTCGCTTCCTTGCTCGCTTTTCGTACAAGTATCAAAAACTTTATAACAAACATCAAACCATATAAAAAATTGTTGACTAAATTTTTAAAAAGTTCAATATTTTTTGTGTAAAATAAAATTAAAGAAATCGAACCCCAATTTTCGAATTCAAAGGCAGCCATGTAAACCATTGTATTTTCCGAAATCTTGCTCACAATTCACAACTGATTTGCTTATTTGCAGAGCATCTATTGCTCTCTAAAAATACATAATTTAGTTAAAGATTGATAACAAAATATTTGAAAAGAAAAACTATCTTTCGAGCGGCTTTCTTTGGAATCAATGTCCGCCGTTGGCCTTTTCCCGTTTGAAATAGTTCACGACATTCATAGTTAGCTTCTGAAATTATATTATTTATTAAAACAAACAAGAAATACTGTAGCATTAGTCACAAATACTTAACGCAGAGAAAACTGACAACCAAGTGACAGAATAATGACAGAATCTATATTTGATCGATATAATATTTAATGTAAACATTATCATGCCAACGTATGGTATAAAAATCAACTACAATTATTTCAAATAATTTCATACTCCGTAAAAGATATAGAGATTGACTTAGAAATACTTGTAAATTTAATTAATTTATACATTTCTTAATTGTACTAGTATTCTTTCTTCTTTATTTAAAAATAAATAATTTTTACAAGATATCTCATTTTATAAGGTTTTTTCAGGTTGATGTCGTAAGTCTTCCTATTCATTTTCACTCTAATAGACACATCGATATTCTGGCCATCTTTATTTTATATTTGTTTACTTACTTTTAATAATTTGAACAAAGCCAAAGTGTAATATTTTCTCTCATTAATAGTAAAAAATTTTTACGTTTGCACTATCACACTGTATAAAAATAATGTCAGTTCAAGTGCGCCTGGAAGGTTAAATTCTTTTTTATTCCGCTTTAAATCAGCCCAACAGATTAACTGTGAAATTGTAACTGCCACAGGTGGAATTCTTATTGTCCTCTGTGTATTTGCAGACATCAAATGCAACCTGTGTATGTATGTAACTCGAGCTCCAGTAATTATGAGACTTAATCTTGCATTTGCGATTCGCTTCAATCTGTCATATGACGTGAGATTTCGTAATTTAATTCGGTGATTAAACGTCAGTTTGGGACAGATTACAGGTGAAACTAATTACAGAAGTTGAATATCGTGTTAATTACTGTGGTATTTGTCTTTGGCAGTGCGAATGTTCTGTTTGTTTTATTCAAATTCAACTGTTTACTATTTGAAATTGTGAGAGAGGCTAAATCATTTATTTACACAAACTGCTAAATGGAGGTTGTTTATGTTAATTGGTGAGATAAAATGTTAAACTTAATTATCTCTATAGTAAGACGTAAAGACGAAATACAAAATAGGGGTTTCCATGTTTTTTTCATTGTTTAATATGTTAATGCACACACATACACATCATCGTGAAAATGTTAAAATCAGATTCTAGGGACCATAAAACGTGGTCATTTACCAAAATCTCGATATGCGATTTTTAGCACTATCCATATACTTACTTCCTTACCAAGGGTAGCGGGAGGTAAAAACTTCCAGATCGTTGGGAGGCAATCGTAAACAGTGAAGGAGAATACAATCGTGATTACTTCATATATTTTATTTATTAAAAATTCTGTTCTGGCCAGCACAAAACCTTCCGTCAATTCAATGTATTTCGTACAAATCCGATACCAAAAATTCCTTGGAAAAGATTCTATATATCCTGTAAAATTGTAACACGAACACACTATTTTTTACAAATTCCATATTGCAAGTTCCTTTGGGAAGATTCTATAAATCCAATATTATTATAACACGAATGTACATTCTGTAAATTGCACTTCACACTTCCTCATTCCTATCTTCAGACAGTTCTTCCTCTCTCAAATATTCTGCTACACAGACCTTCCATCTTCTCTTTGGCCTTCCTCGTACTCCCGGCATTGAAACTGCAAGTCACTTATGCGAGGGACACTCTGTCACATATGTTACTTTCTGATCCTATACTTTCCACTTTGGTTTTGCACTTGACACTGACATCTGTCAATTAGAATTTTTTTGAATATATGTGCTGTTTCCATAATTTTAGCAAAGCTAACTGATTTTTGAAAGTTAACCTATCTTAATCTCTCTATAACTCTATATCTATTGAATATGAAGGAAAATGTATAATCAAATTGTATAGAGAATAAGATTTTCTTTCATATTAATGATCACAAAATGTCAAAAAATGATATTTAACTGCGGTTTTCCCAGAAAAATTGTTAAAAACTTCAAATAAGGGTACTTCCGGTTGACCAATTATAACTAAAATCTAATCAGCTCTTCATATGGTTGTAAAGAAGAGGAATACGAAAAACTCATAATTTTTAGAATTTTAGTTTGCGAGTTATCGTCGGAGAAAAATTTGTCACACACACACACACACACACACGAACACACACACACACACACACACACACACACACACACACACACACACACACACATATATATATATATATATATATACATACATACAGACATCAATGTAAAATTAATAATATCGTATTCTAGGGATATTAAAACGTGCTTATTCATTAAAAACTCACCACCGAATTTTTTGACCAAAGACAATACCTTCCTTACCTAAGGGTGACGAAAGGTAAAAATAATTTAATAAAAACGCTACAAATTTATGCATCAACCTGACATTCATAGTAAAGTAATATTTCTATTAGTTGAGAAAGACATAGTCGCCGTCAGAAAAGTATGGACTGATGCTGAATATTATCCCTTCTTCGCACCCTGACCCCGGCATTTTCACATGGCCATTGAATTGGCAACAGTGTAGAAATCACCAGTCCATACTTATTTGACTGCAACTATAACCATCATATGAATTTTCTAAATGGGATAATTCTTGTCTTAGAACAGATTTATACTGTGATATTAGTATTAAGAGACTTTCCCTAGTGACAGCATCTAATTAATAATTAAATTGGAATCTGGGGAACTTTTTTCGAGATGTGACCACTTCATAGCGCGTAAGTTTGATTAAATGTTTAGTATTATAACGTTTTTAAGACAAGCTAGCAGAGAAGTTTGAAACGAACATTTCTTTCATTAATGAATACGATATATTCTGTGGCTCTACGGTAAAAGAGGATGTCACTTTTTCAAATATTTTATAAAATCAATTTCTAAAAATTTGTCGTCTTGCAGGAAGTCATAATTTGTAATTTTTTTCAGCAAATTTTAAGGGTTTTTATACGTAGGAAGTAATAAATGCCTCCCACCAAAAATTGGAAATCGTCCATGTGTGGGTAGTACCTCCCACGTTGGAAATACTGATACATTAATTTTTAAGAAGGCTTGAATAAATAAATTTAGTAAATATGTAATTAGGAGTAGATTTCTCGAATGTGGTGCAGATTAGGTATTAGCAATTACTGGAACTCTCAGTCATACTCATACTCATCATACATTGTAAGAGTGATTAGACCATGTTAATGTTATTTGTGACAATGACATTTCAACACTTGTAGACCCTGATAAGTGACGAAGTATATCTCATTATTATTAGTTAAAGGTTAAAGTTTTAACATTGAAATTAGATTTTTGCACACATTTATTTCTACTTTTTGATTTTGATAAAATTATAATTTAAAATATAAAACTCATTCAAGTTTTACTTTAAAGGTTCATTCACAAATCGAAATTAGTTTTAGTTTTATGTTTTAAGTTTTTGTTTTAAGAATATTGAACTCGTGTTATTTTATGTAGCCATTCACAAATCAGTATTTAGTTTTCGTTTATTCGTTTAGCTTGCAATCGCCAAACTTATGTTTTAGTTTTATGTTTTGTATTTAGAAATCGACCAATAGGAAGAAGCCTAGAATGATGAAGCGATATATGTAGTTGCCTCTTTCTATCAGCTGTCACGTCAATCATAATCATAATCAGTTTTGTAGTTACTGTTTCCAAAATGAATACAAGAAAGATTTTATTATGTACCTCCACAATTGTATTAATAAAATTGTGCATAAATAAAGAAAAGATGGAGATGGTAGGTACGACCCATTAATAATATAATAACTATCTTCTTCATTAATTTCTCACTAGATGCCACTACTTATTAAAACCGAAAACTAAACGTTATTTGTGAATGCTACTCCAAGTAACTGCAAAACATAAAACCTAACACAAGAACTAATTTCGATTTGTGAATAAGGCTTTTTCCAGCTATAGCTGCGATAGTCCATAGTCAATGAAGACCAAAAAGGACCCTTGCCTTGCAAAAGGTGGGGAAAAAACATTTTTAACATATGTTGTTTGGGTCGAGACGGGGATGAAAAATTCAAATTTGTGACCTCGGGGAGGCTCGGCGTGAGCCGCCATCTTGGATCAAAGGTGAAAAAAATAAGTTTTTCGCTTTTATCTCAAAAACAGTAGCCTGTATCAAAATTTTACAAGAATACAAAATTAAAGCTCGTAACTTTTTGTACAAAAAGGGTTTTTACATTTTTCACCTAAGATGAACTCTCAGAGTTATCTTCAAAAATAGGTAACCAGACAACAAAATTTAATCACTCAAAATATACACAATATTAAGTTTTTAATACTTAGTCTAATAGATTTTGTTATTTGCAACAGTTTACATTTGTCGTGGCATCAAAAGAAGTAAATTATCGATGTTTTTTAAATAATTTTTGTCAACTATTTTCAACAAATTCACCAACCACTCTGACCCGGTTAAAAATATGGAACCCCGGTTTAAAAATTATAATTCAGCTTGGAATTCTCCTTCATGTCATATTAAACTATTTTTGCTCCGATAAGCGGTTAACGAATTATTACAATTTAAACTAGTATGAAATTTCACTAAAATTTAAAACATCTACAAATCGGTTTAGTTTTCATTTTTTCTTCTGAAATTTTACCACGATTAAAGATAAACATAATTGTGCATTTAATATTTTTCGAAATTTCAGAAGAAAAAATGAAAACTAATCCGATTTGCAGATGTTTCAAATTTTAGTGAAATTTCATACACGTTTAAATTCGTTAACCGCTCATCGAAGCAAAAATCGTTTAACATGACTTGAAGGAGAATTCCAAGCTGTAATAAAATTTTTAAACCGGGGTACCGTATCTTTAATCGGGTAAGAGTGGTTGATGAATTTGTGGAAAAGAGTTTACAAAAATTATTTAAAAAACGTCGATAATTTACTTCTTTTGATGCCACAACAAATGTAAACTGTTGCAAATAACAAAATTTATTAGATTAAGTATTAAAAACTTAATATTGTGTATATTTTGAGTGATTAAATATTCTTTCATAAATTGTTGTTCTGGTTACCTATTTGTGAACATAACTCTTTGAGAGTTCATCCTAGGTAAAAAATGCATGAACCCTTTTTGTACAAAAAGTAACGAGCTTTAATTTTGTATTTTTGTAAAATTTTGATACGGGCCACTGTTTTTGAGATAATAGCGAAAAACTCATTTTTTGCACCTTTGATCCAATATGGCGGCTCACGCCGAGCCTCCCCAAGGTCACAAATTTGATTTTTTTCACCCCCGTCTCGACCCAAACAACATATGTTAGAATCGTTTTTTCCCCACCTTTTGTAGGGTAAAAACCTCTATTGACTGGACTACGACATTATTTTTCATCCGCGTTTCATACTAGGCTGTGCGCAGACATAAATAAATATAAACAGCGAAATATTTTGTTTGGAGCACCACAAACCACAAGCATTTGTTTATTGTATAGAAATATGTATAATTAAGTATTTGCTAGTAGAATGATTTTCCTATTATAGGTATATATGTTCGTTGTGATCCTAATAATATATAATTAAGTCATATACATAAATCATTTTAATATCCGTCATTTTATTGGTTGTCTTCATAATCATAAATTTACTAAGCTACCGTTTCATCTTTATTACTTCTTATGTTTATTTTTTTATTTTTAATAGTTAGATGTTATCATTAAACTCATATGGCCTCTCGCTTATGTATATATGTACTCGTACATAATTTTTAAAGTAGCTTAAACATTTGTTAATAATGTTCTATTGCTTAAGTAATTTATGTATACAATGCGCTATTTTTTATATAAACAACAGAAGAAAACAAATGAAGTGAAAGTATTGTATATCTGTTAGAAACATTTATTAGCAATGTTTACCCATCTTGTATTGTGCATGTTTTCTATTATTCCTTTATTAAACATATGTTAATATTTTTATTATCATTGATTGCAAAGTAAATATAATTAATTACCATTTTTCCCATTGTATCGGAAATAATACCTACCTCAGCAAATTCACAATCACAATACAAATATTCAGTTTCAGTTCCCGATGAAAGTTCAAACAAATTGTTTTTTGTATTAGCGTGAAAGAGATACTATCAGTAAATAACGTTAAACATTGTCAAACTGGTATCAGCATAATACAAAAGGGGTTTTGGTGATGGACATAAATCATACCAAAAATGTATTGCCCTTGTTGAAAATTTTGATGTTGGCAAATATTTACTCATATTTTAGGGACTTTTTTCACAAATGGTTTTCACACTCTCAAATAACATAACATTTTTATGGGACGCGTGTCTAAGTTGGTACTTTAAATAACCTACTGTGTTTCTCATGTCTCGGATTCGAATCCCAACGAAGTAAAAAAATTCCAGTTTTTAAGCACACACATAAATGGGTCCAGAGTAGTCTATTCCAACTTTTTTATAATTTCAACTGTTCAAGTGTTACTGTCAAAAAACCTTTCATTTCAAATTAATAATGGTAACGTTTTAAAAAGAAAATAAAACAATAGTTATATTATACGAATGCAAAGGAACATAATATAATAATATTAGGCTGAATCCAACACTCTTCATTAACTGAAGAAGCTTCCCTAAAAATAACAAAATAAAGAGAAACAAATAAGAAAAAGATATAAGATGTTTCCATGGTTACCAGAGACCATTTCTAAGTTAATGACGAGTGCTAAATTCGGCCCACTCTAAGTAGAGTATGCCAGTTACGGCATCAGCAGAATTACTGGCGGGAGGTATAGTGCTGGCCACAACAGATTTTTTTATTAATTTCATTGAGTATTGGAATTGCGTATTATAATCTCTAATCTTCATAACAATTTTGCTCTTACAAATTGAAAATGTTTAAAGTTTAACATTGGTTCGATTGGAACCCAAGCCGTCAGCACCAAGCACCACAACCGATCACATAACTCATTCTGTAAGTCAGATATGCGACTCCAATAATCGAAAAATTTATTGCTATTATTCGCAGTCTGCGTAATCCATTTGCTCGTATGCGTAAAATCTAATTATGTATGATCAACAGTCGATCTTGTTTATTTCGAACACGATTTCAATTGGTTTACGAATATAACGGGCAAATTTGAAACTCCGGGCATTTACGTGTACCTACATATGTATATCGTTTATAACGATGAAAGATATTTAAAAATGTTGTATAATAGTTATACAGGGTGTTACGTAAGTGTACAACGCTAAACTCATAGTAGAACTGACCCCATAGATAGTAAATCTGGCAATAATTCTTGGTTAACATGCTTTCTACAAGAACTAGAGGCCTTTAAAACTGAACAATCACGTCATAGTTCAAAATTTCGTAAAAAAGTAAAAATCAATGTTCTCTAAAAAAAATGTTACATCTGTCACGAATGACATATAAGATCATTGACGTCTATTTGGAAATAACTCTTTTTACCGTCTTGAAGTAGCACGACTATTTTGTAATGTCTCGCCGTAAACCGTGCATGTCTGGTTGATTGGTGAAGGTCAATGGCATTTTGAGAATATCAAAATATAAATTGTACGTCTATGCAAAAAGAAGTTTAACGTCAGTTTTGACAATCAATAGTTTTTTCAGAGAACACATTGATTTCTACTTTTTTAAACAAAATTTTGAACTATGGCGTGATTTGTCAGTTCTAAAGGCCTCCGGTTCCTCTAGGAAGTATTTTAAACAAAAATTATTGCCAGATTTACTATCTATGTGTTGTTCTATCATAGGTTAAGCACTGTACACTTACTTACATAACACCCTAATGGTATATTTTGCAATAATTCTAAATAAAAATATTTATTTTTAAAATATGTATGTTAAATACACATTTATTTCCGATAATCCGATCCATAATACATTGTAAGTTCTAAGATATTTTAGCTGTATTGGGCTTCCAAAATTAAAATGCGCCACTGGTGGCAGATTTCTGAAGTGAGTGAAGTGTACATGTACAAATGTGGTTGTTTTATTCAGGGATTGTATTTACTTGTTTAATACGCTTTTATCTTCGGCTATTATTGTTTTATTCTAATACAGGTAAGTTTTTGTTTTTTAAAAAATTAATGAACAAATTAGGAGATATGTAATTTATAGGTTAAAGTTACGATGGAGTTTTCTCCGAAAATATTTACCACATAATATTATTTGGCCACTATTTATTACTTGCTGGCCTTCCACCATATTTCTAGATGATACACTACAATTCACAAATCTACAAATAGTATCTAAATCTAAGCAAAGAACATTGTTCATTATGAAAGAAAAATAATTAAATAAAAGTAAAGCTATGTAGATAGAAATTAATATATGTGCAACTACGGCAATGAAATACAATCTAAATAAAGGATATCAAATGTTTTTTTATTAAAAAAACAATATACTGTTAATTAAAGTATGACGAAAATACTCTTAACCTACAAATACTTACTAAAATTAACCCTATTAACTAAAATATTATTAAAACTATCACTAAATTGTTACTACAAGAAAGATCAAACTCAATTCTACCGAAATTAACAAAGCATACACTATACTAAATCCGAAATTAAATTAAAAACTGTGAAAATTAGTCTCCCACCAATTGTACTCTTATGTAAGCCAGCGAAAAATGTACCATTCGTTTGAATTTTGACGTTTGACGTCAGCGCCATCTCTTGATAATTTGGAAGCCCAATAGAATCGATTTGGTAAATGGTGAAAATCAACACTAATGCCCGTATTCACCAACATCAAATAAATCTTCGAATAGCTTATTCATTGAATAAGAGAAAAATATCGCATCAAAATATGACAGCTAGAATAAATATCTTCATTTGTGTTACTGGATCGATGCGATATTTTTCTCTTATTGAATGAATAAGCTATTCGAAGATTTATTTGATATTGGGCATGAAACTTGTAATTTGAGAGCTCTCGTTCCATATATTGCTTCGCACAAGAGACGTCACAAATTTTAAATATCGTTTTTAGAAAAATACTCCTATATTATTTTTTAACTATACGAGTACGTATTCATATTTTATTAATTCTCTAAATTTTAACGAGTCCACTTATCCCTTAACAACAAAGGTACATAAATTAATAAAAAATATTTCCAGTAGTTCAAAGTTTATCTACATTTATTTTCTTAGTTATTAATTTAATAACTTAGCTAGTCAATATATGTACTTTCCGTTATTGTATTAAAATACCAAAGATTTTTTCTGTTAATTCATTCATAAATATTTCCTGTACATATGATAATTGTAAATTTCAATTTTTATTTAACATGGAATGTTGATTGAATATTTTATTTATTCCTTTTAACGCTTTTACTGACACTTATGAATATGATGAACAAAAAAATATAAACAGTTGTTTATGATCGTAAAGCCTCATTTCCACCGAATGTCTTAATGCTTAATACATAAGGCTTAATGAATTATTACAATTTACTAGCATACCATTTCCAGCTATTTTGTTTAGTGACAATTCAACAGAAATGTCATATCTTTTTTCCGAATTACTTGTTGTTTAGTAGACTGCCATTGCAGCAGCAATTCTTCTTTTTTTAATATGTTATACCTATACACAATTTTCTGTATTTATATCGATACCGAAAAATTAATTATAAGTTAATAATTATAAAATAGACTGAGAGTTGACAGTTCAGGTTAGAATTTTTCAATCATTTGTTTTTACGCATTGCTCTTAGTTCTTAAGCATTAAGCCTTATGCAAAGCTGGAAATGGTAGTAAACGTTGTCATATGATAAACATTTTTACGCATTGCGCTTAGTTATTAATTATTGCTCTTACGCATTAGGACAATCGGTGGAAATGAGGCTTTAGAACATAATGCCACTGTATATTTCCCATAGGTATTAGATTTTATAGAGTACATTCCGTGACAGCAAAGAAAGCCGATGCAATAAGGGAGAGCATTCCACATACTGTGTTCTACCAATCAGCAAAGATTACAAGGGAACTAGGGAACAGTCAGTCAACTGTGGTCTCGAAATAACGTCACGTCACTCTGAAATAATGTTCATGCTAACTGCAGTTAATACGGTTCGACAAAGCCAAGGACAAAGCGGTTCCTGTATTGCGTATAACAAGTCTAATCGTAGTGCCGCTTTACAAAAATTCTGACAACATTTAACATAAATATCTTCGATCGAATGTGAACTTGTGTTTTTAGAACCACACGAGTAATGAAATGTTACATTTTAATTATCATATTTAAATTATAAATGAATGCAGTCACATAAGTTTATGATAGTTCTGGTCTAGACGGATTTTATTTTCACAATAAAATTAATAGTTAGTTTTTGTGAGTAGAACATGCACAATACGGGAATTTCAGTTATAATGTAATATGAAAAGTTAATATTAATTATCTGTTTCTGTTGTTTCTACTATATCCCTATTTACGTTATTTGCAAATTAATTTCATATTTCTGATTTAATTATAAATTGTCTCGTCGATTCTATGTACTAATTGCAAAAGTATAATTAGTGGAGATGTTCATTGTACTCATCTTACGAATAAGCAGATAATTTACATTTCGAAGAAAGGATAATACAATAATTCTAAGAACTACTCAGATTTGTGTAGCCTCGTAATATCATATACAATAATGACAAATGGACGAATACGCAAAAACAAAAGAAAAGAACCCAATGAAAGCACGAGAAGTTTGTGAAAAAAGTTCATTTCTTTGTATAAATTAAATTTCTAGCAGGGAAGATGTACAATAATAATTCAGGGACGGTTTTACTATAAAACTACAACTTGGAGTCTCTAAATGTATACGGAAATTTAATTTTAATAGAGAAATGTTTTTCGTTTTATGAAACTTTAATGTAAAAATCTGTGTTCTCATGTTGCATCGGGTAGTAAGAATAAGTGCTACAACCTGTGAAGTAGACTTTGTACATGAGTGTACTGTAAAGCGGATGCGAGATGATGACTATACATATAGAACTGATCTGCCAGCTGATATTTATACAGTAGAGTCGCGATTTAGTGAATACTCTATTGAGTGAACTACCCGATAGAGTGAACACTCAAATTTTATTATTGCGTCGCGATATTGTGAACAGCAGTAAACCCCGATACAGTAAACTGGTATTTCCGTTTCATATTTGTCCAGGGATGCCCCTAAATATCTGGTTTCATATTGCCGATTGTACATTCACATCATCGGTAAGTTACGTAGTATTACATCCATATTTCAGTGGTAAATTTCGACACAGAGAGACGTTAATTTTTATTTTCCAATTTTTTCGATCAAGATGTCACAAAAACGAAAATGTTTGAGTTTAAAAGAGAAAAATGAAGTGCTAAAATGTTTGAGTAAAGGAGAATGTGTGACCGTGGTTGCTAAAAGGTATGGAATAGCAAAGTCTACAGTGTGCGCAATAAAAAAGAAAAAAGTTATGATTTTGAAGAGTTACACAAAATTTGAAGGGTTCAGGAAAAACATGCTAAACATAGAAGACAAATTAATTTCAACAAGTCAAGCTTTAAAATCTATAAATGAAGTTGTCCAATGGGCTGAGGAAAACGGAGATGAAGTAGAATATTGCAATTTGCTCGTATTACATAATTTGAGACAAAGATTAGTACAAATTAACTTGAACAAAAAGCGCAAGCAATCCAAAATAACTTCATTTTTCTTGCCTAAATAACCCTTTATATAAATACATATTCTCTTATTCCATATAATGTATTAAGTACTATATACGTACTATATAACTCTGTTGATTTAGCTAAAATAAATGTTTTTTTCCTGTATAAAAGTCATCTAAACAAGAACCCCGAAAAAGTAAACACCCCTAAAGAGTGAACTGGCTTGGCCGTAATTAGTTCACTAAATCGCGACTCTACTGTATTTGTTTATTCTTTTTGATTGATATTTTTACAAATCTTGAAACAATTTATAATAAACCTGATACTGTTTTTATAGTCCGCAATTCAAAAAAACTCTTTTTTTGTAAATGTTTCCCTTTAAATTTAAACTCATAGATAGCATTGCAAGCAGGTTATCGAAAAAATAACGTCACACCTGCAATTTTTAAAATTTGTAATAATTTTTTAAAAGATGGTATCTTCTAGGAATGACGAATTCCGATAATTTTGGTACCCGAGTACCCGAAACGACTACCCGGATAGTACCCTTTACCCGTTAATTACCCGATACCCTTTAATTACCCGTTATCCTTTAAGTACATATACATAATTCGTTAATTTGTTAATTACTAGTTACCCTTATATTTTAGTTTATAGTTTACTTTTTAATAAAATTCATAATTATTGTTTACATATATTTGTTAAATAAAAAGTAATACAATTAAATAATATACTGTATCTCTATAAAAATCTTAACATAAATTATATTAATTACCTATGGTATGGTAATAAAAAGCTATTCTTATAGATACAATCCTTCCGGCAGCTGAAAACTGTTCGGATAGTTAAAGGGTATCGGGTAAATAACGGGCAGCGGGTATATTTCGGGTAATCGGGTAAGAAATTTTATACCCGGGTACATTATTATCGGGTAGGTTCCGAGTACCCGGGTACCCATCGCCATTCCTAGTATCTTCTTTAAATGTTTGACACATATCTACTTTTAAATTTAAACATTGCTTTTCCTGCCATCAATTGCTTTCTTTATACATTTACATGCAGCACAATTGTTTTTATTTGCACTAAATTATAAAATTATGTGTTTGAACTTTGCTATTTCTCTATTGCGTTTCTCATATGTGCGGGCGTCATGAACTTATTAAGAAAAGCGACACCGCTTCTATTAATTTTTTTCAAGGCAACCGGTGTTTTTATTTAATTATACAAGAGATATTGTCAAAAAAATGTATTAAAAATATTAATAGAATATCATATTTATAAATTAATAAACAGTTGTACAGAGATGTTCTATTTCGAAAAGTTTTATTTTTGCGTATGGCGAAAATTACATCACATTTGAAATGCACGTCTCGAAGAGAATTTAAATACATATGTAAAATCAGGGAATTTTTTGATACCCAAAGGACTAAGCTAGATATTACATTTTTTCGTAAAAAACCTGACATTTAAATGTTTTAGGATACCTTTGCAAAGCATTGCTCTGCATATTAAAGATGTAAAGCTTGTTTTAAACTATATATCATTAAACAAAATATTGTCAAAAATTGCATTGACAAATTATTGTTAAAAGTCTTGTCCAACATCAATATTTCTAAAATAATTTTATGTGCTACCGCTCTAATTATAGTTTAATAAATATGCTATAGATACAATGTAAATTGAGAATAATTCTTTAAATGTATTCTTATGCCCGTTTTCATAATAAACCTTATCTTCACTTAAACACTTAAATTAAAATTAAAGTTGTTTTCGTTTTCATAATATAACTTTAGCACTGTAGCGAGCACTGTAGCATTACTTTAAAATAAAGATAAAGTCTTAAAGTAATTTAAATTAAAGTCTTAAAGTGAGCCTGATTATGAAAACGGTCCTTTAAGTTAGACATGGATATAAATAATTAGTTATGTAAATATTAAGAGCAGTAATTGCTTCCTACCGGTTGAGGAAGATTTTGAAAAGACGAAGTCGAGATCTCCAATACATCCGATACCAGTAGAAGAGTACTTACTGATTGCAATGTTTATTACGTTTTTGCACGAACAACGAACAAAATTAAAAAAGATTTAAATATTATTTTGACATTAAAAAAATTTAGGTTGTCATGTTAAAAGTAAGCTTTGATCGTTGTTTTTATTTACTTATCGCTTCCGCTTCCTGATCGGTAATTAATTTACATCACATACTGATCAGTAATTTATTAATAAATCCTGCCTTAGATACATTAAAAAACCCGATCGTGCTAAAAAAGTATTAAAAGCAGAACTTGCATATTTTTTTTTTGAAGTATCTGTTACAAACTTCTGTTCTCCACTAAAACAATTTAGTTTATTTTATATATGTAGGTATTATATATCTTTTAACACATACTGTATTGTAAAATTCGTTTTAGAAGGGAGCTAAATAAGTGAGACCAACTCTGCACCAAATAAACGACATTGCCCTGCGGGGCGCTGATAATGAAATCCAAACGCACGGGAGATTGTAAAATAAAACTGTGATTCACTTACACAAATCTTTGCAGAGAGGTCTTTTAATTTCATTACAAAATTAATAAAGGACTTATGAAATTAACTTAATTACAAAACTTTTTGTAGGAAGTTGTTGATGCAATTGCTTTCTTCTGAACATGTTTATATTTTCAGATGGTTTTATTTTGCGATGCGGCAATGGTAGATTCTGTTGAAATTGGCAATCGTTTATCTCACTAATTTATTTTCACTTTTAACTGTTACGGTTGTTTATTTATTGTGGAACAAGAGACAGATTTTTTTTGCAAGGAGTGCGAATTAAATGTGAGGTTCTTATTTTATTTTATTTATTTTATTTATTTATTGTTATTTATTGTTAGTCTGACCAACAGGGTTCAAGACCCCAATTACAGGTTGACTATACTAAAACATAAATTTAACATATTTAATGACACAAGTAGTTAACAAATAGAATGACACAAAAAAAAACCCCAGAACTTAATAATACATATAGCTGTTTAAGATAATGTATTGTAATAAACAGTAGTAGTTAATGAATATAATAATTGTATAAAGCATTTTTAAACTTTACAATCGAGCCGACGAAAATGTCGAAATATTCAGGTAAATTGTTAAAATTAAAACAAATCATACGAATAGGTGACTTTACTTCATAGTTCGTTCGAGGAGTGTTACAGTAAAATGTATATTTAAATCGGGAATTACGCCTAGGAACTAAGAAAGGAATTTTACCTAGGATTACGGGATCATTTATAATACAATGCAAAACTTTATAAAGGAACAATGATGATTGTATTTTTCTTCGAGCATCAAGAGACACAATACTGAATTCACACAACAAATCTTTGTAATCAGTATCAAAACTAGGATAATATCTGTAAAGCTTGAAGAAGCAAAATTTAATAAATTTGCGTTGAATAGATTCAATAACATGGCTGTATTTATTATATATAGGACACCAAACTTGCAGACAATATTCCAGTTTTGTTCTTACGAACGAGAAATATAGTTTCTTAAGAGTTGAAATATGAACGAAGTATTGTGTATTTCTAATAATAAAACCTAAATTTTTGTAGGCAGATTTAACAGTTTGTAATATGTGTTTAATGAAATTGAGCTTTTCATCAACTAAAACACCAAGAAACTTGAAAACTATACACTACAATTTACAACTATTTATTCGAAAGAGATTTTTTGCTTTTTTTAACTGAATTATTATAATAATAATTAATATCATGCCATTGACATACTCGTACAATTGTTATGTAAAACATGGAATATAGTTCTTTTGCATTCTCGAAGTATACAACTTTATATATTTTTTTTTGTTAGAGCCTTTTGGAATGATATATTATTATTATTATTTTTATTATTATTGATTATATAACTAATCCATTTGATTGAAGTTGTTATTCATAGAAACTTTGACCCCTGACATATGACGCGTGTTTTCACATAATTTTCTTCCTATTATTTTATTCAATTTTAATATGTAATTTAAGTTTATAACGCTTCATCATCATCTATTAACACGTTAACTGTGATGAGGGTTATTTTGTCCCTAAATATGTATTTAAATTTCCATGAAGCACTTTGTATGTACTACACTTACGACAGGAATGGTTTGAAGGTTAGGAACTATTATACTGGTCCAGGTCTTACTTACGCTAACTTGGGTACGTTAGGGTCTAATCATATATAATCGCACTACAATTAATCCCGAAAATATTTTCCCACAGTGGACATGTTAAGTGTTGAAAATGGTACCATTTCGTCGCTGAAACGTCCACAATTGGTAATACATTGTAATTAAGAGAATATACATAATAATTATATTTATGCACAACTGTCATAAAATATACTCATAATTCAATCGATTTTATCAATTAAAGTTAAAGACCTTCTTTACTGTTGCTAATTGAATAATTCGAAGGAATAATATTATTCAATCGTTGTGTCAAATTCAAATCTTACCTGTCTTATTTGTCTATGTTTGAAAACTATTTTTTTCTTGCATTTATCAGTGAAAAAATTCTACGTATTTTTCAATACAAATATCACTGATACCTATGTTATGAGTTGTGGATAAAGTATAGTATTCTATTCGCATGTAATGACTATTACTCTTTCAAATGATTCTCTTGAATAATATTATTTTATGCATATATACAGTGGCGGACAAAAGTACGGAAACTTTTTTATTTTCACGATATAATTTTAGTTAGCATATCCGTGGATTAGTAAATAATGCCATGTCATATATAGCAGAATTATTAAAGTATACTTAACTAAATAGATATTTAATAAGAATATTCGTATTTAAAGAAAAACTCTTGGACAAAAGTATAGAAACAAATTCATTATTTAGTAATAAATAAAAAATAATTAGTAATTTGTTGCGTAACCGTTTGTAGTACGTACGTATAGCTTCACATCTTCGGGGTACCGAGTCTACTAATTTCCTGAATATGTTTGCAGAAATCTTCTGCCATTCATATTTTAGTGACTCCTAAAATTCATTGGCATTTTTCATATATTTTTTTCGAAAAACCATTCTTTAACAAACTGATGAATGCTTTGGATCGTTGTCCTGCTGAAAACGCCATCGCAAAGACATTTCTTCTTCAGCAAATGGTAGCATTACCTTCACCAGTATATTCTTATATAAAAAACGGTCCATTTTTTTTTTACTATTATAATCGGTCCCGTACTAGAGCGAGAAAAACATCCCTACACCATGACATTACATCCTCCATTTTTAACAGTCGGTTTTTGGTATTTATAATCATACCTCTTACCCACTGGTTGTCTAACATATTGACTCCCGTCGGAACCAACTATTTTGAACTTGCTTTCATCGCTCCAAAGGACAGTATTTCAATTTTCACTCGTCCACGATGTGTTCCTTAGCAAATGCAATTCGGGCCCTCCTGTTTTTCTTTGATAGCAGAGGCTACTTTTCCTAGTAATCCTTACATCACATAGCCAACGTATCACAGTGAGATCACTCAAATTTTTAACAAAGTAGACGCCGAATAGTTTTGTCAATTTTAACACTGGTTTTCGTGGACGACCAACTTCCGACTTCTATATTAGTTTTAACACTTCTATATTGAGAATTTTTTTCCAAAATCTTTGATACGCCACTTTTACTGATTTTTAAAGTTTTTAAAATAATGCACTGTTTCACACGATTTTTATTGAGCTGTACTACCTTTTCTCGTAAGTCGTCCGAAAAATATTTATTTTTACCCATATTAATATCAACATCAACTCAGTAAATAAATGACAAATATAACTGAAAGTAAGACAATATCATATTATTAATTAAATAATTAAATCGTACAGCCAATATCAAAAGATTTCTTATAAATTTATTCTTTGATATTCTGACTTTAGAAAATAAGATTCAAATTTGCTATAAACATAAATAGGTTATTGTCATTGACAGATAAGAGTTTATTAATATTATTCCATTGAATTCTTTCTGCGATGGTAAATGTATCCATGAGATTTCAATAATTATTAAAACTTTATGACAGTGTCATCTGTCATGTCACAGGGCAAACCCGATTTCAGGATAAACTAGTCTGGCCTAAAGTCGTATGTGACTAAAATTTGATTAGAATAATCTTAACTATAATTTAATTTTTCAGATTTATGCCCGGTTGTAGAGACGTTCATCAATTTCTTATTCAGTTAGCCAGTTAGCGGACCATAGAAATGAACAAATTCACATTTAAATCATTGCTGTCCAAAAATTAGTTTCCTTATTCTTATGACATTTAAATCATTGCTGTTGCATTTGTTCGTTTTGATGAACTGTTGATTGATCAAGGAATGGGGTCATTTCACATTTTCTGATTTATTTTTTTCTTGAAAAAATAGGTCAAATTAAACATGTATGTGTATGTTTTACATCTAACAAGTCTTTAGAACCAGAGATATGATTTTTTTAAAGTTGCGTTTAATTTCAAATATTTCAACGGCTGACGACACATATTCACGGATACGACAGTCGAGCTCTACCGGTTTAATTTAGAACTATGATTATTTGGTTTAGTACTTTTAAAGAAATAGAAAGTAATAATAATCTTCTCTCTTGTATATTTTGCTGCCAGCTGTCACACTTTTAGGTTAGATTACTGTTTTATGTTGTGAAGCGTGTGTGTGTGAGAGAGAATTGTCTTTGTGTATGAATTTGTGTCGTCACAAATTTAGTCCTTGTTTAAAAGCGCGAAAGTTTATTAGCAAATTTATGAATGAAAAGTCGCCTATTTCAAATTATTTTCTATTACTATATTTATTAAATGAGATCGATTTCATGATTTTATAAAAAAAATTGACAATTATTTTTTTTTAAATGACCCCATTAACGAACGTTTTGGCAGCAGGGCAATTAAGTTATCGGCAGTTTGCGTAATTCCAATGTATATACATTTTTTTCGCTTTTATATATTTTTCTTTATTATACTTCAACAAAGAAACATCATACGTATATTTTTCTCAAATTCTGTTGATATTTAATAAACTTTAAGAAGTTGGAGTATATTATAATAAAATTAACTTTAAAATTAGACAATATAGCCTATATTAAATTTTCTAAAAGTCATACATGGCAAATACGAGTGTATAATTATAGGTATGTCTCTTATCATATAAGTAAATAACACATTAATATTAATTTAATGCTCTCTTGAGCAAATCAGAACATTAATTACAATTTAATTCTCCGATGCACGTTATTGTTTTGAAATAAGGAACCATGTCTAAATTTAATATCATTTCTTGAGCAGCAGTGCGTGGCAGTACTATTCTGTTATTTCTTACAGTTAAAACACTCATATAAAAAGAAGAAAAATGTTACAAGTTTATCATGTAATTAAAACAAAATTAATAAAAATAAAAAGATTAATCATACGTAATATAGTTCAAAAAAAGAGAAAACCTAACCCAATGGTTTCATTGGCCTTCTTTTTGATTTTATTGGATAATCATCCCAATTCTGTAACAGAGTTGTCTAACTCTTAGCAACATTGTTATAGTAATAATAATTGCAAATACTGAAGAAAATATGAAAATGTCAGGCTTTACGTTTGCTTCTAATGGCTATTTTTTTTTTAGCAATGTTGCTAAGACTTAGCAACGTTCTTACAGAATAGGGGTGAATATTGAGTTTTTAAATATAAATAATATTACTACAAACATGCTAAATTAACCAAATTTTTCATATATTTTTTTTTAATTTATTAAATTGTAAGACTAATTTGTGCTAAAAGAAAACTAACTCGGAGTAGGCTATGAATTAAAAATATATTTAATTAAATGTCACTTTGATAAAAAATAAATTTTATCTAAAGATATCAAAGCTTTTCTTAGAAATGGAAATAAATTAGAAAACTGCGATTGGCAATATTCTTTTGCTGCCTGTTACTGTGAATTTTAGGAAAATTACATTTCATGATTAAATTCGACAACTTGACTTTTGAATTGTTGAATTGAAAAATGATCTGCCGCGTTTCTCTATTAATAGCCTATTCCGAGTTAGTTTTTTTTTTTTTATTATTGAACAAACTATATATTTGCATAATTTGGCTTTGCAATAAAACCTCGATGTTTGTGCAGTTATTAACATTTATTTAAAGTTTAAGTGAGTTTAAAGAAAAGGAGAGAAGAGCCCTATTCCACCAAAACATTTCACTTTTCACTTTTCATTTACAAATTTTTCATTTTGTATAATATTTCACTTTACAAATATTTGAAATATTAGATATTATTGTGGCACAAAATTTGTAAATGACTAATGAATAGTGCAAAGTTCTGGTGGAACAGGCCCCTGTCCTTAAACATTAAATTATGAATAAAACATTAATGCGGGCCAAAATTTCATCAAAAAATTCTTTGATGGTCGTCGACGTCTATTGATCTTTTATAAAATAAGAATTGAGTGATCCATTATTTTTATTCTTATAAGAATAACATTCGGAGTATTATAGGCAAACACTTCAATTTTAGAAAATACGATCCATTTTCTCATTTATATTATATGTATTTCTTTCAGTTTTAAATTTTAAAATTCATAATGTAGGCGTAGGCTAGACAAATACATTATTACTTTAGTACATTTTTTTCCAAAATTGTTATGTTAGTAACATATACAGTTTATGAATTATGTATAGAATGCAAAATATTAAATCTATGTGTCCCTAAATTTTGTGGTTTGTTACTAACCCTTATCGTTTTTAGTATAGGTAGTTTAAATAATTAATCAGGCTATTGTCGGTTCTCTGTGGCAGATGGGGGTATTTACGGCTGTTTTAATAGTTTGACTTGAGTTTGAAATTAGTTCTAAGTGAGAGTGCCTCATATTTCTCATTTGAAGCTTAATGATCCAGTGCGCGGGCAATATTAAAAGGATTGTATTGTATTAAAAGCTTTTCAAAATTAATTTAATTAAATTAACCGCAAGACGGTGATTCTGTTGTTGACAAACTGTATTACGTTATAATTAAAGTAAGATGATTTTTTATTAGAAATAGAATTAACATTGTAAATTTTAAAATTGGGACTGAAACATTTGTAATATTGTAAATTGTGATAAAAGAGCTTTCAAATATATTTTATCTGCAACTGATTGGAAAATAGAATTCTCCCAGATAATTTTTTAATGAGAAAATAATATTTTACCACACTACTTGCCAAAGTTTTACTTTTTTGTATATCTAATAATGGGTCTATAAACCATAACAAAAAATAATAAAATGTACCTACACTTTATCCTTAAAGTACTACTCAATAAATAACGATTAGGATAAAAAAAAACATTCTTTTTAATAATTGCTTTGTGAGATATTTGAATTTATTTCCAGTGTCACAGATGACGTCACACTATTGGTATCTTTCTCGCGCAGCCTACTACAGAAACTGGTGTGAGAAAGATAGCTATAGGTTTCTTTAAAAATCAAATGCAGCTATACAAAAAACAATTATGACTTTTTGATACCACAAATTGCTTCAAAATTAAAGGAACTTTTATTTAAAATTTTAAAAAATATGGTTTATGGGCCCATTAAAACTGGTACCGGAGAATGACGTCATTGTATGACTATAAGAAGCACCGCTAGATGCCGGAGCAATAATATATAATACATGTACTCGAATTACGAGCAGTTTAACTGTCACTTGAAATTTTCATTCTCCCCGCCAAAATCATTGTTTGAAATACTGCGAAATGATTGGCCACATTCACAAATTTACATTTAGAATAAAAATTTGGTGATATTTGAAATGCAAATTCTAAATCATAAATTTCTTAAATTCATTATGAACCGGTAAAAGTAGATAAGTAAAATAAATAAATATAAATATATCATCACGGCATATTACCCATTTCTGGGTGTGCCAGTATCTACAACACATGTAGACTTCGGTTATGATGACGATATATTTGTGGGCGCTTACCAGGCGTCACCTCACGGGCACTCATAGCTGGTGTGGAGAGTGCACCACAGGGGTCACTTTTGTGCCATTTAAAATTGGAAATATTTGGCGTCTGTCGGGATCGAACCCGGTTCCCCCGGGTTCACGACCAGACACTCAGGCACGCGGCCACGGGACCCCATAAGTAGATAAGTACAATTTATATTTATAAATGTATATTCGTAAATCTAATTTTCTAAATTAAATTCATGATAAACCAGCCTTTAGGGTTCTTCGTTTACTACTCAGTTGCCATCTGGTGGTTTTTGGTTTTACCAATACTACTCGTATTTCATATTACTAAGTCATTCATTAGGACGTGATTGTATGTATGAATAAATAAAAATATATGTGTTTATTATGCTTTTTTTTATTAAGAAACATACTAAATCAAAAATTAATTAAATATCCTATTGAAATTTTTGGTTACTAATTATTGTCTCATGTAGTTTATTTTTATATTCTATATTGTATTACTTTTACCTCTTCATTTTTCATTTACAATGACATATCCTTTCTTTAACGTACCTTGATGACATAAAATGTACACAATTTACTGTTAACAATTCTTCAACGTCAGTTTAACACACTGTGTCCACTGTGAAAACCTGTAATTTGATAAATTGTTCAAATCTCTTTGAAGCTTCTTTTATTCCACTCGTTTGAACTTTGAAATCATCATTTTGCCTTGTAATCTCTTTACTCAAATTACTGTTGTCGTATTTCCAATACATTCCCAGAACTGACATTTCCTTTGTAATCTAAAAAGGGTTGTTTGTGAGCGTAATACTTATCGTTGCAATTAAATAAAGTTGTTTGCATGTGTAATAATAATAGTAACTATGTAGATAAGTAGTAAATTAGATAGATATCTAATTGAAAAATTAAAATAGTTCATAGTTCCTATTAACATCAAAGTAAGTATACTGTGGGTCCCACTGTTTGGTTGGTATAGGAAAACAGTTTTTTGTAAATAAAAAGTGTCTGGCAGAAAATGAAACCATGATATTGAATATGATAATAATACATAATACATTATATCTTGTACATTATTTAATATTAATTACGTTAATATTATTGCATAAATTGCAATAAATTATAAAATTTTTCAAATAAATAATTGTTTCACTTATTATGCAATATGAAAAGATTTTCATGTCATTATGGTACAATGATTAGAACAACTGCTACTGCTACTGATATTTTTAGATAGGAGTTCGGTTCTCTATCAGGGTAATTATTTTTCTTTTTCCGTAAAAATGGATGAACTTTTAAAAATCTGTTTTATATTTCATATTACATATGGGGTCCCGTGGCCGCGTGCCTGAGTGTCTGGTCGCGAACCTAGGGGAACCGGGTTCGATCCCGACTGACGCCAAATATTTCCAATTTTAAATGGCACAAAAGTGACCCCTGTGGTGCACTCTCCACGCCAGGTATGAGTGCCCGTGAGGTGACGCCTGGTAAGCGCCCACACGGTAAAATATATCATCATCATTACCGATGTCTACATGTGTTGTAGATACTGGCACACCCAGAAATGGGTAATATGCCGTGATGATATATTTATTTATTTATTTATTTTTCATATTACAGTCATTTCAAAATAATAATAACATTGTAATAAATAAAGAGAAAATAATTGACAAAATTGATATAAATAATCAATACATTGATAATAATAATAATAATAATAATAATAATAATAATAATAATAATAATAATAACAGTGCGTTGTATTTTCTTTTGATATTAATAAACAATATTTTTTTATAAATACAGTAAAAACATAATAACTTCACAAATTTATTATATTTCGGTTATTTTTATTAATATCAAAGGAAATATATCAATATTTTGATTATTGTAATCAATTATTATCACTTATTTTCTCTTTATTTGTTACAATGTTATTATTATTTTTAAATGATTGTAATAGGAAATATAAAACAGATTTTTAAAAGTACAACAATTTTTATGTAAAAAAATAGTAATTAAGGTACCAAGGGTTGTTAAGAGACGAGTACGTTGACCGAAGGCATTATTGTCGTTTTAACACCCGTGGTGCCTTCAACGTTTTATATCTTACTAGAAATTGTTAATAAACATTTTGTCTGACTAGAATTTATCAAACAAAAATAATAAATCACAAAATTTTAATACAACTTACAAAGTAGCCTGTGAATGCGGTATCTAGGAATCTAGGTAATATTTTGTTTCTGTAAACAAAGCATTTTTTCAAACAAAAAATATATTTCTTGTGGTATTTTTTTGTCAATATGGACGAGTAATGTTATTGCTAAGAATAAGAAGTATGCTGGTTTGTATTTACAAACAAATATGATTATAAACGACAACAATTCACAATGCTTCTTAACCTTAACTGCACTTTATGTTAGTATCAGTATTACTAACCTCAGTTTGTTGTCAACATTACCATAGCAACTTAATACGCCCTAGGGCATTATTTACTCAATAACGGACCTAATGTTGAGGTTGTTATAAAACAATAACATTCTAGTAAGACATAAATAAAATAATTACTCTAATAAGGACTCGAACTATCTAAAATTTCAGTGAAGGGAAGTGCTGCCGCATCGCTAAGTGTCGACATGAGAAAATTTAAATTTTATTAAAAATTTCGGAAATTCGTAGTTTAAGTATTATGTACTTCTGGAAGGTAAAATATGAACCTATATTAATAACTGCTTATATTTTCAGAAAAAATATAATTAAAAGTTTGGAAAGACCCCATTAGAACTTTTGAAATAAGCAAATATATTACTGCTTATTACTCGCTGCTGTTGTGCTGATATTTCTGTACCGTAGATAGGTTTGCAAGGTGTTACTAACGGACTCTAAACTATCAGAGATCACAGCAGGGATCACTTTTATGCTATATTTGAAAATAGAAAACAATTTTTAAGTTTAATCGAATCACTATGTTTGTACACCACACTCATCCATGCGATCCCATTATTTTAGAACTTGTTTTACAAATAAACAGTTTCATTAAAGTTTTGCAATTTACTGAATTCAAAAGTTTTATTTGTAATTAGTTCTTGAATTACTAACACTGATGTATTACTTTGTCACTTGATCCTACGAGTAGTAGGTAATCCAATGGGAATGAGTTGCACTTTCGTTATTATTTTCTTCATCTTCATGGAACTTACATAATAGGTTACGTTCAGTTGAGAGAAAAGTTTGCCTCCCGCCTCGAATGTACAATTTGTATCACGTTACGTTTGTTCAATGAGGTAAAACCAACAAGCAGTTTCATTGTATCGATGATGTAAAACTTGCAACACAAAAAGAGAGAAATATAAGTTTTTAATTTCCTGCGGTTGTTAGACAGGCGCGATAAACAGAGCATTGTTTCTCAGATTGGTGCGATAGCTTTGTTCGGAATTAACATATATTTCTCTGTGACGGGGGCATTGTGGCGAAACGTGTAGGCCTACAACAAGCACAAGCCTGTTTGTTGTTGTTGTCACACGGGAGTATGACGGCGGAAACGCCGGTGATAAAGAAGTCGAATGTGAACGATCAATTCAACCGAATTCAGACTACACAGGATGAATTTCAAGGGGTAGTATTGAATTTCAAGCAGATATCAAACCAGACATCAGACGTTTCTTATTATTGGAAATTTTGTTAGAGACTGAACTAAATTAGGTATTCACTGGATAAAGCTTGAAAATTGAGAATGCTATTCAACAATTCAGCTTCATTTATTGGAAATACTTAAGCATATCAACCGTGTTTCAAGAATTTTGTTATTACAAAACGTTGAGGGTATATGAGATGTTTTTAATATTTAACCGGGTTGAAACGTAAACCTGACTTAGTTTTTCCTATTTCGCGTTCTCAAAATTAATTTTGAGACAATGGCCCGGTTTACACCGATATCTTGCTAAGCTGACCAAACACTAAATTACTACTATTTAGTTTAGTACACTTCGTGTAAACACTGACACACCAGCATAGCCTGGTGCGTTTTGAAGTTAGTACCTAACCAAAGTAGTTAACCTGACTAAATAGTTTTCCCTTGTAAACGTACGAAAACCAAGTTACGCATGCGCGTTCTCCGTGTTTTCAATGCTAGGTTGTTGAAGAAATAGGTTATGTGAATTACCTGATGATAAAAACGTAGTTAGAGTGAGATGGGATCCCGTGGCCGCGTGCCTGAGTGTCTGGTCGCGAACCTGGGGGAACCGGGTTCGATCCCGACCGACGCCAAATATTTCCAATTTGAAATGGCACAAAAGTGACCCCTGTGGTGCACTCTCCACACCAGCTATGAGTGCCCGTGAGGTGACGCCTGGTAAGCGCCCACACGGTAAAATATATCGTCATCATTACCGATGTCTACATGTGTTGTAGGTACTGGCACACCCAGAAATGGGTAATATGCCGTGATGATATATTTATTTATTTATTTAGAGTAAGATATTTTACATAAAAGTTATGTTAATTTAACAGTTCAGGTTTGAATAATGACGACCTGTCTTACCAAATAATAATACTTACGATCATATTCTCAAAAGATCATTACAACTGATATTACGTTTATAATGTTCATTAATACAATTTAAATATGACATACGACTTGTTAAAGTAAGAAATTAGTTTAATTATCATTAGCAGTTCTCGTCTGTCTTTTATTGATTATTTTTGAGAAAAATATTTTGATTAACGCATAACGCAGTTATGGAAAAAATAATTGTGTACTATTTGAAGTAATTTTTTAAATGATCCGTAAATGATTGACTAAGAAAAAACAATGCGAGTCAACTGTTCGATTGCTAATCACCTTTAATCATTCTTCATATTAATTGTTGATGTGAAGAATTTTTTATTTGATTTATTGTTTTACGTGGAATAATAAAAATTTATATTTTGAAACAATATTATTTTTCTTTATGTAAAAACTATAATATTTTTTTTTTATTGTTCAAAATGCAAAAATTGAAAATACTTATAATTCCTAAGAATAACAAAATACACATAAACTAAAATTGCTTTTAGTATCCATGTTTAAAATAATTGTTTATAACAACAATAAAAACTTATGGTAATAATTCTTCATTTTACGGTATTTTATCTTTATGTAGTGTTCAGAGCTTTTTAAAAGCATCATCTTAAACTGAAAAGAATCTTCTGCTAAAGCTTTACGGTCATGATAAAGTACCCCTATAATCGGTCTTTGCAAGATACGTTGAATTAACTTGATTCTGTAGCTTAGGCCTCAAAAGAAATTACCTTATTTACTAAAGAATCGATGGGATCAGTTTTATTTAAAAGCATCAATTTGATTTTTTTATGAGACCAATTATACGATCAGGGCTGGCTCGTGCGACTGTGCAACACGTGCATAGCACGGGGGTGCAAGGCCGAAGGGGGTGCATGCAAAACCCTATTAACGAATAGTGCTATCCTAACTCAGTTAGCTGATTTTACCAATTTTAGTATAAAATAAAAATAAAATGAATTTTCTAATATAATTTTTTGTTATTTCGTGTATTTCGCGCTTAAATTTGTAATACGCATCACAGAACGCAGGCGCTAGCGGCCGGCCAGGAAAAGAGAGTTAATTCAAGATGCGTCGTAACCTGTCGTATCCTAACCTAACTGATATTTCTTTTTTTAATTTTTTTTTTTATGTTATAGAATATGTTTTATTTTTGCGATAATATACAGGGTGGTTGAATTTTCATTGTAAAGCTTATATCTTCTGAAATACTAAAGATACTAGAGAAAGTTATATAGAAAAGTTATTTGATACAATCTGGTTTATAATTTAGCATAAACAATTTTTTTTTCCAGGGCCTACCAATTTTCCAGAAAAATATTTAACTTTGATATTTTAAATGGAATACCCTGTATATTTTCTCTTTACAATGATGTATAACAAGTAAAGGGTTTACCTTTAAATTATGTCTAATAAAGCAAATAGAAATACGATAAAAGTAGGCTGTGATATTCTATTGTTTATATTAGTAACATTTATTTATTTATTTATTTATTTATTTATTTGATACAATGCCCTACAGGCGAATGCCCAATTACAGGGTAAGGAAAAACTTTGATAAGTACAAGATACATTCAAGTGAAATAAATTATACAGTTTTTGATGTCTTTAATATTGTTGTGAAATAAATCAATGTAAGGCTCAATAATATTGTAACTAGTAAACATAAAATGAAGAGGTGATTTAACCAAAGAGTTGGACCTGGGAGCTGGATAATAAAATGACATGTTGTTATTTCTAGATGATAATCTTGGAACTTGAAGCGGAACTTTACTTAAAATGGCTGGACAGTCAATGAGGCAATTGATAATTTTAAATAATAAAACTACAGCATTAGTACTACGTCTCTGGTGTAGTAGTTGTAAATCGAAGGAATCGACAAGTACTTCTTGTGGAATATTTCTAATTGGATATGACCCTTCAGTTATGTATGTAGCAGATTTTAAAAATAATCTTTGAATTTTTTCATTCAACATCTGTCACAGATTTAATAATACTGATTATAATAGTGAGAAAGGTGTTAAGATTATTATTTAACTAAGAAAAATGAACGTCGGTTATAGTAATAGCGAAAAAGTTGATATGCTTTGCTGTTTCCACAAATCAAATAATAATAAACGTCGGGCTGCTATCCTGTATCAAAATTTATAATAATATTATGTTGTATTAAATTTTGCTACTTGATTTTTAAATAAAAGTATTAATAATTTTGTAAATCATCAATGCTAGTAATTCTATTACTTGCTTTAGTAGACATAATTTTATTCAAAGGAAAAACCCTACAATAGAATATCATAGCCTACTTTTATCATATTTCTATTTGTTTTATAGGAAAACAAGGTAAATCCTTACTTGTTACACATCATTGTAAAGAGAAATTTATTAATAATCTTATTCTGTCAAATTATACAGGTGTTTCGTTCAAAAAATTAAAGTTAAATATTTTTCCAAAAAAATGGTAGGCCTTGGAAACAAAATGTTTATGCTAAATTATAGATCAGGTTGCATTAAACAACTTTTGTATTTAACTTTTTTTGTATCTTTAATATTTCAGAAGATACAAGCTGGAAAATGAAAAATCAACCATCCTGTATAAGTATAACAATAATTATTCTTCTTTTCTTGAAACTTATGTACAATTTTATTTGTGTATATAAAACGTTTCAAACAATTTCATTTTTTGGGTTGTTAAAGGGGTGGGGGGGTGCATAATAAAATTTTGCACAGGGGTGCTAAAATACCACGAGCCGGCCCTGTATACGATTTCTTTTAGCACACTTATACGACGTTCGGGCAAAAATTATTGAGAATAAGAACATAGCGCAGGCCCTGAAAAACAAAATCAATTTAAACAATTATGTGTCATTTTGAAATTAACATGCGAAAGTTAAGTTTGCTCAACTTAATCAATTTTATAAAATAGGTACCATTGTAAGTGAAAATGTAGAATTAAGCAGAAAACTTTTGCAATCCATGATTTATAATTATATGCAGTTTTTAAGTCCCGTGGCCGCGTGCCTGGGGGAACCGGGTTAGATCCCGACAGACGCCAAATATTACCAATTTTAAATGGCATAAAAGTGATCCCTGTGGTGCACTCTCCACACCAGCTATGAGTGCCCGCGAGGTGACGCCTGGTAAGCGCCCACACGGTAAAATACCGGGAATTTATTTTATCAGTAAACATAGGGTACATCATTGCCATAGTTACGATATGAATGTTTGACAGCAATGTATTGAAGCGATTATTTTATGAGTAAACATAGGCGTTTAACATGGGAAGCAGTTTATTGTAAATACAAAGTTTCCACCAAAAAATCTAGCTATGCTATTGAACATGATAATAGTACATTACATCGTGTACATTATTTAATATTAATTACTTTAATAATATTGCAAAAATTGCAATAAATTACAAAAATTGTGAAATAAATAATTGTTTCTGTTTTTTATTATGCAATATGAAAAGATTTCCAAATGTCTCCGTGGCGCAGTGGTCATAACACTAGCGTCTGAAATTTTTGGTTGGGGTTCGATTCCCCATTGGGGTAATTATTTTGTTTTTTTTACATAAAAATTGTTGAACTTTTAAAAATCAGTTTATATTTCCATATTACAATCATTTAAAAATAATAATAACATTGTAATAAACAAAGAGAAAATAATTGAGAATAATTGATTACAATAATCAAAATATTGATGCAATAATAATGCATTGTATTTCCTTTGATATTAATTAAAAATAACTGAAATATAATAAATTTGTAGAAATATTATGTCTTTACTGTATCAAATAAAATACAATGCATTGTTATTACATCAATATTTTGTTTATTGTAATCAATTATTCTCATTCATTTTCTCTTTATTTATTACAATGTTATTATTTTCAAATGATTGTAATATGGAAATATAAACTGATTTTTAAAAGTTCAACAATTTTTATGTAAAAAAAAAATTATTACCCCAATGAGGAATCGAACCCCAACCAAAAATTTCAGACGCTAGTGTTATGACTACTGCGCCACGGTGACATTTGGAAATCTTTTCATATTGTATAACAAAAAATTGAAACAATTATTTATTTGACAATTTTTGTAATTTATTGCAATTTTTGCAATAAAGTAATTAATATTAAATAATGTACAAGATGTAATGTACTATTATCATGTTCAATAGCATGGCTTGATTTTCTGCCGAACACTTCGTATTTACAAAATACAGCTTCCCATGTTAAACGCCTATGTTTACTCATAAAATAAACGCTTCAATACATTGCTGTCAAACATTCATATCGTAACTATGGCAATGATATATACCCTATGTTTACTGATAAAATAAACTCCCGGTATATCGTCATCATTACCGATGTCTACATGCGTTGTAGATACTGGCACACCCAGAAATAGGTAATATGCCGTGATGATATATTTATTTATATTTATTTTAAGTCTGAAATTAATTTGACGATTTTTTAAATTCCCAATAATAATTTTAACAACTTTGGCAGTTTTTTAGTCACCAGTCATTAATTTTTTCAACATTGTTTTTAAGCTTCCTAGACGAGTTTGAAAGCATTCCAAAAGAATATTACTCCAGAGCTTTTAAAAAATGGAAAAAAAGAATGATGAAGTTCAATTTTGTTGAAAGGAAATTATTTTGAGCATATTTAAAATAAAATTTTTAAAAATATGAACCATATGTCTTCTTCTCATAATAACAAAATACGTTAAATTTGGTATAAATATTAATGTTCATTTTTCATATTTCTACAATTTTATGTATTTTTAATGTTTAAAAATGTTTGTTTTGCGTTTTTTTTTTTCTTATACCTATCAAAAAATAAAATTTGCTTTTCAAATTTTTATAAAATAATCTGATATTATTATTTTTTCTTTTATTGCGTACTGGTACTTCCTTTAAAAGATTTTTACATTTACATTTTTCGTATTTTATTCCTGATAAAAATGTGGCAATAAGATGTTGACTGATAGCTTCTATAAAACGAAAATATATCATCTGTCTTCTATCGAGATCTTTCTATAAAAGGAACTGTAACATTTATGTGAGTATATGATTTATTATACATATTTCCTGCTGTTATCTTTAAATATATATTATTCAAGTTTCTTATATTATATTTATTTAATTTAGATCAAAGTGATATCAATCATTGCCATTTTAAGAGGTTATTTACAAAACATCTTATCACGGGTATTTAAAGTTGTTGTAGAAACTTACGAGGATCATTTTTGGTTTTCGATCAGATTCGAACGCAGGTTGTCACTGTCAGAAACATACACGTTGACTTCTTGTGGTTCACTGAAACCAGATTTATAATAGTATTCATATATTGTTTGCAATAGGTTATTTCACTAATTTTTTTTTTTTTTTTTGTTATTTTGTATAAAAAATAATAAACACGTGTTATCAGTTTCGCGTCATAATGTCTACTAGATGGCAACCGAGTTGGAAACAAAGTAAAACGTATGCTTGGCAAGTTGGCATTTCCATGCATTTCAAACTTTTTGTTTGTAGTCATACTAGAATAGTTTGTAGCAATGCACCGTAGGGTAGTAAATAAAATGAGGCTAAAATAGGATTTTTAAATGCCGAGAGCCGAGGTGCACACAATATTTTTTAAACGACTGTCACAACAAATTCTAAATTTTATTTAAAAATAAATTTCATATCTGATTGATTCATGTCATTTGCAGAGTGCTCTGCTGTCAACTGGATAACTCACAAATGTATTTGACAACCTAAAAATGAAAATAAAATAGGTACATTAATTAATAAGCTGTGCAAGCTATAGCACAGCGACAACGATTTTTACAATAATCCGCCTAAAATTGATGAAGTTGCAACTAAATTTATTTACTATTTAAACAAAGGAGTAGCTGTAGCCGTCGTAAAGAAATGCGACTCTGAACTAAAAGCTGTCGTAAAGTAGTCTTTGACAAAAGTAAAAAATAGTAAGAACGAATGTCATAACTGTCATTTCAGTTTGTGAGCAGGAAGTTCTTTGAACAAAATAATCGACAATTATGACATGAGTTCTTTATACTACTTTTTCTATTTTGCACTTCCTATGCTTTTTTAAATGAAAAAATTTGTTGTGGCCAGCACAAGACCTCTCGCCATTTCCACATTAGGCTATATATAAGTATTGTATTGCACTTCGCTTTCGAACCGTCGTTTTATAAAAAAATATTACAGAACTTTACCCAAATATTGTTTTTTATTGTATTTAACATGCCTTCTGCACACATATAATTCTAATTATATCTATTTTTCATTGTATGAGGAAGTTTTTAAATGTCAGAGATTCTTCCTATTCATTAACCAGATTGGCGGTATTTCTGATGGATATATGCATTTTACCACAATTTTACCTATAATTTCAAATATTTAATTAATAAAACAATAAGAAATATTAAATATACTTCCCAGAAAAAGCTATCAGCATGTCACTAAAACTGTTGATTTTTGACACTGACATGTGTCATTTACAAACTATGTTATAAACATTGGAATTTGTCAACTGGTTTCCTTAGTGCCTTAGCCTCTGCGATTAGTTTACTCTATAAATTATAGTGTCTTTATCTCTAAATCTATACAAGATATAATAAAAATTTTAAGTGTATTAGATGGAGAATTTTATGTTCTTCAATATTTAATAAAAAAATTATATTTTGAAGATTTTTTCTAAAAAACTACTACTTCAGGTTGTTCAATGGTTACCAAAACCTTTTCAGCTCTTCCCAGGAATGTCAGATTGAGGAAACTGCAGTTAAATATTTTTTAAGTCTTATAGTTTTTGAGGAATCGTCCCTCCAACATCCATACATACACACACACACACACACACACACACACACACATACACATACACACACACATACACACACATACAGACATCATTTTAAAAATGTTATAATCGGATTCTAGGGACCTTAAATCGTGCTTATTCAATAAAATCTGGATATGCGAATTTTAGCATGAATCCAATACCTCTCTTAGCGAGAGGTAAAAAGTATAGTATATCAGCAGAACTCGAGGGTTCATAATAAACGATTTAAATAATAATAATAATAATAATAATAATATTATTATTATTATTTATTGCTCTACAGTTGAACCATTTACAGGACAATACAAAAGAACAGATAATAATAATAATATTAGGATATACCTACATAACACAGAAATTAAGAATTAAGATAATTGTCGTAAAAAAATAATACAGAAATTGCAGAAATATATCTTCATATATAATGTTTGCATTATACATGGGAGCAAGCGGGCGTAGCTCAACGTAGATGGCAGCATCATAGCCATGAACTGTTGATTTCACGACAGTGAAATTTTTTTTATTGTGTTTCATGGAATAATGTTAATTATTATAATTTTATTACGTTATATAACTAAAAATTCATCAACTATAATGATTACTTATATTTTTGCATATACCATAAGGACGCACCGTTAAATTTGTAAAATATTTTTTTTTCTAGCAGTTTGTCCAAATGCCAAACATCTAATTTTTAATGACAACGATTTCCCAGTGTGCTACAAAAAACATTAAACCCAAACCTAACTTGATTTCGCCGTGGAATCATAATACATGGATTTTCCTGTGCCCAATAATGTTTAATGTTTCGTTATAATGATTAAATAAGCCACAATTGGAAAAGTGAGATTCGTCAGTCCATAAAACGCGATTGATGAAATCATCATTTTGTCTCATGTGGTTAGTGAACCATCTGCCAAATATTGATCTACAGATATGATCATTTGGTCGTAATTTCTGGGCAATGTGTAACTTATACGAGCGAAACTTATGCTTTTTAAGAATTTTTGATGCTTTTGTATAGATACATTTACCAGAGCTTCTATATCCTTAATTGAAGTTCGGATTAGCCACCACACATGCCAATGCTAACTTTTAATCCTCAACTATCATAATTGGGATACAATTCGGATTTCTTAAACATCCATATCGCTGCATATTTGTATTCAATCTTCTAAATACACTCTCATTTGGTTGCATTCTCTCAGGAAAGTTATCGAAACAAGTTTGTGCTGCAAGACGGGCGTTTTGTAACAATGTAATAGTTAATAAATAAATTCACCAATTAAATTCAATAAACAAATATCTACAAATTTAATTACGACAGTATGACGTTATAATAAATTTTGTTTTATTATTTGTTACACACTGCATTTGTTTTTAAGCCGATTTAATTTGATTTTAAATTGAAATAATTAATATTTTGATTGAAACATATTTTGTTACACATTGTTGAAAAGAGAAAAAAAAGTTCTTTTTAGTAATGTAAAAATCTAATATGGCGCCTGTTTAAAATAAGAAAGTTGCTATTAATATCTTGGAAACAGCCATCTTGAATTTCATTCTGACTTTTCAGTTTGTCTTATCAAATCATGCAAATTTTATATGAAACATTTTTTTATTTCTTTTATAACCACGGAACTATTTGATTTTGTTAATATTCGCTATTTTTAGTTTTTTTTTTTTTAATTACTTTCGAGTTCAGAATTTATAATTTTCACAACGGAATCTCATTCAGCACTCTAAATTGAACAACATTGCCTATTTAACCGAGCCTCGTATACCGTGAGTATTTTATAACGTGAAACATTGGGTTTGTCATATCCATGGTTACGACTTGACATTTGATTGACAGTAATGTATTTGCCCGTTCCATTTAAAATGAAACATAGCGAACGAATTTGACATTTGATAAGACGTCAATAGAGGTTAATTTTGTTTAAATAACTATACCTGCTTTCTAAATTAAAATTAGTTGTAGAAAAAATATAGTGTGCACCTTATGCCCGAGTGATTTTTTGACTCGGCTAATTTATTCTGTCAAATTCATTCCCCATGTGTCATTTTAAATGAGACAGATACATTGCTGTCAATAAAATGTCAAATCATAATTTATAGGAAAATTCAACGGTTATGTCATATTGACAAGATGTTATTATTATTTTGTTTAAATAATTATACCTATTTTCTAAAAATTAAATTAGGTGTAGAAAAAATACTGTGTGCACCTTGTGCCCGAAATATGTTTAGTGCTCTCGAGTGGTTTTTTGACTCCGCTAAATTTCTTACAATATTTAAATATAATACTTCTGTCAGATTCGTTCCCTATGTTTCATTTTAAATGGAACGGGCAAATACATTGCTGTCAATCAAGTATCAAGTTGTAACTATGGATGTGACAAACCCAATGTTTCACGTTAAAAAATACTCACGGTATAGGCTCGTATGGTTTCCGAAATCCCAATGGAATACCACTTAATTTGGGATACCTGTATATATACATAGTTAATTACTCTTTCACTTTTGTTGGGGAATCTGTGTACACATAAATGTAATTCCAATTAAATTATTTAATATATATATATATATTTATTTATATCATTCATTAATTTGGAAACAAGTACAAAACTTACAATAGTTGGGAGCTGGTTGAGAGGTAGAAGCGAAAAAATAGTCATAGGACAGAAAAAATAATAATGCCGGTATAGTTCACGAAAATTTTATACGTTAGAGGTGGTAAACAGAAATCTCTTGATTTAAGCCTGGTGGGAAATAGCTTTCGAGAATTTTAGGATTACCGCAGGAATTATGCCTAACCAACCTACATTTTCATTAGCTATTCGAGCTGATTAACTTCCTCTTTATGTTGTACGGTTTCACGATTTTATTGTCCTTTGGGGTACGCGTCATTGCGGTAAGGCGCGGTGTAAAATTACGGTCATTTTAGAAATTCGTGTGCGGTTAAAACGCCGGAACGAAACTTGAGAAATTCAGTTTTGTTCGTTTTGCATGAAAGTTTGTAACTTGATGAATTGAACAGCTTGCTTGTGCTAGTGTTACTGCAAGATGCATTAAACTACTCTGGATGCGTATTGTTGATAAGTCAGTGCTAAGTTTCACAAGATGTTGCTTTTATTTTAATTTTATTCCTCCTACGCGGGGAATCAACACGGGGATTTCCGCTCCACGAATAAGCAAGAAAATCCGAAGGATAATCAACTACTGTCAAACAAAAGTAATTTGAGTCGTTGCAAACTTGAACCAATTCCGAAATTAAGAACTGCTTCACAATACACTAGGGAATAATTTGAATACCTTGTCTCCTCAACGAAAATTATAAACAGTTTCGCTAAATTATTCAAATGAAATCTAAAACAATTTGTATTGCCCAAAAGTTTTCAGCATTTTGCAAATTATTATGATTTAATAAAAAAAATTGCAATCTAGAATTGGTATCGGAATTTAGGCTCAATATTTTAAATACCACTCATCAGAAATCAACTTCGATGGGTTCAATAGGCTATTCCACAGTAATCAAAAATAGTAAAAGTTTATTGAAAATAAGAATGATAATAGTTAAAGGATAAGGAAAACCATATTTCTTTTATTATAAATTATTTCTTCTAGAAGACACGGGGAGTTTTGCTTTTGATAATGCAGGACATGTGCACGAGTGTTTGAGCAAATAGGATCCAAGTATGACCTCCGATTTTGAGTAGCCCCGCCCTAACTAAGAATATACTTCTTCGGGTTTGTCGGATCTGTTCGGTTGCTGTTCGGGTGACGTTCTAATTTCTTTATTTTTATAAAATGAGAAAAAAAGTGAAATAAATTAAGTGAAATAATTTATTTTATGTCTCTAATAATGAACTATAATATTACAATTTAAATATACATTATTTTGTAATTTGTTTAACAATTTTTCGTGGTTTGTGAACCACTGTTTGTTTACTTCTGGTATATCCACATTACCTACGTCACAAAGCAGATTTAAAATTCGGACATTAATATCTCGCTTATTTGGAGGAATTTTTAACTCGGACTTTCACATGTGGTCTTATATTTTTATGTATTTCAAGAAAAAAAAATTAAAAAAATGTCGTGGAATAGCCTATTATCTATTATCGAAACAACTCATCGGGAATTACTTCCGACATGTATCGGAAGATACCAACAACAATAGACGGCGGTGCCTGGCGCCATATTTGAGTTTTCGTTGATTCTCAAAACCGAGTTTCGTGCGTTAGGTTAGGTGTTAGGTTATGGATTTCATTTTACCGAACAAATGTTATGAAAAAATACTGAACAAAAAATGTTTTATTACTGAACAAATATATGTGAAAAAATACTCAACAAAAAATATTATTTACTGAACAAATATTCAACAAATGTAAAAAATACTGAACAACTTTGTTCTGTCATTTTTATCTCCCGCTACCCTTGGTAAGGGAGGTATAGGGATCGTGCTAAAAATCGCATATCTATATTTTAGTAAATATCTACGTTTTATGATCTCTAGAATCTAATTTTAACATTTTCACGATGATGTCTGTATGTGTATGTGTATGTGTATGTGTATGTGTATGTGTGTGTGTGTGTGTGTGTGTGTGTGTGTGTGTGTGTGTGTGTGTGTATGTATGTGTATAGATTTTGTCATTTTTTCGAATTTTGTCAATATAAAAACTAAAGATTATTGATTTTTCTACAGTTATATATTAATACTTTTGATGTAAAAATAAACACAATTCCTTTGTTATACAGTTCATATTTCAAATGTATGTAACTGAAAGATAAATGTTACTGTCGAAAAACTAATCATTTCAAATTAATAATGGGGACATTTTAAAACGAAAATAGTAAATAAAGCAATAGTATGCAAAGAAACTTAATATAGTTTGCAGCATTAGTAAATACGTACAAATAGGTATGTATTTAACACGTTAACTGTCCCCACAAGGAATTTTTTTTGGGCCCACCACGTCCAACTGCTTTTTTGTAGTATTTTTATTTAATCTATATAGAATATCATATTTTACCTAATCACATATGATGCAGCCGAGTAAAAGAAGGTCAGTTTGTACTTCCATTAGACGTCCATAAACCAAACAGAACCGTGAATTCAGCGTGCAGCACACACAAGCAAAAAGTGTACGGGTAGGCAAATGAATTATATGTGTCTCATGGGACAGTCAACGTGTTAAATTAATAAAAATTAAATAGCGGGAGGTATTGTGTTAGCCACATCAGATTTTTATATATACTTTTTGAGCAACCCTTGTATTTTAATAATACGAGTATATTAAAAAATATTTTCTCTAGATTTGGTCGTTTCATTTCACATTGGAAAATTTCTTACTTATTCGATTGTATATAAATCTTAAATTAGTATTGTCAAAATATTTGTGTTTTTCTTATTTTAATTGACACTGATGAGTGATGACAGTGACAACACCCTGAAAATCTGATTCTTTGAACTTTAAAGTGTATTTGCATAAATCACAGCTCTATTTTTAGCTAAGTTTTAATACCTCCTTACGTAACCGGGAAGTACTAGTATGTATTTAGTATTTATGTATCAATTTTCAGAGAAGTGTGCTAATGGGTAAATGCAAAATTGCAAATCTTGTTAAAAATTATCGTCAAAGTTATGAGGTAATACGATATACTTAGAATATTGAAATTTGCATATTTAAAAAGTGTTTATATAGTAATAATGTGTTTATATAATAATGATCGTTTTATGAAACTAGGTGCTTATCGCAAAATTATATATTATATTCTACATCACGTCACTATGTTGTTCATAAGCAGTTACAATTTTTATGTTGTCAAAGTGAATGTAAAGACAGGATTATGCAACTTTTAGATCGGCCCAAATTCGTACATTATATTTGACAATGTATTGTTCTAGTGCTAGTGTATATACGTATTACATAAGTTGTAAACTAATTGTAGAGTCACGCCTCAGGTTATAATGTGAAAATCTGATCCCGACAAAATTTACTTTCTGTTGTAAATAATCCATCAAATTACAGTTTAGCTTTCATGTATTAAATCGATTATGGCATAGTAATAAGCCGCTATTGGCTGAAAATTTCACGCTATATATTAATGCGTTGAAGTATATGAAAGAGGATTTTGTTACGATTTGTAGTTTGAAAACACTTAAATAATATTTTTTCGTACTGAATTTTTGATATTTTTTATTAAATAAAATGTCTAAAAGTATTACAGTAGTAATTTACAACGAAAAACGTTACCCAATATTGATAAATAATCTGAAATTAATTTATCAATTTCTGTTACGATTATACCGTTAAATTTTTAATTTTTAGCTAAAAAAAAAGTTCCTTTGCATATAGGTAACTATTGCTTTATTTTCTATTTTCTTTTTAAAATGACACCATTATTAATTTGAAGTGATTTTATTTAATTATTTAATTATTATAACAAATTCTATTAGTTAAGTTATGATAAATGAATTTTTAACAAGTGGGTGGACTGATGTGAAGGGCTCGTTCATAAAGGCACCGAAATACAATAGTGTGATATATAAAAGTCTGTACAAGTTCTGATGTTGGGTGCATGATAATAGGAAAAACTGTTTATTTGAAAAAGAATGAATTGATATAGTGTACAATTCAATTTAGTTTATTGGCCTGTAAAGGGAGTGCTACAAAATTATTGAACAATATTGCATAATAATATAGAATATCTAGGGGCCGTGTACATAATAAATATATGTACACTAACACAAGAACACAGGAACATGCAACTTCTTTAGCATCTGTTTGTAAATTTGCTGATAAACTCTTTAAGAAGCCAATATTTACTTAGTCTTCCTTCCGTTTCGTCTACGCTAACAAGAACTTTATACCAACAGCAGTAGAGGGGAAACGGGAAAAGGGAAGTCAACTCTTGCCTGCGTGTTGGTGCAGTGAAAGGAGTATAATATACGCGTGGGACAAGTTCGATCATTTCCGGCGTAGCAAACATATGACTACCGCCCGCACTCGTACTCGTTTGTTTGTTCCTTAATTTACCATCGTAAATTACCTGGGTACTGGGTAAATACCAGTTTAATTCCAGGTAAACGAGTCTCATTAAATATTTATATAGTATAGGGAAGTTAAGCTAATGTTTAACAAGAGGGAGGAATCAATGTTGTTTGTCATGGTAACAATACAATTACATATTGACATTGATTTTTAAATAAAAAGTTAGATTACACTAATAATACTGTTATTGCAGTTGAACTTAATACAAATATATTTTTCCATTTCCGACTTCGAAAGTGAATTTTGCTACGTTAGCAACATAATAAGTAATGCAAAGTGAAACGTGCTAGATTTCTCGTTAAATGTTATCAAGTGCGAAATTTTCATTTACATGACCAGAAAAATAGAGTGGATTATTAGATTTCAGTGAAAAATTCATATTTTCAAACTTTTCTGTATCACTAATAGCCAGTTACACCGCTTACAGTGAAATTGACAATATCGTATCGAAACGAAATGTCAAATGTGTTGTAATATTAATGGGAAAATTGCGTCATTTCACAGTTCATTTTGTTTATTTAACTCTTAGTTAAAATTTTAACCAGATATTGAAAATACCGGTCCTAAATGGCTTTTGATTATTTATTCAAACGCACACACACACACACACACACACACACACACACACACACACACACACGCACGCACGCACGCATACAGACATCTTAAAAATAGTAAATTCGTATTCTAGGGACAAAGACAATACCTTCCTTACCTAAAGGTGACGGAAGGTAAAAAATTGTTTTTTTGCAATTATCTAGTAACCTACGAGTATAAGAAAACAAATACACCTTCGACCTAGGCTCTCAAAGATCCGAACGTCTAAGAAAAGTCTCATTTAATTGAAGCTATAGTTCTTATAATTTTAAATGGAACTAATAATTTTGCTCGTATACTATTCTGTGAGTATCGGTTTTGAGAGTACACGTGGCAAAGAGGCAAAGTAATTATAACGCGTAACTCTACACTGGCGGATATGCACCATGGAAATATTTTATGAGAATAATTCATCGGTTATAGGGACAATAATATTCATTTGCACTGTCAACGGTGTTTATGACTCTATTTCTAGCGTATATTTCTTGTGAGCTAAATTTTAATGTATGTTCCAGTATTTTTACCATTATTAACCTCATTTCAAAGGTATGTTAAAATTAGTTTAATATCATAATAATAAGAACTTAAGATGGTACTACCATGGAAGCTATTTACGATAGGTTTTAATGAAATTTAAGTACATATATTACTTCTCATGAGTTTTTACACATATATACAAATTTTTAAAAAGGTGTACCATTCGCGAGCGAGCTGATATCTATGAAACGAAAATACAACGAGAATACATTGGCAATATAGAAATGTTGTTAAAATATCTTTCAAAACTCATATTAACAATTAGAATAATACTACCTTTTAGTTTAAGTTTTATATATATATATGTATATATATATATATATATATACAGGGTGTCTCTTAAATAGGGGGACATGGATTAACCACAGATTCCTGAGGCTAAAATAAGATGATTTAACTAAACTTGCTTCTACCGGAAAGTGTACCATTTACCCAGAATTCTGCATCAAAGTTCTTCGAAAAAAAATTAATTTTGCTCATAATAACTGGACGCTTTATACGATTTGGATGAAATTTGGTATGACACTTCATATGGTTATAAATAAGTCATCTTTTAAGGTGATACTTGTTATTATTAGTGAACCACTAGTTTATGAAACTTAGGTGTCCCAACATTGATTAGACCGTAACTTTTTAATGGCCACGCCGATAACATGAAATTATTTTTTTTCGGAAAGATACATTCAATAGTAAACTTTTCTCTCTCTGTTTATTTTGTGATATCTGTTACGGTTCAGACAGAAAAAATAAAACCTGAGTGACTGCACCGTGATTTTTTTTTAAATAAATTTAATCTAGTAATCTATCCAAATGTCAAACAACGAATTTTTAATGACAGTGACAATTGTTCATGGGTTGTCAAAAAATTCCTTCGCAATATTCAAAAACTAGTAACATCTGTTTGTTCGGCCTAATAGTATTTTACTACCATTATTATAAATAACACGAATAAATATGTTAGCCCACTCCTAAATAAGTTGAGAAGATTGACAACTCGTTACTGTCATTAAAAATTAATTGTTTGACATTTGAATAGACTGCTAGATTAAATTTATTTTAAAAAAATTCACGATGCAGTCACTCAGATTTAATTTTTTTCTGTCTGAACCGTAACAGATATCACAAATTACACAGAGAGAGAAAATTTTTATATTGAATGTATCTTTCTGAAAACAAATAATTTTATGTTATTGACGTGGCCATTAAAAAGTTATGGTCTAATCAAAAATTAATTTTTTTTCGAAGAACTTTGAAGCAGAATACTGGCTAAATGGTACACTTTCCGGTAGAAGCAAGTTTGGTTAAATCGTCTTATTTTAGCCTCAGGAATATGTGCTTAAGCCATGTCCCCCTATTTAAGAGACACCCTATATATATATATATATATATATATATATATATATATATATATATATATATATATATATATAGTGACGGTGGTCACTAGTTTTGAATTTATTCTTCATGTTTAACGTTGTAGTCTTGTGGTTAGCATGTCAGTTTTTTGCTAAAGTTTGATTTTTTAAATCAAAGTTCAAATCCCACAAGTAAAAATATTGTTTTTCATTTTTTATTGGTTTGTATTGTTTTGATTTAAGCATACAATATAATTGTGTGGTTATATTGTATGTCGTTTGTTGTAAAATATATTGTTGTATTTTGTTTATAGCTGCTAATGTTTATAAAATTGTTGTTTATCTGTCAGCTATTGTGTGGTCGAGTGGCTACTGCGCTTGACCAGCACGCTAGATATCGTTGGTTCGATCCTACATAAAACTGTATTTTTTATATTTTTATTCAAACTTAGCGAGAATTTGCAGGATGACTAAAAACGTGTTTGAACCTTTTTTGATATTTTTAACGGTTTTTCGGGGTATAAATACGAGCTCGAGCATTAGTTTCAGGAAGAGAAAGCGTCCGTCGTCGCCGTTACAAATGGCGCCCGAGCAGGGACAGCGTCCGCGCCGCCGTTACAATAAATATATATATATATATATATATATATATATATATATACACGTTTTCATTAAACGTTGGTTTTAATTAAAACATATATACAGAACTTAAATTAAAAGGTATTATTATTCTAATTAGGAGTACGGTCTCACAAGGAAGGTTTTTTTTTTGTAGTAACTCACATAATAAACGACAGATTTGTATAGAAAACGACAGTTTATACATGAGTTAAAAAAAACCGTCCGGTTACCAACTACTTTTACAGTCTCTTCGAAAGTTGGAAAATATGTGATTTTCGATGGAATTTTTGCATTCATTGAAACGGTTATATATTTTTCTTGAATATATTTAATGTTTATTATTTTTACATGAAATTTACAACAATTTAATTTTCTAAATAACCCTAAACTTTTAAAAATTTAGAATATCTATTTTTATAAATTCTTTTACTTACGGAAACTTTTGTATGGGACTGTCATGAAAGAACCACCTTAAATTTTCAATTAAAAATCAGAGTAGACTTTTGAATGTCTGATACATAAATTGTATTAAATTCAATATTACATTTTCTTGTCTTGTTAAAGATGTAAATGGCCATTTTGCATCCATTAGTGAGTTCGCAGTAAAGGCAGTAATCAGAGGTTGCTAATTGATTAATTGAAATGCAGTGCACTATGAAATTATGTTTCGCTATGAACCCATTAAATACTAATGTAGACATGACATGATACTAATAGGAAATTCTAACAAAGATACAAATGTGCCTAAACAATTTAATTGATATGGGCAAACCATACGGTAGCCCACACTGCGAAACACTCAAAACTTTAAATGGATTGGAGGTTGAAAATAGAGTAGTACTAGAATTAAATTACTTTAATAACCTTTTGCTACCGTTATAATTATTATCTTTGACCATACTTCTGAAAGCATTACTGTATTTCTCTCCTTGGCTACATTGGTAAACAAAAGCAGTTGTTCTTGTAAGAAGATTTACCCGTAACTGCATTTGAAACAATCGTAGAATGAGAACTTTAGTACTTGAGACAAAACCCACATGAGTAATACGAGTAAATCTAAGGGAATTCTGGGAAAAGCAGAAACTTTGGCACTGCTTTATGTAATAAACGTATACGAGTATAGTTGTTCGGGTTAATACTTTGGTTGCAATTGCATAAATTCCTAATGTTACGAAATGTAGATATTTTTCGCCATGCAGTATAAGGTATAAGGTTTATAAGTATAGCAACTGAATACTTCAAATAGTTCAAAAAAATAATAATCCAGCACCTACAATCAATGGCGCGTTATCCTTTGGGCAAAATGGGCATTTGTCTAGGGCCCCAACAAGAAAGGGGCCCCAAAATCAATGTTTTTTTAAACTCATTATTAAAATAAGAATATCGAAATTTAAATATAACTCCCTTGTATTTGTAAATTGTTTAAATGTGATTTGTGATCAGTTGGTATCAGAAATTAATAGACGAATTGAGGTATACGAAAATATTTTGAATAATTTTGCTATTTTAACAAACTTAAGGGAAATATAGAGAAAAAGAGAGTAATAACTTCGTTATGAATTTAATAAATACATATTCAAGGAAAAATTAACACGTTTATACAATTTGCAAAAACTGAAGATTAAAGGAGAATTAATTTCTACATATCCTAATGTGAACATAATTTTTAAAATATAGGTACTTATTAATTCCTATTTCCAATGCAGAGCGATCACGCATGTTCTCAAAAGAATTAAAAATTTTACTAGAAATTCATTTGGCCAAGAAAAGTTATATAATTTGGCAATATTATACCTCGAGTATGATATTTCAGAGTTGATTACAATGAACTAATAAACAAATTTTCATCTCAAAAAATCATGAAAAGTGAAAATTAATAAAATTGCATGTTCGCCAGCCCCAAATTACGCCCAACGTAAAATGTCTAAATTCAGCGGTGTACATGGGGCCCCAAAATCAAAATTTGCCTGGGGCCCCACGAAGTTATAACGCGCCACTGCCTACAATGGGGTATTCCACTCAAATTTTTTTATTATTTTAAATAAAACTTCATTCAGTTTTGAAGCAATTCGTAGTATTAAAAGATCTTAATTGTTCCTAGTTTAACAGTATTTTATTTTCGAGAAATCAGTGTAACGTCACATTTCCCCTATACTTGTCTTTCTCACACACACTGCTCTGAGTACGCTGCGAGAGAAAGATAACAATTGTATGACGTCAATTTTCCCTTTTAGCAAATGTGAAATATCTCGTAAAGTAATTATTTAAAAAAATGTTTTCATTGTTTTAACTATTGTTTATTGAGCCATACTTTATGTTAAATTGAAATTTTTAAAATTTTTTTGTTATGGTGGAATACCCCATTTGTAGGATACAAAGGGTCATTTTATAAATTTTAATTTCCTCTAAAAACTATATAAAATTTTTCTTAAAACATAACCTATACGATCTCAATAAATAAAAACATTACCTTCTGTGTCATTTTTGTAAAAATGAGTAAATGAAATCAAATTTCAGAATGCGTAATTGGTTTGACATTATAGGATCGAGTACCAGATTTCTTCCCGTTTAATTTACATTGACTGTCACAGAGGAGACTGGCTATTTTTAAGTTATGCTATTAAAATTGAAATAATTGAACTAAAAAGGATAAGTAATTATTGCATTATTATAATATGGACAAATAGAAGTAAGAAGAGCTCAAATAAATTTAATATTCTGAATTTATGACATTATTATTATTATTATTAAAATACAATACCCAACAGGCTTATGCCCAATTCTAGAGTAAGGAGAATGATAAATTAATAAGAGAAAATACTTTTTTTTATTTCCTGAACTGAATTGTGGAAAATATCAATCTCACTTTCAATGGTAGTGTATGATTTAACCATATGATGAATAGGGGATTTTGAAAGAATATTTGATTTAGCTGTTTTTAAATAGAAGATGGTTTTAAATCTCGACGACAATCTGTTGACTTGGATGGAAAGTCGATTGTTAATATACATACAGTCAATGTCGTTATTGATAATTTTATACAATAGGATTACTGCAGAAACTTGTCGTCTTTGTTCGAGTGAGGCTAAATCGAATTTTTCTAAAAGTTGTGATTGCGGTGTACCTCTTTGCGGATAAACTCCTTCCAGAATTAAGTTGCAAATTTTACAAACTTTCTTTGTACTTACTCTAATGACTCTATTTGATTACTTTGTGTCGGATTCCAGATCACCGAACAGTATTCAAGGTGAGGACGAACGAGTGCAACAAACAAAAGACGTAATGTACCCAAACTGGAAAACATATCGCAATTACGGATTATGAATCCTAAAATTTTAATGCGGACGATGTTTTATTTGCAATATGTGTACTAAAAGAAAGTTTTGGATCGAAATATACCCCAAGGTCGCAAATTATTTCTGGTCTGTGCAATATATTATTGTTTATAGAATAGTCAAAATTGACAGGATTTTGTTTCTTAGTAAAAGACATACACTGACATTTTTCAACATTAAGAAAAAGCTTATTGGCATTGCACCATTGAAATATAATATCTAAATTATCCTGTAATAATAGACAGTCATTTATGGAAGTTATACTGCATAAGAGTTTTATATCATCTGCATAAAGTAAGTAGTTAGCAGTAAGACATACGGTAATGTCATTAATGAAAATATTAAACAAAAGGGGTCCCAAAACTGAACTTTGGGGCACACCTGAATTCTGAGGGAAATACTCTGAATGATGTCCATTAATACACACAAACTGAAGTCTATTACTTAGATATGACGAAATGAGTTGTAAAAGACAATCGGAAAGGCCATAAAGTTTAAGTTTTTGTAAAAGAATCCCATGGTCTAATTTGTCGAATGCCTTGACAAGATAGGTTAACCAACTTCGAAGGTGGAAATATGTGTCAGATAATAGGTAAAATGTAATATAATAGAAACTTCAATATGCTTCGGTCATTAATCTCTCATTAAAATAATAAAATATGATGATTACCTATGCAAAATGCGGGTAAAACTCCCTTTTAAGCCCACCTGCTCACCCAGCTGTTGCCACCTCACGTTTCAACTGTTTGCTCGCCGAATCTGTCGCTTGGAGCAGTCGCGTTGCATGCGTCTCGGAAGCTCGGAACGATTTACCATCGAAATTGTATTTTCCCAAAGATTTTTCCTATTTTCTTTATTCGCAAACATTCCGGATTCCGGTTATGAAATATTAATAGTCCTTCACTCGCTTAAGGGATTGCTAAGTTTACAGACGCGTGATTTTTATCCTTCAACAGAAATAATATAGGTTGAGTATTTTACGAGGCGCATAAATCTTACAAATGAAAATACGGATGTTGTTTTCCACAGAAATAAACTAGAGAAACGTTGTAGTAATTTGATTATGTTGATATACGTATTCGAATATACTCGTAGATTTATACGCAAAAGATTTTCTTACATTTGTTATTGTCTTCGCTTTTTACGTCTATACAACTGCTTGAAATACAATATTCCCTCGAATATTCCAATGACCACGAACATATGGTGCTCACGAACGGTAACTTATTCGTATTTATATGCTCTAATGTTCTCTAAAGTATGTAGAATATTTATATAGGATGTCGGATATAATGTGAGATCTACAGTCCGTTTCTAAACTTCTAATCAAACTTTAATAGTTTGCTTGAAGGTTAGGTCTAGTGAAAAATGTCCTATAAGTGCAGAGTGAAACAAAATCGAGTTCCTTGTATAGGATGACCATTTTATCGGTTGCCGTCTGAAAGTTTAACAATAGACAACATAGAATACATTTCACTAACCACTTCGTGAAAATATTAATATTTTAAATGGAATAATTACAGTATGTAAGAGCAGAACAAAATTTTAAAAACCAAGTCACTTTATGAAAAGTAGCATGGGTTGCATATTCATGAATTTTTAGACAGGAACGGATAAATGGGCAACATCTATATATACCTACATAAAAAAAAAATAATGGGCGCTACAGAAAATACAAAAGTCTTTACGGGCCAACTTTTTAAGACAAATTTAATAGTCACTACAGGAATTTCTAATCTTTTGTTTTTGAACTACAGGCTGAAACTTGATTTTCGCTTATTTGAAAAATAGTTCTTATCTCGCTTATTATCAGAGATTTTTTGAACGGTTTATTCCGTAAAATAACGTTGTGTAATTATTTTCAAAAATTAATAGTTCTTGAGTTATCACATACATAATATTTTTAAATAGGAACATATGCTGAAAGTAGTCTATAATCTGTTTCCTTATTTTATAAGCTTTTCAATTATGTATAACAAGTCTACTTTCTTTCGTCTTAACCATGATTGAATTATTAATTTGTGGGAGTGAAAAAAAAAATATTGAAAATTATCAAGAAAAGAAATTAAAAAAATCAATTATACATCATCATTTGTTTATTTCTAATGTTATTTTCCTTTTTTTCCAGTTTTGAAATTTATATAATTCAGAAAGCATATTAAACTACATTTTTCAAATTGTAGTACTTACTTGAAAGAACGACTTTTATAAGACATGTTATTCGCACGCGCGTTAAAATTTAGATAACGAGCCCTGACTCTGTTGATTTGAAGAAATTTGTATTTGATGGTAACATTGGATTGACATTTATTCCATTATTTTAAAGTTCATTTCTATTCTGATTTATGGTGTTTGAAAATTTAAGTAAATGTCATCTATAGTACTAATCTACTAAAACAAAAAATTGAGGCTCTTTCCGGTACGCAGTTGACTTTCGTAATGAAATATAAAAAATAATTTTGAGGACATTGAGAATCATAAACAAATTATCTGAAATTGATTGGCTTGGCTAAGGGGCCGGTTTTCTAAAGAAATTTTATCTTCACTTGAAATTTAGTTATCAAGTAAATTTAATGAAATGGACAAAATCAGTTTTTCTGTTCTTATGACATTTGTATCATTGCTGTCAAAAAATGAGTTGCATTTTTTTCATTTCATTACATTTACTGTCGAAGTACATTTTAAGTGAAGATTTAATTTCTTTATAAAACCATGCATTACTAATGTTTTTTCTCGATCGCCCAGAAAATGAGTTCTTTCTGATCACTATTTAGACCGGAAAGTCCTTCTTTGCTGAGCTAGCTCGGAAAGTACTTTACCGATCCCGGGACCGGTAAAGCTAAATGTTTCCATGGAGATCAGTTGTTTATTTATTTCTTATTTGCTCGCAGTAAAAAATAAAATAATACTTTTTTATTCTTTTTTCAGGATCGCAAAAAAAATATTGTACCCAACATGACCTGAAAGTGTCTATACTGGGCTCACAAGCTTCCAAAGCTCGCCTACGGCTCGCTCTGGAATATGCTTGCTCACCCAGTAAAGTATCACTTTCAGGTCTTGATACGTAAATTACTATTACAAGTCTACGGAATTCACAATTCACAGATATTTATTCTTGCATGCCTGGATTTTACTGGATTTAGAGGCTTTCGAGACTCTCCTCGTTATAAATATTTCCTACTTCATCTAGCAAAATGACATTTTCGAGAAAATATTTCTAGAGGTAAATTTTCAGAAATTAATAACAAAAATCCATAACAATAGTTATACGCCCTTAAAAAAAACAATAAATTGTGTATGAATGAAAAGTCAAATGAATTATAATATATTGCTGTCAAAATTTCAATTTCCAATTTTTGTTTAAGCCTAGCTTAAAATTTAAGCTTTGTTAGTGCAACTGATCATTAATTACCTAAACATTTTGTAGCTTTGCATCGGCATTTGTTATTTATATGTAAAATGGATTAATTCGTCAAAGCTTTTTTATAAATTTAAAATACTGAAGTTTATTTGATTTATTTTATAAAAGAATTGCCAATACATTATTTATTATTTACATTTTGCTTCCATTGGAAAATAACAAACCTTGTTAACAATCTCTCCTCGTATTTGCAATTTTTCGGTAGAGTGCTTGCCCAATTATCTTCGTGAACAAAAGAGTTTGATTAATCTTCCGAAAAATAATAAGTTTGTTAAGATTATGTAAGATTTAGGTCACGGGTCGACTATTGGTATCGTAAGTGGATAGTGATTGGCCGATTGCGGTTTATACGAACCCGGGTCACGTTTCACGATATTGTCTTTTATTTCCGCATTTAATTAAAAAGAAGAATTTGTGATAAATTCAAATGAACGCCGAGTGCAAATCGATGTAATAATTAAAGTAATGAAAAATTAGTTCGCCGCTGTGTTAATTTCATAAATTCTATTACGGACAAGTATTTGATAGGAATTTTTAATTGGAAGGATAAAAACCGATTATAGATTGCTTTGGCGAACACTTCAATAGTGTTGATAATCGGAGTTCAAATTCAATCGAAGGAACTTTTTATCTTTCAAAAGTTGATGAGCTTGTGATTTTTGTAGAATAGGGTGTTTTTTTATTTCTTATAGTCCTTTATTAAACTAACAGAAATAAATTAAAAGTTTTTAATTAGTTAGCAAACGTACAGCCGTGATTACATTTAAATACAAATAATTTTCATCCATAAATAACAACGAGGCAACAAATTTTTAACTTATTATTTTTTCTTCACTATTTACATATAATATATTTTTTTATTAAAGTTCTAATTGTTATATTGCAAGAAATTTACTAGGATGTCATATTTTGAAAATTTTGGTACAGCAGAAGTATCCATCTATGGTATGGTCAAGGTATGGTCCATTTGTTCTCGCCATATCATAACTTCAAAAGGCATAGCAGTGTTCTTCCCATTCTACCAACTTATTAGGAAAAGAGCACAACTGAACGGCATTTTTTCGGATTCTAAAGTTTTTGATCAATGTATATACAAAAAGTATGCATAAGAAATATGTCAAGACATTTTCAGACCTGTTCAAGCAAGTCAGCTTGAACCAGATTTCTTCCTGGACATGAAATAAAATTTAAAAAATGTATGGACGAATACAGTAAAATAATTACATATTTTTGGCAAAAAAAATATTAAAAATTTCTCAAAATGTTTTATTTTAATAAAAATGATGTGTGTTTCATACATATTCATGTAGATACACATAAATATTTAGTTAAGGAAAAAAATTTAGTGGCTGTATCAGTGGAAGGTTTTCTGGGCTTTGGTTTTAGTATATTTTTTTTTTAAATCAGTCAAGCTTACGTATATTTGGTTTTACACTTCATCAGGACACTGAAGTAGAAATACAAATAATTTTACAATGTAATATATAAATTTGATTTAAATAAACTTACGTTTTGGTGAAGTTATTTGAAAGTCATTGAATTATGTAAAAAAATGGAAGAATTTTGACATCGACATTTATATGGATTTTATTTTCACAAATTTTGAATAATATAAAATTTCTTTCGTTTAGTAGTATGTACTATAACTGCATTGAAGTTGTGACGTCATATCGGTATAACGCTAATAGTTTTTAATAAATAATAAATGAAAATTTTGTATTTTAAAAATATTTTGGCAAAAAAAAATATAAAAAATTAGTCATATTTTCATATGGCAAAATATACCTTTGTTACTTTTGTTTAGTACCGGACCCTATTGTCATTCAAAATGTTACCTATATTTAATTGTACTCAAAAAAGATTATTATATATTAAAATGTGAATTATTTTTCCAGAGTTTTACGACAATAGTACTGATAAACATAAAGGTTCTCTACTTTAAAAATCTATGCAAAACAATTCAGTCTTTAACGAATAAACTCCGTGATGCCATGTTAATGTGATTATTTAGATAAAAGAGATATTATGCTAAGTACATATTTCATGATGTATGCATATACAAAGTTTTATCATATTACTTGCAAACATAGTTTACATATTTAGCATATCTTTACACATCTATGCTAAAATTTACATTGAATGCACTTTGTAATGTTTAATAATAAATATTGTAATTATTGTTACAGTCATGACAGACAAATGGATCTCGAAACTGAAGTATTTAAAACAGTTTTAATTGTTTATTTTTGTAAAATCAAAATTTGCTACAGAACAAAATAAAAGTAAAAATAGTATGAATGTATAATTGTTAATAATACATTACATTGTCCGTTAATAAAAAAATGTACAGTTTCATATTATGCTGTAAAATTTTTAATTTGAAATTTCAATTATTAAACCCTAACAGATTTAAATTTTTATTTCTTTTTCATTTTGCTAAAATTGATTGAACGCTTTTTTAAATAAATATTGTAGAATGTAAACACCAATTATTTCTGCAAATAAAAAACATAAATGTGATGTCTATTTATATTAAACCTTTTTTATTATTGGCAAATATTTATATTTTAAATTGCTTTTTGTTCTACAATAATTGTCTATTGAACTATTTACCCTTAACATTTGATTGTTAGATAATATGAAACGGAACTGTTTCCTCTATAATGACACTAATCATATCAAATTTCTTGTTAGGGATGCTCAAATTCGAATTGTTTTTATGCAAACGTGTTTGTTTGTTTTCCATTAACCCTCAGGATTGGAACACGAGAGAAAACGACAGAATACAATGAAGTCTGTTTACAGTCAGGCAGAACCAGTTGCAATAGAATTTCACTTTTCATTAGCAAATTGACAATAGAAACCACTAAATGCAATTAATTGTTTGGTTTGGCAGCTTGCATCATTTCAGGAAATTAGTTTCAATTGAATAATTAATAATAAAAATGTGATATAAATGAAATTTAATTTTTTAAATAATAATTTTAAATTTTTAATTTAAATTTGCCTTTATTGCTTTCTTGAGAACTATAAAAGATTCAAGGTTTTGAAAGACTACTCGTGTTGTAAAAATAATATAAAAAACATAAAATTGAGCCAGTTGGTTTACAAAATACAAGATGCAAATTTCATATTTTAAGTGAGAACATATATTTTTTATACGGAATTTAATTTTATTCTGAATTCAGTTAATAAAAAATTTGATTTTATTATTAAATTCATGTATGCGCGCAGAATAAACCATATAACTTATTCAACATGCTATTAGATTATTTAAAAATTGCCTCATCAGAAATGGGGTCCTGTGGCCGCGTGCCTGAGTGTCTGGTCGCGAACCCGGGGGAACCGAGTTCGATCCCGACAGACGCCAAATATTTCCAATTTTAAATGGCACAAAAGTGACTCCTGTGGTGTACTCTCCACCCCAGGTATGAGTGTCCGTGAGGTGACGCCTGGTAAGCGCCCACACGGTAAAATATATCGTCATCATTACCGATGTCTACATGTGTTGTAGATACTGGCACACCCAGAAATGGGTAATATGCCGTGATGATATATTTATATTTATTTATACTCATCAGAAATTCATTCCAGTCATAAATAATGGTCATTTACATTTTCATAATTGAAAAATGAATGTTTGCATCTTTCGGATAATATATATGTATTACCTACTTTGTTTAAAATGGCAATAATACATAACTGTTATTAAAAGGATATCATAAAAACCATAATTATGACTACCCACTGTGACGCCCATATAAAAATAAAAATAACTTTAACGTCATAATTCAAATTACCTATAACAATTATAGATAAATTTGAATATTGCTATTACCATACCATAGGCAAATATCGTAGGCAAATTTTAACTATATTAATCAAAAAGACAAAAATATACATAAATTAATGAGCATTAGTGAATTTTTTTTGTTTAAATATTGATTAGATCGCAAACTACAAGCGACTAAAGCTAATTACTAATTCGTTATGAAACTTCAAAATAAACAAACACTAGCACTAGCGCCATCCGCAGTCACACTTTGTGTCATAATATTGTCATACTGTTTGTACTTATGTACTTATTTCAACAGTTTGTCGTTCACTGGTCAGTACCTGCTACGTCACGCACCAAATTCTTGAACTTTAAAAATTCATATCTCGCTTATTACGTAAAATATTTATGCCGCGTTTGCACTAAAATTCTTATTTCATCCTATTCTTACAGAAAAAAATATTTTAAAAATGGTATAGGACCCTAATGACCCTATTACGTAGACAATGTGGCATAAACTTGCATCGTATTTGTTCGGTGAGTCAAGTTATTACATCGGCTAGACGCTAGTTTAGTAGTAATTAGCTCCCAATTTTAAACAAAACTGACGAGTCCGTGGATATGGGCTTTGGACTATAGCCAATTATAAACATCAACGTCCCTTATTTTCTTTTTCTTATTTCCTTTTAATGTAGCTGATGCTGAACTATAACAATATAAATCTTCATATTTTGAAAAATTTAACATTTCAAGAATGAAATATTGTAGAAATAGTATTTCGGGCAAAACAAAATGTACTTATTGCCGTACAAGAAATCTATTTTAGAGTGAAACAAAGTTCTGCACTACAAATTGCTAACAATTTTTGTTATGTTTCATTGTGTACTATTCACAGAAGTATAAAGAATCCTACTACTTTTAGGAAACATATTTGCCTTTCGAAGAAAATATATTAAAGTGGTTACCATGCATGCATCTGTCTCAGATTGAAGTATAAAAGCCTTTTGCAAGGATCGAAGTGTAATTCCACTTTTGTGAAGTACTTCTCTGTATAATGTTGGAATTCAAATAGAAATATTTGAGTGCAAACAGCGCTTTACCTGCTCTAGAACTGTGCTTTGTACTCCACGTGACATATTCCAGTGCATGCAATCTCGCTGCATATAAATATCGAAAACGCCTGACAGTTTTAGGTTTACGTGTTGTAAATGAATCGTTTACGTCATGTAAAGTGTCTCTAACTGCAGAGGAAAAGTGAGAAAACTACTTAAAAAGCACAAATGCAAATGTGATTAGTACAGACATTAATCTTGCTGTTACTTATTGTTATAGCTTTGTTATTGTGTACTGTTCTCAAATTTACATAACTGTTATAAGATAAAATAGAATTGTTATTTTTCCCATATTAGAGAAAATTACAGTGCATAGCTTATCGAATTTCATCGGATAATTTTGCAACGTGTAATTTCTCTTTGTTTTCTTAAAAATATATGTTTGTTATAAATGATATGATAAATAAACTTGTACTAAACACGTTCAGATCTTTGCCTCATTTAGTTTATATTAATTATTATTTATAAACCATCTGAGATAGTACAGTGGTACCATTTCCGCTTGGTATACTAAAGGTATCGAGTTTGAATCCCATTAGACCACCAGGATATTTGTGTGCGTTTGTATAATCTCATCTTCTTTAAAAAGATAAGAATTAAACTTTTATAAGAAAAACTGTTTCATCTTTATCTACTGCCGCCGGGTGTTTTCGACCTGTCACAATTATTTGCACCAAAGTTGAAATATCTACGTACCACATATTATCGTTAGTTTTGAAACGTAAAGGAGTAAATTAAAATAATGCCAAGTGCGCGAAATGTTTGTTCAGTTCATGACAGTGAAAGTTATTCGAATCTATTTGCCATTCCATTTGTACCTTTTTTGTCTCGTGAAATATTTTAACGTTTATTTGAAGAATTTATTTAACTTTTTTTTATTATTTTGAACTGCCAAAGAATTAAGCAAACCATATTTATATTTAATTTAAATCTTTATCTAATATCAGACAGTTCGCGAATTTTTCGAAATATCAAAAACAAATGGTTCACCATACTTATAAACTTATAAACATCAAAATATTTCATCAAACCGAGATTTAATAACAAATTATAATGCATTAAAGTATCATAATTAAAAATAATAATAACTAGGCTAATTTTTGATGAAAATTGAAAGTAATTGACATTTTTTTAAAGCTAATTTAAGTTAATTTCAGAAAAAATAAAAGTACATAAGTACCGAGTGACCAAGCAATGGGAGCTTACAGTGGCGCTAGTGTTCCAGACCCAAAGCATATTTTTTGCCCTGGCCACTCTTATGTAAGATTTTATGTTAATCAATAAAAATAAATGCGTTTCTGTCAGTTTTTTTTTTTACAGATTTATAGATCTATTCATAAAACTTACAGTTTTGTATAGATTTATTTTTCGTGTAGCCAAATGTTACGAACATAAATCTTCACTAATATTACTTTATAATGCTCTAGTACGTCCTATTGTTGAATATGCCTCTCAGGTTTGGAATCCAATGTACAACAAAAATATAATTCTTATAGAGTCTATACAAAAGAAATTTATATCCTTATTAAAATATAAATTTTCCTTCGACAACTTGAGTTACAATGAAATTTTATTAATATGTAATTTAAAATCACTTGAACAAAGAAGATCGCAAGCTGATATGCTTAAATAACCATATTGATAACTATAATATTATAGACTATATAAGAATTCATATTCCATCTATTTATACTTGCAATAGAAACTTTTTTTATGTACCAAAATGCAATACAAATAATTACAGGAATTCACCCTTCAACAGAGTCATGGGAACTTATAATCAATTATATCAGCACATAGACATCTTTCATTTATCCCTAGCTCAGTTCAAGGGTGTATTACATACAGATACTTAATGTCTTTCATGTAAATCTTTTTTATGTTTTTAATGTTATCTACTATTATTTTATATGTTGTGGACTGTGTGACTATGTTATTACTTTTGTTGCTGTTAATCAGTGGGAGCCTTTAATTGGGCAACTGTTGGCTTCCCAAATATTTCAAATAAATAAATAAATAAATAAATTACTGCCAGTAAACATTAGGTAGATATTTATTTTATTTTCGTAGTAACTAAAATAAATGAAATTTTTAATTATTTAACAGTGATATAATATATATTTTTCGTATCATCATTATTATATTACATAATCATTAATAATAAGTTTATTTATTTATTCGTGTCTAATCCATACAGAATATTGTGTATAGTTCAAATTAGAGCGTCAATACAAAGTACACATAATTTGACAATCGTTAGATTTAAAAAGTTCAGAAATAATTTCTTGCTTGGCAGTGGTTATAGTCCCTTCCACATAATAAGTTGAAAGTAGAAAATATGTGTATGTACATTATTAATAATATCTAATGAATAATGCATATTAAATTAATGACTAGTACATATAGAACTATAAATTATTGTTTATTGATATTGTTATATAATCTAAATTAGTTACATAAATACTTTGCATATTTTCTCATGATTATTATTTATTATTTTAATTCAGTAAAATAATTTCGTATTTTATTGCATTTCATCAAATAGAATTTCACAAAACATTAGATATTACATCTTCTGAAAAATGAACTGGACAATGAATTTCTTGTCTCCATTGTGTATTTCAGTGTCTTTTGTTACCAAACAAATGAGAGAAAAAAGTGTTATCACTTCTTGAAAACATCTGGAGGAAGAAGAATCATTTACGTAGGTACCGTTATTATCATAACCGAGAAAAATTGTTTTTTATATTAATTTTGTATGACTAATTAAATATCAGAAATATAGTTAATATTTTCCTGGAAACAAAGTACTGTTAATATATCAAATATCACTTTAATATTACATTGTTTTTGTTGTATAGAAAAAAATCTGAACATCAGTCTTTGTAGCTGTCGGAAGCCTGCTAATTGTGATGTATTGTTTTCAGATTTAATCTTAGCCTGCTCTGAAAAGGTACTGAGCTGTGCGATTTACTGTATACTCTGTTATAAGTAGTATCTACTTCAAATTGATGACTTTTACTTTATTACTCGTAATCTCGTTCTCATATGGCAAACAGAAAATAATGCAGTTACAAAATTAACTTTGAGGTGGGCACTATGCTGGTATACTATCCTAACGCTTTTTTACTTCCTTGTACGAAGTAAAGGAAGTTTTGTAATCGCGAAAAAATTCGGTTTGCAGATTTCAACGGAAATATCCATTTTGGCCATCCCCGAATCCATTTTGACTAATTTCGTCGTGACGTCTGTACGTACTTATCTCGCATAACTGAAAAACGGGAAGCTGTAGAAAGTTAAAAAAAAATATTTAGAACTGTTATAACATCTAGTTGTGCACCTCCCTTTTTGATCATTACATACTTTACTTGAAGCCTATAATAGATTTTAATGGAAAACTGTATTAAAATATAATCCAAAGTTTTTCAAATTTGGTATATAAGACTTTTATATCAATGGGAATAACATAATAGATTTTAGTTAAAATGGTCTACTCGGAAGTGGTACTTTACTTGAAGCCTATAATAGATTTTAATGAAAAACTATATTAAAATATAATCCAAAACTTTTTAAATTTGGTATATAATACTTTTATATCAATGGGAAGAACATAATAGATTTTAGTTAAAATGGTCTACCCGGAAGTGGTACTTTACTTGAAACCTATAATAGATTTTAATGGAAAACTATAATAAAGTATAATCCAAATTTTTTTAAATTTGGTATATAATACTTTTATATCAATGGGAATAACATAATAGACTTTGGTTAAAATAGTCTAACCGGAAGTGATACTTTACTTGAAGCTGTTATCAGTTTTTCTTGAAAAAAATGGTATTTTGATTTCAATAATAAATGCTTCGAATAGAAGTTTTAGAGAATTGAATTTTGCGTCGAAAACTTCAAGTATGATTGAATTAGTTCTTTGTATACCTAAGCGAGATATGTAAATTTAAACATTATGTACTTTTTGGTTTCTGTAATTAAGTTTGCTATGAATTAGGACAAGAAATAACAAAAAAATAAAGAATTTAATGTCAATGTCAAATTATGTCAATTTGCAATTTTATGATTAGTTCTGTTATTATACATATTTTAATTATTAACAAAATATGTATAGTGTAACAGGCGTACAAGGAAGTCATGTCGTGTCCATATCAGATATTTAATTTTTGATTTGAAATACAATTTTTTTAAATTATTAACTAAATTTAAATTTGATTACCAAATCTAAATATTATTATTACTTTTGTAATTAAGAATTATTAATTTACATTTGTTCAAAGAACAAAAATGTCGGAAAAATATTTTTTAGTTTATGTTAAAATAATAATAGGCCAGGCAATGCAGTACAGTTTCATATCCTGAATAAAATAATAAATTTGCGACACGCTTAAAAATAAACAACAAAGTTAATACGGATGGAAGTGGTTGATGATAAAAGAGAAATAGGCCGATTTACAGATATTTAATTATTAAAAGAATTTCACGTGAATTTAAGTTATTAACTCGCGAACCGCTCATCTGTAAAAATCGTGTAATACGTGATATGAAAGAGAATTTTATAACGATTTCAATTTTTTAAACCACGTTATCCTATCTTTAAACATGTCAGAGTGGTGGATGAAAAAATAAAAATTTGTAGGAAATCATTTACAAAAATAATTTTGAAATCATCGAATTATTACTTAATTCGATGCCACAACGAACGCAAACTGATATCATCAGTAAAAGCTATTGGACTAAACATTAAATATTTCATAAATTATCTGTGTAGAGCCTTATCGAGGTTAGGAAAATGAAAACAAATAGTTTTATACTATCATTGTATTGGAACGTTTCGGAAGCATTGCAATTGCTTCCATCATCAGCCATAACTTGTTACAAAATTATGGATGGTCAGATTATTTAAAGAAATTTTACATCAATATATATTTTTCCTCTCGCTAAGAGAGGTAGGTTAGGTATTGGAATAATGCTGAAATTCGCATTTTCAAATTTTAGTTGATAAGCATGTTTTAAGGGTCCTATAATTCGATTAAAACATATTTACGATGATGTGTGTGGATGTATGTGTGGACGTGTGCGAAGATGTTGGAACCACGGTTTCTCAAATACTATGACTTAAAAAATATTTAACTACAGTTTCTTCAATTAAGTGATGATTAGATTTTGGTAACAATGGGGTATTCCGGTGATATGGAATTAATGCAAAATAATAACTTTTTTCTATAGATTCCATCTTCATATAGTAGAAAAATATAATAAAACATGTTTAATAAGAAGTTTTAATTCATGATTTAATGTTACAAAATTGAGTTTTTACAGCTCTAGAAACGTCTTTCAAATTTGTGACGTCAAGTTGATAATCTGTTGCTCATTTCAAAGTAAATATTTTCGTTTAAAAACACAGATGGTGTCAGTAGTTAACACGCGCGGGTATATTTCTTGTTTGACATTTCGTCCACTTTATAATTATTACTCCTATTTTTACCATAAACAAACACAGGACAAACACCGAAATACACGCTGCTACTAAAATCAAATGTAAACAAGCAAATGGCTGTCATGAACATGTGAATTTAGGCGCTGAAGTTCGTTGCAGATGTCACCATCGAGTTGACGTTATAAGCTCGCCATGATAAGAAAATTTGAATTGCGATGAAATTTTTTAAAATTCATATCTCATGTGATGCTTACATTTTCTTACTCAAAGTTAGATATTCAGAGTCCTACTGATCTGTACTAATGTAAAAAAATATTTTTAAAAAATGTCGGAATACCCCATTGGACAACCGGAAGTAATAGTTTTAAAAAAAAAAAATTGAAAATTTCTGTTATTACTAATATTGCTTATTGAATGCGGCAATTGAAATTTCTCGTAACAAAATACTAAATGGCGTCTGAAGATGAAAATTGCAAAATTGGAGTTTTACTCTGAAAAATAATGTACCCTTCATTTTGGTATTTGTACCTTTTTTTTATCTATGTATACTCAGTGCACCACTGGGGCTGGAACGATCCGAAAAGCCGCTCCAAAACTTCTTAATAAGCCAGAATACATTCTGGAACTTTCTTATCTAAAATGTAAACATTGTAATTTTGCCAATTAATTAAATTTAAAAAGAAAAATGAAAATTGTATAGTTTTCTTTTCGAAATTCTTTAAAAAAATTGTTCGACTTTTATGTTATTATATGATCAAATGAAAATTAATGAAGACCTTTAAAAATACTGCTTTATTATTAATGAGGATATGAAAGTTTAAGCTTTCCAAAACTTTTTCTGTGGAGATAACCGTTCCGATACTTTTTTATTTAGCAATACACCTATACTACTTCTTAAAACTAGTACATACTGTTTGTATATTAATAGCAAATAAAATAAATTAATATGTCATCACGCCGTGCCGTACTTCCCATTTCTGCGGTAAATATGCTTTTATTCTGTTTTATCACTTACGGAAAAAATTAAGTCGAACATTTAGTGCCGCCAGTAAAAAATGACAAAAATTGATAGTTATTTTTTATACAGAAAAAAATCTATTTTATCGAAGAGCGGAAAGTCGTCTGTGAATTATTTTGTGGTTCCTTTCCAAGAATAGTTCTTTCTTGCAACGTTAATTGCACAATGGGCCCATAAAACATTTTCTTTTATTAGACTTTATACAAAGATATGATCATTATTGAAAACCCGACATGAAAATTTCTTATACATATTAAGCAAAATATGATTTTTTTTTTTAAATTGTGGGAGGAGTTTGTGACGTGACGTGTGACACACCATTAGCATTGTGACAATAATTTTTCATGAGAATTCCGCCATATATCTCACCAATGGGAATGGAAAATGGATGTCTGTGCATTTATAGGCGGGAATTTCATCTTTCATTTATCAAATCCACGTCCGTCACTTACTAAATTATTTAATTCGTTGTGACTTTTTAATGAAGAATGTATTTTAAAATAATATCGCTTTACTACTTATTAATCAATAAGTATTTTACGATTTTTATATAAATTTGTTATATTTCGGTTATGGTTTATGGGCCTATTGAAGTTGTTATTAACACAAACCTTCAAAGTTAATAAAGTATTTTAATAATTTAAGTATTTTATATACCTTTCTACGGTAAAAGTGCTACTTGAACCTCTATTTTGATAAACAAAAGCACACTTTGAAATCTATATAGAAAAAAGTAATTAAATAATGAACAAATTAATTACATGTCTGTGATACTGCAGTTCGATTCTATTGAAACAAGTATCACTAAAAATGGATACTTCTTATAAAGTACAATTAATTAGTATTTAGTATCTGCCGTTTATTTATTTTTTCCGGAAGTAATGAAACATCTTGTATACAGGGTGTATCAAGATAATGGAACAGTGCATTTTATTCGTGTATGTGAAAAGATACAGAAAAAAAGTGATTAAGATATTTTGTAAGGGATAGAGGGGGACACATTTTAGCATAAACTTTATTATCATATATGCAATGGTACTCAAATTATAGGGCAATATTATATTTTTTTAAATGGCATTATATATATTTTATTAGCTCATTAAATAGAGAATTTTATTCTAAATTCAACGATATAATAATATCATACCCTTACATTGCGAAAAATTTGATAAAAATTAATTCAAAGTTAATATTTTATTTCTACTTTATCTAAGTAATCTGAGCAAACATTCAATCAATAAAACAAAATAAAATTTATTTTAGTTTTATTACATGCAAGTAAGCTACGATTTTGGCAATAAATTTTACTTTTAAAATAAAATTTTTGTTTTATTGCTTGAATGTTTGCTCAGATTACTTAGATACAGTAGAAATGAAATACTAACTTTGAATTAATTTTTATCAAATTTTTCGCAATGTAAGGGTATGATATTATTATATCGTTGAATTCAGAGCAAAATCCTCTATTTAATGAGTTAATAAAATATATATATGTAATACCATTTAAAAAAATATAATATTGCTCTATAGTTTGAGTACCACTGGATTTATGATAATAAAGTTTATGTTAAAATGTGTTACCCTCTATCCCTTACAAAATATCCTAATCACTTTTTTATGTATCTTTTCACATACACGAATAAACGGCACTGTTCCATTATCTTGATACACCCTGTATGTGTACCGTAGAACCTCAAAGCTGTTGTGCAGAGAACACCACAGGCGTTACTTTAGTGTTATATTATAATTATTAAATTCAATATTTTTTAATTTTTTTGCATTTATTGAAATTATATCGTTTCGCGGATTTTTTCCCATATTGTTTAAATTTTAATAAAAATTCCAACATCTTCTGCGGCGAGGTTTCCCTTTGAACATAAATGCATCAATGTGTATCGAAGATACACTAAGAATTCTAGATCTAGATCTTTTGTAGCATTTGCAAAATACTGAGATTAAGTCATGTCTACCAGCTGTTTGTGAAATGCATCATCCATAATTTGATGTCTCTTTACACTGCTACATTTACGTTGAAAGCATGCGTTGTAGAATTTAGATCATAATTTCTATTTGCATATCGTGAGTGCTTGATTATCTGCAAAGCACTTTCAAACACATATGCAATTATTTGATCACAAACTTTATGGCAAGGAAAATAATTTGATATACATTTTTACGCACTGTATCCAAGATATCAATAAACTTGTTCCCATAAAATTAACTAGCTTCCCAAGTAGATTTTATTGTTTTAATTAAGCTCGAATCGTACTTGAAATAATGAAAATGTTTGGGCGAATTGAAATAAAAGTGCTTAATTAATTTTCCTTGTTTTATACTGGGACAAATTAAAACTGTTGGAAATAAATATTTTTTCCTAAATTTAAACATCAAACTGTAAAAAATTTCCTTTGTGGTGTAGAGAATTTTAACATATATCTGTAACGTAACAAAATGTATCAGTATGCAATATTTACAAAGGTACTGTCAATTTTAATTTAAAATAAAATTTATTAAACTTTATTTTGTGTAGAAAAAAGCTTTATCTTATTAAATAAAATTCGTACAAAATGCAAATTTTAAAGCTTAAAAATGTTTCTTGATAAATGTCACCATTAAAAAGATAACACAGACATTAAATTTTAATGAAATGACATTTTTACATTTTTATTCTCTGATTATAAAGTTTAATTTACTACAGTTGGAAAGATGATAAAAGACTGTTGAATAAATGATTAAAATAATTAAAAATTCAGTTGCTCCGGAAAGTTTCCTGTTTATTTCAATTTTGACTTTGGGCTCAATCTTCGTGTATATATTAATTATAATTCTTTAATCGCATTAATAACGTTGAAAAATTATTTTTTATTTTTTGCGTTAGACAAGCATTTTTTATTTTAAAAGATTGGTATTAATTAGATGACATTTACTTAAATTTTCAAACGTCATAAATTATAATTGATCTGAACTGTCAAATAATATCAATACAATGTTATGAGTACACATACAAATTTCCCTAAACATGTCTTATAAACTCATTCTTTAATATACTATTTTAAACTAATTTTCAGCACTTGTTTCTAGATATACTCGTATAACATACCTACTGTTCATTGGGACATTCCAAAAAAAGATTGAATTATTTTTTCCATAAATCAAAAATTTACCACATTATGCATAATCATAAAAAATATATTTAAAATATTTATTCTAAAGTAATAATGAGTCTAATTTATTTGCACATTAAAAAAAGAGTAAATCTACTTTGACAATAAAATAGGACTACCTACACAGAAAAAATTCTAAGTCTAATTATAATTAGATATTATTTTATTAGGCTATATGTCTAATAATTTAGTATAATTTGCAAATCTTAATTTAGCATTTTAACTAATTCGAAATAGATAATAAATATTTTGTAAAAAAATCGTTAATTTAAATATACAAATAGGTATTTTAATTACTTATTTTATTTAATTTTAATATATTTTGGCTTCATTATTTTTGTCCTACAATTTTCGGTGATTTATCTAATGAATTAGGTAAGTAAATTGAAAATTTATATATGTACTCGTATCTATAATTTGTTACTACAAATTTAGAAAATTTAACTAAATCAACTTAGACAATAGGGGATTCCAGCTCAATCGAATTAAAGGAAAATAGTAAAAAAATACGAATGTATATGCTGAATAACGAATATTAATAAAAAAAAAAAATGAAATGATATAATTGAGATATTTCGGAAATAAGGGGTTTTTTTTGTTATAACGCTTCGACACTAATATGAAATTTATATATAATATTTTGATTGGCGTCCGAAAGACCGCCTATACATGCATAACAAATAGCGTGTTAGGAGGTGGGGATTACTACCAATGGAAGTTAAAAAATTCAAATTCGAAAGGAGGGGCTGTACAGCAGTTTTTAAATATTTCTTATTTTAACTTAAATTTCTTGCATTAAACTTAATAATTTAAATACACCTGTAATTATAAAGTATGTAGACTTGTACAGTGTTATAATATTCATTTATTTTATGTAAATATAACTTAAAATAGCGTATATTTCAAGAACATTTAGGTCCATGATGAAAACAGTTTGATAAAAAAAAACATAAGCGTGAAGTCACGTCAATCTTTTCAAAATTCGGGAGACCATAACTCGCTTATTAATAAGAATTTTTTCGCCGGATTTTCATCAATAGTCTTAGTTTTCCTAATATTTTCAGATAAAATTATATAAAAAAAAAAAATGGTGGAATCCCCCATTTAATGAAACATATGAGTAGGCTGAAAATTACAGATTTGTTTAGTTAATTTAACTACAATTTAGATGTTTTTTTTTTTGTGTATATAACAAAAAAAAAATAACGAGATGTAAAAATTATATATTAAAATAATAGTTTGAACAAATTTAATATGCACCACGAAATTTTTATTGTCCATTTGTCTAGCGTGGAACTAACCTACTTTTATGTCCAATCCCCATATCCGAATGAATAATATAAGATAGCAGGGACAAAACGACTAGCTATACTGTCAACGTTTCAAGATAATAATAGACTGACGTCAAATGTGTTTCCAATCGTGGTTCCAATTTTAAATTACAAGGAAAATCAATGCTAAGAAACTGTGACGTGTATAAATTTTATGAAATTATTTCTGTAAAGCTAAAAATTATGAGATATAAAATAATATGTCCAAGTGTCAATAGTTTTAGGTACACTTTACAGAAAAAATAATAATTTGCAAAAAATGTGCGATAACGTCATTTTCTACTGTGTAGTACGAGTATATTAATTTTGATATATATTCACATGTAAAATTCAACTTTATCTTAAATAAATAAATATATCGTCACGGCATATTACCCATTTCTGGGTGTGCCATTATCTACAACACATGTAGACATCGGTAATGATGACGATATATTTTACCGTCTGGGCGCTTACCATGCGTCACCTCACGGGCACTCACAGCTGGCGTGGAGAGTGCACCACAGGGGTTACTTTTGTGCCATTTTAAAATTGGAAATATTTGGCGTCTGACGGGATCGAACTCGGTTCCCCCAGGTTCGCGACCAGACACAACGCACGCGGCCACTTTATCTTAAAAAGGTATTATATCATGTAAAGTTTTAAGATATTGTAGGAGTTTGTGTAATTATATATGATTTATCATCCATATTTTTTTCCTCTTTTTACTGAACGTTTTCACTAAAAGATGCTTATCAAAATATAACGTTTCCCGCGACACAGGTATAGTACAATGATGGCCAATTATTGTTGATTTCTGTATAGGGAGACAAATAAGATACCATATAAAAGAAAACCATAGTTTTCTGATCGTCAAATCAAATTCATATTAATTTTTGCTAAATATTTTTGTCCAATTATGATTCGGACGATCGGACGGCTCGAATTCGAATCCAGTTCCAATTTTCAAATAGTACAGAAATGACCGCTGTGATGATTTCTCCATATAATAGCTTTGAGAGCCTGTGAGATGATGCCTGGTAAATGCCCTCAGGGGTACAGATATATCGGTGCTGCCAAAATCTGTGAATACTCGTAGAAGCAAGTTGCGGCACCCAGAAATAGGTAATAAAACCATATTATGTTTTGTTGCGTTCAAATGCTAAATTTTTATGCTGACTATTTAGATTAGAAAATGTGGTGTGATAAGAGAAATGTATTTTTTTTAACGTTGAATTCAGCACAGCTAAAATACATCCACCCACCTACCAACCAGATCAGAGAAAGTTTCAAATTTGTTAGCTAGGGAGTGTAAGTGCTCTAGTATAATATATATTCCAATAGTTTCAAGAAAAAGCGTTAAGTGCTTTACATTATTTAAAATAGTGCATAACGAATTAGACTTGACGTAAATAACAAAATTTATTATTTCAAATGTTATACAGATGTATAAATGTCTAGTAATCATCAGCATTTAACGATTATTTTCAATTCTTCTAAAATATAGTGACAATATTCAGAATAGAAATGTATATTCATGATATATTACCCATGACAAATTGCATTTTTTACGCGAAACAATAACGATAACTGCAACTTCCTTCATTTATTAATATTATTACCCATTTTGTTAAAACATATTAAACATTTACGACTCTTCGATATATGGATTAAAATATTTTACTTGTTGTAACTTGTTTACGTAGACAAAATTTTGTTCATAAAATTAGTTTCATCTTTGGCTTTACAGTTTAACAACGTCTTGAATTTTATGACACTTTTCAAATATTGAGCTAGATCAGTGGTGCCCAACCTACGACCCGCGAGCCGTATCCGGGCCCGGTGGCAAATTTTATCCCGCCAAATGGTTTCGGAATCTGCAAGGTTTAAGCTTTCCAATGCAAATTATCCTTATTTGAAAGTCAAATTGAAAAGCATCAATTGGATAATTTTCAAAGGCTCTCAAAACTTGAAGCAAATTCTAATTTTTCAGCTTAACGTTACAGCAATATACTGCAACAATTTTTTGAAGAGTATGACAGTATTCGCAGAAAGCTTATGCCAAAGAGATACTGCTTTTCGAAGACCAAGTAAGTACAATAGCTGCAAATTATAGTGCTGCTTTGCAATTCGAAATTATTGACCTTCATAGACAAACCTTATTAAAAACAAATATATAGCCTCCCAAAATAATTTATTGGAGTTATAAAAAGGATGTCAGATGAATTTCCATATATTAAGGATCATGCTATGAAAATGGCAATCAACATAATATACTTGTATATGCCAGCAAGCTTTTTCATGTATGAAAATAATGAAATCTATGAAAAGAAATAGGATCATAGATGAGCACGTCAATGCTGTCTTAAGTAATGGTATTTCAGGATTGCAACCAAATTTTGATAAATTGATCAAAGGAATGGGCCCTGATTTTTTTTTCTTGCAACCAAATTTTGATAAATTGATCAAAGTAATGGGCCCTGAATTTTATTTCCTTTATTACCTTTAGTTTGTGTAATTTATGTTAGAAACTTGTTTCATATCAGTTGCGTGCAAAAATTTTGAGCCATTCACATTTGTACAGTAATCATATATTGTAAAAGATAAAGAAATGAAACAGTTATTTTTATAAACATATGTATTTGTGCATAAAATATTTTCTAATTATAAACTAAAAACTACCTACATAAATAAACTTATGTGATAACAAAATAATTTATGATGTTCAAAAGTATGCGCCAAAAATATGCATACTTTAAAAGAAGTAAAAAAAAAAAAAAATGGTACAATCATTGTGGACTTACGATTTTGAATTCTATATTTAATACTTCGTCGACATTTTTCTTCATGTAATCACCACAGGCATATTGATTTGATTAAATTTGTAATAGAGTGTTGTGGTAATTTTTGCTATTCATTTTCCAAATGCTTCCGTAATTCATTCTCGTTGGAGTGTTTTTGTTTACCCACACGTATTTTTAAGTCTTGCCATACATTGTCTATTAGATTTAAATTCCCGGAGATTGGCATGGTCAGTCAAGAATTTGGACTTTTTTGACTTAAAAACTCCTTTATTAATTTTGAAGTATATTTAGGATCGTTGTCTTGTTGAAAAACACATCCCCGTGACATATTTTTTCTTGCATAAGTTAGCATATGCTTTGTTAAAATATTTTTATACATTAGAGTATCCATAGTACTTTTAATCTGGACTAATGGACTACACCGTCATCAGAACATGCACAACATAAAATCACATTTGTTTTGCCATGTCTAACTGTAGGGATTTGTTATCTAGAATTGTATCTTATCTTGTAGGTCACCGAAAATACTTCGTACCATCATTTCCAAAAAAATCTTATTTTAATTTATTCGAAAATCACTATTCACTAGCCGACTTCATTCATGATATGTTTTGCAACATATAATCTCGCCTTTATATTTCTTCTACTAACTAAAAGTTTTTTTTTTAAAAATGACGTGTCCAATGCGTTCTTCATCTTAAGGACTTCGAGGCACTACGGCTGACATTGGCAAGGTTTTCTATTAGAATTTCTTTTAAAATATCCGCAGTAGTTTTCTTGGATTTGCTATAAATTTTAGTGAAATTAATTTATCTGTTAGCTTTGTTGGTTTGCGGGGTCTTTCGCATCTTTGCTTGTCAGCCGATGATTTTGGATATTTGTATTTGGTAATAATTCTATTTACTGTGCTCTTATCAATCTTTAACAAACCAGATATCTCACAAGAAGACATCATTGATTCAATTTGTAATTTGACAGCTCATTTCGTTTCAGTTTTGTTTATTTAACTGATAGTCAAGTTTTTAACCAGAGATTGTGAAACTGGCCCTAAAAGAATTCAAATATGTATGGCTCAAAATTTTTGCATGCAAGTGTAGCTATTATTTTCCTATATTAAATAGCAATAGAATATATTAAACGCCGATTTTTCACACTTGACCGTTACGTCATAGTTTGATGTTCGTATATTAGATATACGTATCGTAAGACAGAATAGGAAATCATAAGTAAGACAGAGAGAACATACGATGTATATCTAATATACGAATATTAAACTATGACGTAACGGTCAAGTGTGAAAAATCGGTGTGTATAAAAATAAATTATATAATATGTTGTCATTCTATTATTTTTAATTTTATTAATTATTATTATAATTCACTTTCTTATACATCCGGACCGCTAAAATTAATCAGCTGTAACTTTGGCCCCGGGATATAAAAACAGTGGGCACTACTGAGCTAGACGATTTCCTGTAAAAATCTTATATAATATTATTACAACGAAAAACTTTCAACGTCAAACTGCAACATGCGCTATTTTTTCTTAAAAGTGTGTTTATTTCTGGTGTGTACAAATGTGGTGTTATAAATGATTGATATTACACTGAAAAATGGCACAATGGAATGGAGTAGAGAAGTAACTGAATTCTTGATTAATATAAACGGAAATGTCAAATTATGTAAATTCAACGATAATTTATATAGGTATAACTTAACTTTTTCACTTTTGATACGTGGATATTTGAATGCACGTAAAACTTTATCCTATAAATAGATTTGTAAGACACTTTTAAAGTTACTTGAAGAGAAAAACTTTATCGTAAATGGCATGCTTTAAATCCCATTGAACTTATTGCTTCATTTATTGAAATTTGAAAACAAAGAGTGTTAATCCTAATATACAATAATTTTAAAAAATTCGATTCCATTTTTGGCTTTAAATTTTATCACGTCTGAAATTTTCAACACATCTTGCTTTTCTAAAACATTTTATTTTTTACTACTTAGATTACATTGAACTTATAAAAATACTTGAATTATTGATTTCGACTGGATTCGATTTCTGGCTGTGTGATATATAACCGGTCATGTAGCTCACGCACAATATAAATTCTTAAATAAATAAATAAATCAATATGTTAGTAAATACATTCATTAAATGAATTACAAACAGTTTAGAGTTGTGGTGAAAATATTATTATTTCAATACCTTTCTATAAATTGGCACTAGTATCAATTTAATAGTAGCAATAGATGACCTTAAAACCCTATGGGTACACATTTTTAGTACAAAATTATTGGCTACATTAGGTTCTAATTTTCATTTAAAATTTCAATTTTGCAGTTTTTGTTTTTAGTTTCTTCACAATTTTAAAAAGAAATTTCAAAATTTCTGTTCATTCGTAGCAATAACCATTACTTATAACATTATAGAAAACAATGTTATTGTATTCTTTCATTTTTCTTTTTTATTTTGTAAAAAATAAATTTTGTAATGAGTATTTATTCAAATCAGAAACATGTCTTTTATAAAGAATAGGCCAATAAACCATAATAAAAAAATAATAAATGTGCACTTCATCCTTAAGTACTACTCAATAAATAACGATTAAGATAAAAAATATTTTTTTAATAATTACTTTTCGAGATATTTGAATTTATTTCCAGGCCACAGATGACGTCACACTATTGGTATCTTTCTCGCGCAGCCTACTACAGAAACTAGTGTGAGAAAGATAGCTATAGGTTTCTTTAAAAATCAAATGTAGCTATATAAAAAACAATTATGACTTTTTGATACCACGAATTGCTTCAAAATTAAACGAACTTTCATTTAAAAATATTTTTAAAAAATTGGTTCATGGGTCCATTATTATGGTGCCAATAGTTATCAAAGAAAACGGGATTTAATTTGAGAGTTGGAAATTGCATAAAACTACAAACCGATGTTAAATCTTTATATTCACAAGAATATCCACGGTCATATTTTAATCAAAATGAAGTTGTTTGTGTAATATAAATTGACTAAAATTGGTATATTTATTTTTATAAGAAAGTCCATAACTTATAACTTAAAGGAATCTAAACTACTGTACACAGTTTAATCACAGAATTGATGACATTTATAATTAACATTAATAGTGCAGAATATCACGTTTCAAAAAAAGGTACTTTCGATATTATTAAGTATTAACAATGAAAATTTCTTGTTGATTCTAATTAAATCATTTATTATCAAAAATTATGAAATTTTGGAGGAACGTGTCTTCATAATGAAATATTATGGTGGAAATAGTTATAAAAGAATACGGGATTTATTTTCCATAGGTTGACGTTTGACGTTCATAAACATATTTATAAAAACCAGAAAAATAACAAGGGCCATGGCTATTGCTAGTAATTAACAGAAATTTTGAAATTTCTTTTTTACCTCTCGCTAAGAGAGGTATTGGATTCATGCTAAAATTCGCATATCCAGATTTTAGTGAATAAGCACTATTTAAGGTCCCTAGAATAACATTTTTAAAATGATGTGTGTGTGTGTGTGTGTGTGTGTGTGGATATGTATATGTGTGTGTGTATGTCTGGATGTTATAGACACGATTCTTCAAAAACCTTAAGACTTAAAAATTGTTTAACTATGAATTCCTCAATCTGACATTCCTGGGAAGAGCTGAAAAGGTTTTGGTAACAATTGAACAACCGGAAGTAGTAGTTTCTGAGAAAAATTCTTCTAAATATAATTTTTGGAAATTTTTGTTATTAAATATTGAAAAACATAAAATTTTCCATCTAATACACTTAATTTTTTTTTTATATCTTGTGTAGATTTAGAGATAAAGACACTATAATATATAGAGGAATTTAATCGCAGAGGCTAAGGCACTAAGCTAACCAGTTGACAAATTCCAATGTTTATAACATAGTTTTTAAATGACACATGTCAGTGTCAAAAATCAACAGTTTTAGTGACATTCTGATAGCTTTTTCTGGGAAGTATATTTAATCTTTCTTTTTGTTTTATTAATTAAATATTTGAAATTATAGGTAAAATTGTGGTAAAATGCATATATCCATCAGAAATACCACCAATCTGGTTAATGAATTGGAAGAATCTCTGACATTTAGAAACTTCCACTTACAATGAAAAATAGATATAATTAGAATTATATGTGTGCAGAAGACATGTTAAATACAATAAAAAACAATATTTGGGTAAAGTTCTGTAATATTTTGTTATAAAACGACGGTTCGAAAGCGAAGTGCAATACAATACTTATATAGCCTAATATGGAAATGGCGAGAGGTCTTTTGCTGGCCATAACAGATTTTTTAAATTATGAAGAAACTAAACAGGTACATGTAAAAACAGTTCTGTACGCAACTTTTAACTTAGTTTTTTTTCCGAAAAATGAACAGGAGAGCAGGAAATTATATAAAACTAAAAACCCATGTTAAATATTTATGTTCACCTCTAAACGCCACCAGCCTGTATATACTCGTATTTACCTAATTTTGTTTCGTACTCCAATCTCCAAGGTTTCTTTCTCTAAAATATATTGATCTATATAATGTCATAAATTCTTGCGTGTCACCCACATTGAGTGTAAAATAATTAAAGTTTTCCAATTTCCGGGTAGGAAAACATTTTGATCCTGTTAGAATCTAATCAGATTTTCCTTTAACCTGTTCCTTATAGAATTATCTTTAAAGTATCAGCGCTGGCCTTGAATGAAAGACAGTTGCCGATAGCTGAGAATCCTTATATAAAAGGGGAGAAAGTAATTTCTTTTTCGTTCAGAACAGCTTATATGGTTTGTTATTAACGATTAGAAGATCTTCTGTCAACGGTAAGTGCAGTAAGCGATACTGCACTTTCTTTCTCTTCATTTACATCAAGGAAACTATTTTCATTTTTATTGCTGGATTTAATTATTGTTATTAACTTTCAATTTGCCGGTTAATCTTTTGCAATACTATTTAATTAGTGTGAAAATTTAAAACCAATTTGCCTTTAGTACTTATGAACATATTGATTTGATAATTTATACATTGTATTTAATATATTATTAACTCCATTATACATGTAAGTAGAATGAGGTCCTCAGTTACTTTTTTTTTCAAACTTTATATAAATTAAAATCCATCTGTAGTTCTAGAGAAAGTCATTATTATTCATTAAATCAAAACTTTTTTTAATATTTGCTAATAATTGGAGTTATATAAAATGAATTTCATCACTTATATAGTTATTTACGTATAGAGGGTCGAAAGAAAATGATTACGGCTGAGGACAAAATTTGAAGCCTGACGCGTAGCGGAGCGCTTTTATTCGTTCAAGGGTGTATACTTCTTTCGGCCTGAGATGTAGTACAAGTCACCTGAAATCGAGGGATCATAATAAATAGCTATATGTACAACGTTTTACTCACAACTAAAATTAAATTAAATGTTTTTAAATTATTTTTTAAATACATACAAAGCTTGTTGCTATGTAAAAATATTGCGTGGCCAGGTTAACCTTATTTTATCATTATATTATAAATAATTACAGAAATACTTCTAAAATTCATATAATTAAATAAAGGTTAGTATCATTACCGGGCGTTTTGGTTTTTTACAGCCCGGCGGGCGGTAAAACTGGCAAAAAGCCTGTTGGGCTTAATGTTCAACTTACCGCCCTGGTAATTTAATAGCTTCAGGTAAAATTTAACTAAAATCACATATGAAGTGTTGCTAGGTCACCCGCAATGTATCATGGCGTGCATTATAATTTAAACAAGTACTTACAGGCCTATTCTGTAAAACATTCGCTTAACGAATCGTTATCATAACGATAATCGTTGTTATGAAAATCGTTATTTGTATTTTACGAAAATCGTTATTTTTGTATTCTGTAAGATCGATCGTTAAAACATTATCGTTGAAATTCATTGAGAACGAAATCGTTATAATTTTTTTGCGAATGGTACTATTGTTTACTCAATTCACTATTAAAACTGACATTTAAATTTCATTTTGAAAATTGTTGGTGAAGATTTATATTATTATTTCATTTTATTAATGGCTATTTATTATTATTCTCTATTATATTAGATATGGATAAGTAAACGAGGGCCTCAAAAACTACAAAAGAACAATATGCTATTATGTAGACTTTCTTGCAAGTAATGTCGCTCTGAGAACAAATAAATATTATCCAGAGAATCCAAATCAGATTGAAGAAGCAAATGCTGAATTGGCTAGGGGATTAAATGCACTCATGCCCGGTTTCACCAACATCAAATAATTCTTCGAATAGCTTATTCATTGAATAAGAGAAAAATATCGCATCAAAATATGACAGCTAGAATAAAAACTGTCATTTGCATTATGGTTTCGATGCGATATTTTTCTCTTATTCAATGAATAAGCTATTCGAAAATTTATTTGATGTTGGTGAAACCGGGCATCAGTAAAATAAAGCATATGTAAAAGTATGATTAATATAGAGCACTTTTAGGAGATTTGGTATAGCAGTTATCATTGTATTTGCTTCTAGAAATGGCAACAGTTCAGCAATCTCTTGCGGCGACTCGTGATAATCTAAATAATTTTCTAAATTTTTCTTTGGGATAGTAAAAGGATCACTTTTATCTCTTAAAGCCCTATGAATTTTTCTAAGATTTTTCCTGTTCAATATATTTAGTAAAATTGAAATATAATCTGACATATTTTTAAAATATATAATTACCTTTCATTATTTTCTTCGAAAAAGTGAAGAAATAATAATAATAATTCGGGATCACCATTCATTATAATGGCAATTAATATTTCAAGAATATTGAAATGTGATTGAAATGCAACAAATCGTTAACATAACGATCAGTTTTTTCTTGTCGTTAAAAAATAACGATTTTACGAAAATCGTTATCATCTTGTCGTTATGAACAATTGAATTTTTGCTTACAGAATACCACTTTAACGATTATCGTTATTTTAACGATATAACGATTCGATATGTCATAACGATCGCTTACAGAATAACCCTGTAAGTGTTATTTGGTTTACTTTCGCTGTTTCGTTATTTTCTGCATTCATTTACTTGAAAATAGATTCTGAAAGTAGTAAGAATTTGGAATAGAGTAGATATATGACGTGCAGTTTTAAGGTTTAGTTTTAATATAAATGTTTCATGTTCTAATTTAACTTTTAGTTTACCGGTTAATCTTTTGCAAAACTATTACATTATTAGGAGTAATGATGATCGACTGGAGATTGATGTGTGGAGAAGAAAATAAAGTAATCGGAAACTGCAGTTTTCTTTAGGGTTAAATGACTTGATTTAACCCTGAAGAAGATCATTGTGATGGTCGAAACGTAGATTTCAAATCAAATAAAAGCGTACTGACTGCAGTTTCCGATTACTTTATTTTCTTCTCCATATATTACATTATTGTAAAAAAATTAAAATTCATTTTCGATTCATATACACATTGATTTAATTTGTAATATATTATTAATACCATTATTTAAATAGAAATTGAACTACATTTTTTATCAGCAAATATTGAAATTGGCAGTAATAAATTAATATTCCATTACAATTGAAAAATATTAAAATTCGGATTATATGGTAAAATTAAATTCATTTTATAACACACTGCGTTTGCATTTATACCAAATTTTTATTTATTAAAAATTACATTTCAAAAGCTCTAATTAAATCTAACCATGAACAAATAAAAAGTTTACGTGGTTTGCATTTTTATTAAAATTGTTCCATTTCCAAATAAAATCTCCATTTTAATAAACATTTCCGTCTTATAAATGAGAGAAAAACTCTTACAATCTTCTTTGATAGGCCCGAATGAGATCATAAGTTTTTGTTTTGTAATAAAGTTATGCTACAATCAAGTTAGCTAAAAACAACTATTAAGGAAGAAGCTGTCAGTCTAGCAAAATTAATTAGGTTATGCTTTACATTTTATGCAAACTAACTTCATCATAAAGACGATCCGCAAAATTACACTGGTTAATACGTCAATGAATATTATGAATATTTATTGTAATTTGATGTAATATTCAACATTTCTGTTTCTTATTTTTGCTGACTTTCACTTTCAATTTTGCACTATTCTTATTGGAATACATTCAAATTCCTTCTTTTTATTAACATATTTTCAAATTAGTTTTACTTGCCATTTAAACATGGAATTTAAATTGATTATTAGTTATGTTGTGACCAATATTTCATAATTGTATATTAGATACTTTACATTCGAACATTGAGCAGATCATTTAAAATAATTCCATCTGTTTTATTTGCAATAAGTTTTTCTTTTTGTATCAATATGATAGTTTCAATAAATTTCACTGAATATGTATAATAGCCCACATAAAATAACTAAGACATTTGTTCAACGAATTTGAAACATGAAACTGCAAAAATGATATGATATTCCAAGGTATGTGCACTAAAAGAAAGAGGGAAGCCTACATGCGGAATGTTTCATGTCACGAATTCAAGCGGTTACAAAATAAATACAGTGAGGTACAAACGATTCTCCAACGAATGCTACAACTAACAGCTTTAATAATAAAATTTAGATTTTAGAACGAATGGAAATGCTACAGCGAATAAAAAAATCTCGAGTAAATTAATCTTAGATTCCTTTTTCAAAAAGGTGGATAAACGGGCAATGGGCAAACGCATTCCAACTGATGAGTGTAACATAGAACACTTACTCAAAAAGAATAGAGATAATGTTTTCGGTCTATCTAAGTTAAAAAATCTGTTGTGGCCAGCACAAGACCTTCCGTCAATTCGATATATTTTGTACAAATCCCATACCAAAAGATCCTTAAAACAGATATATAATATCATGTAAAATCGAACACGAATACATACTATTTTTTACAAATTCCATACCATAAGTTCATTTGAAAAGGTTCTACAAATCCAATAAAATTATCACATAAACACACACTAAGTAAAATGCACTTGACACTTCCTTCATATCTTCAACTTTCCCTTATTTTATTAGGGGTCGCTGTTTCCTCTTCTCTTCCACTCATTCCTGTTCAACGTATCTTCTTCACACATTCCTTTCTTTCTCAAGTCTTCTGCAATACAGTCTTTCCATCTTCTCTTTGGCCTTTCTCTGGATGTCACTTGCGAGGAACGCTATGACATACCAATTTTAGATCCTTTACTTTCTATATTTGGTTTTGCACTTGCAACTGACATCTGTCAATTAAAATTTTTTGAATATATCTATCAGCTGTTTAGATGATAAATAGCAAGGCTAACTAATTTTTGAAAATTAATTTCTTTATAACGCTTTAAATCTACATCAATTGAATATGAAGGAAAATGTATAATCACACCGTATAGAGAGGAGTATTTTCTTTAATATGTATAATAACAAAAAGTCAAAAAATAATATTTAACTGCGTTTTTTTAAGAAAAACTGTTAAAAACTTCAAATAAGGGTACTTCCGGTGGATCAATTATAACCAAAATCTAATCAACTCTTCATATGGTCGTACAGAACAGGAATACGAAAGAATTATAATTTTTAGAATTGTAGTATTGGAGTTATCGTCGGAGAAAAATTTGTCACACACGGACACACACACACACGGACACACACACGCACACACGGACACACACACGCACACACGGACACACACACGCACACACACACGCACACACGGACACACACACACACACACATACAGACATCATCTTAAAAATGGTATATTCGTATTGTAGGGACCCTAAAACGTGCTTATTCATTAAAAACTCACCACCGAATTTTTTGACCAAAGACAATACCTTCCTTACCTAAAGGTGACGGAAGGTAAAAAAAAAAAATGGTAGAACGACTAAATGTTATTACGAACAATAAATTACGTTTGTTGTATCATATCTCATAGAAATAAAAGGTGTAAAAAGAAACTTTTTTAGCCCAAGCAATAATGTATCTGACCGAAGCAATAAAAAAAAAATAATACATGTGCACATAACTGGAAGAACTTCTTTATAAAGGGCTATTATTTTACCGTCAATTAGGATAAAATTGCCAGATATTTAAAAATATTTTCTTAATTATCCGTCATCGCTGAAGTACAAGTGTTTGAACTCGCAATCAAGTTCGGCAAAAGCCCTAATGCGGATTTCCCAATAGACCAAGAAGGCCATAACGTAGGACGCACAATTTCTGCGAAATTTTTAATAATATTAAAAAATTTTAAAAAAATTTAACCTCACAAACCCGTTTGATAATTTAAAAAGCAAATTTTAAAAACTAATACTCCTACATGAACACAAAAAAATTACGATCATCGTTTATGCAGCAGAATTTTATGGGTTACTGGTGCACGGTATGTAAATCAGTCCCTGTAACAGCAAGTCATTTCATTATTATTTTTTCAATGTTAACAGTTAACATAAAAACCAAGATTATTATATACAATTGTGTTGTTAACACTTATAGTCCTCTTAACAAATCAGTTACATTAAAATGCCCGTATTCATAAACACTTGTAAAATTTTAAACGGTTCGTTATAATTTTTATCCAATAAAAACAGTCGACATTGAAAAAAAAAGTCGAAATTTCATTTGTCAAGTGTGATTCTATTTGTCAAAAATTATAATGAGCCGTTTTGAAACTTTACGAGTGTTTATGAATATGGGCATAAGTCATCTAACCCTGATAAACTATCAATTATATCTTATAACATACTATGTGTAGTCGGCCTGAAGCCTGAACTGTAAAGGGCTTATCCTACAGCTCATACTCGTAATACCTACGTTTGCAATTGCACACAGCAATTTTTTATTGATGTTTGTCCAGTGCCAAAATTGAATCCACAATCCTCGATTGCATTGGTTAACAAATTAACATAAGTTGTTAAAAGTGACGCGCTTCGAATGTAACTTAGCAAGACATTTTTTTCCTAGTAAAAAATAGAGAACTTGTACAAATATTGGAACATCTTGTTGGAAATTTTATAATCTCTTTTAATAAACCTTGCATGATCTTTTACGGTAGGGTTTATTTTATCTATAATCTTAACTTTCTAAGAAGTAAAATATGTAACTTGATGGGATGTAAAAAATATTCTTACCAACTCATTTTTTCCAATATTAAAATGTTAGTTTAAACACATATTTCTCGTTGCTAAAGGAACACTTTAACCTTGAAAATGCATAATAGCTATTAACATACCTGGGATTTTTGTTCAATAGTTTATCGGTTTCAGAACATGAAGACATTATTTGTAAAAACTGCTGTTGACATGTCATGTCAGTATACGGTAATAACATTACCATATAGCTACAGTTATTATTTAGTTACCAGTCTACGTTTGTATGATGTAAACAATGACTTAATAGTCTAAAACTGGTAAAGTTTTTATTTTATTTGCTAGTGGATAAGTAAACTAAAAACCAACAACAATCATGGCAACGTGAAAACAACCATATAAACCATTAAATTGGCATTAAAAATTCAAATTTTTTTATTTAAATAAATTGAATAGGTATCGGAAAAAAATGTTGTATGCTATTCGTGATTAAAGACGTACCTATTATCCACACACAAAATGTTACTTGTTGTATAAATAGTTGTTCATCCTATTTAAAACCATTCATTTTCTTTAAATATTAAGTAACTGTATTTTTTGCCAGGTTAAAAATCTCGAATTATCCATATAAGAGTTTTATGATAGGTACGATTCCCAACCAAGCTTGTAGTAATTTATTAATTCATTTTCGAATAAGTTTGTTAAATCCATAACCCTCACTTATCATTAGATCTTATTTAATTATACGTCTATTGCTGTTAATATTATATCAGTATCACAGTTTGAATTGACCAATCTTTGTTTCTCTTTCAACTTATACAAAAATATTTATTTTCTTATCGTTATATCTTCTTTAAGTAATTCGTTGTTGCGTACACAACAAGGATTTGAATTTCTGAAGAGCTTTTACAGTAGGCGTATCTCATGGCACTGTTCCAAGGTATTGCTCATTTCTTATCGAGAAACTGCACATTAAACATTCAATGCTTCGCTTTTTCTCCGGTTCTGCCATGTAAACTTGATCCTGCGGTACTCCTGCTCAAAACCGAAAGTTGAAATTGAAACTTCAGGAATGCCAGCATCGTCTCCTGACGATTTAATTCCCTAAGAATTCCACCGGCACAATCACAAGTGTAGATAAGATGTTAAGCTTCTACTTTTAAACGCGCAAAGTAAATAAACGACAAAAGAAGAATAAAAGAAAGGTTTATATGATAACTCCATTAAGTCGGCAAACAAAAAATGAAAGATTGAAGTCTTAAGAAAAGTTATTAATGAATCGATTAAAAAATTACGCAATTTCTAGGTTATGTTTTATAAAAGTTTTTAAGAAAAGTCTTTATTTTCTAATATATTTTTTTTGTTACAGGTATGGCCCAGAATTCCATTTTTTTTTCTTCATATGATTTCCTAAGGTATGTTAAAACTAATTCAAAAATACAAGTTAACTTACTTTTTATAAATATGGAGTATTTTTTGTCAAGGTTAACATTCTCACCTGTCATTAACCTTGGTAAGGGGGATTTAACATGCTTAAGTCGAAAAAAATAACACTTAATGATTAACCGCAATCGAGAACGTCATTTGAAAAACGGGTTTGGTCAAAAATTATACCTGTTTTTAAATCGGTTACATAAACTGTTTAACCCATTAGGCACTGCTTATGCGAAAACGCAATATTATATAAACAATTTTTGGCGGTTAATGGATTAATAAAATCATTCAGGAACCAAGAAAATTTAAGTTGTGTTTAATAAACCGATTTTAATTTGTTTTGGTCACCGGGTTTTTAGCAAAGTCCCGAAAATTCGATTTTACCATGTATGTGGATGTTGTGGGCGCTCTCTCTCATAAACCACCAATTTGTAAATTTTGAAAATATGTGTTTCAACTTTGCAATAAAATGGATATTTTTTTTTAAGTGAAACATCAAACCAGTAGTGGAACTTTATTTGCAAGATCTAGGTAAATAGTTTCTCTTAGAAACATATCTTTATATATCTAACATTTTTTTGTTATTTATATTATTATAAAAAATTTAAAATATTTAATTTCCTACAATTTTGCATTTTCACTTTCGATTTCGATCACAGAAAAAACAAACTAGCTAAATTGTAGTTAAATTAACTAAACAAATTCCTTATTTTTCAGTCTACTAATATTTCATTAAATTATCTAAATTGATTTAGTTAAATTTTCGAAATTTATAATAACAAATTATAGTAAAATTAAATACAAAATCACTACATTTAGCATTGAACTAAATATAAATAAAGAAATTAACTAAACATATTTTTAAATTTTCTATATAATTTACCTTATTCATTAGATAAATTACCGAAAATTATAGGACAAAGATAATGAAGCCAAAATATAGTAAAATTAAATAAGTAATTAAAATAACCGTTTGCAAATTTAAATTAACGATTTTTTACAAAATGTTTATTATTTATTTCGGATGAGTTAACATGATAAATTAAGATTTGTAAATTATACTAAATTATTAGATATATTGCGTAATTAAATTATACCTCATTATAATTAGACAAAATTTTATTTCTTTTTTCTGTGTATGAGTAAATTTGTCATATAATCTGTTTTTACAAATCTTACAGCCTATGTTTTTATAATAATCATCTTGTATAGGTACAAAAAATGTAATTGACAAGTAAAACTTATTATTAACAAATAAATAAATATAAATTAATAATTGCAGAGAAGAAAATTATTGATAATACATTGTAATATATTTCTCATAAATATCTAAAAAAAATTACGTATTTACTATTATTCTGAAATGTATTGATTTCCTTAAAAAAATAAATGACAGTATTATGTTAGGTATATTAGTTTAAAAAAAAAAAATGGAAAAATAATTCGTAAAATTCTATAATACAAAATTGAAAAAAAAAATATACCAATAAGTACGTTTATCGCGGATTGTGGATTTTGAATTTGTCAAACATATTAGTATTTAATTGTCGGGTTCTGTGATTTGAAGTTTCATTTTCACAATTTGTAAATAACGAGAAATTAGTTAAAGGAAAACACTTGGTGTAAGTTTCACAAAATATTTATTTAAGACACTTACACCAAGTGTTTTTCTTTAACTAATTTCTCATTATTTAAATATGTTTCACCAAGTGCCTACCACAGAATCTCTCAACATTATTAATTTGTAAATCTTTAACCACTATTATTGTTATATATTTTTTTATTAAACGAATAATTTTATCTCATATTTTATTATTATCTTTACTGAATACATCACATTTGCAAAACAAGTGAACTTTACGCTATTTAATTTATCTGAACAGAGTAAAACGTATTGCTGAAAACTGTATTCGCGCCCTCATTTAAATTTTAAAAAGTGTTCCTCATTAATCTGCGTGACGGTGTAATACGCGCTAAAAATTATTTTTTATCTTTACAAAGTGGCAGACATAAAGGGATGGTAAATTAATTAGTTTGTAACAAATAAACAATTGCTGCACGTCCTGCGGCTGGAATAGAGCTGTAGTGTAGTTGTTCTCAATATAATTACGATGAAGAGGTCAATCAGTACATTGCAGGTCGGTCAAATTCTATCGATCAGGAGGTAAACAAATTATTTGAAAATGAGAGCACGTTATTAAATGCTGATCAAAAAATATTGTTACGGTAAATAATGACCCAAAAAGAAAACTAATAAAATAGTTAATTTGCACTATCGGAGAATTCATCTCTATATCACAACTCTCAATCATCGTATTAAACTCAAACACTTACTTTAAATCCAACTTTTTCATGAACATTCCAAGTGTACGCTTCAATCGAGAATTTCTTGAATGCAAACATTCTAGTATGTGAAATAATAAATAAATAAATAAAAAAAAAAACAGTTCAGAGAAGCTTGGGAAATTTTCAAATCACGTCATATGAAATTTTAATACGATTAAAACTGACTAGTAGTATTATTCTCATGTAAATTGACAAATGCATGATTGCTTGGATGAAAAATATAATAGTTCAATAGAAAAATTGAATCAACTCTTACCGATTAAAATCGTACATTAATACAAGTCAATATACTTTTATATTTTATGGGCTACTATTAAGCTGGTCTATATTTTAAATAAATGGTCCATTATGAAATGGTAAAGAGGTAACTTATAATAAAAATGCAAAAACCCAATTCACTAAATCTAACTTCAATTAGCTTCAACCAACTAACCTAACTATAACTTAACATAACCTGAGCAAAATATTCAACTTTATTGACCATTTAATAAATAAATATACATTTCATCTTGGATTATTCTTTATTTCTGAGTGTACCAAACTGTTTTTATTCTCAGATTGCGGTAATGTTGAATTAAGCCATTTAGTAGACGTTGTTGATGCGAAAACGCATCATTAAAACTATTTTTTTATTTGATTAATCAATATTTCTGGAAATTTGTTAATGGATATTATTCAGAATAGTGCAGTGATGTTATTTATTAAGAAATATTTGCTATTATAGATTTTACAAATTTTTGAAATTTATCTATTTCAGCTAGAATTTAACACGCTTGCTTACTTTATTTTTATAAAATAATAAGCTTTTTCTTAAAATAGTTTTTTTTACAAACATGTTATAGAATAAAGTATAGTTTTTATTTTGCATACAAAACAAAATGTGTACATACAGCGTGTTAAAAAAAAAAAACCTATTCGGAGTAGGATATGAACAGATATCGTTATTCAATTCAAAAGTCAAGTTGTCAAAATTGATCTTGAAATGTAATTTTAAGGAGAAAAGATAATAAAGAAGGATACAGAATATTGTCATTCGCCGTTTTCTATTTGATTTCTATTTCTAAAATAAGGATTCAAGAAGAAAAGCTTTGGTTTCTTTTGATAACATTTTTGACAATATCTCGTGCCAAATTGACATTTAATTAAATAATTTCAAATTGACATACGTTTTTTTCTTCATAGCCTACTCCGAATTTGTTTTTTTTAACACTCTATATATGTAATTAAATAATATTTGTATTTACTAAAGCTAAATGTTGTTTTCGCATCAACAGTCCAATCTGTCACTGTTTCTAATATAAGATTTTACGTGTTGCGTTTATTTGCAAATAGATACAAAAATAACTAAATATCTTTAATTACAATTATAAAAACATTAAATTGTAATTATTACATGTTACGAAAACTTTTAAACCAGACATAATATAAAAAAATATCATATTTTTTAAACTAGTTTTCAAATTTTCTGCACCTTTTTGATTTTTCGGGGTGACGAATTATAATGTGGCTGTTCTGATTTCGTGTCTAGAAGAAGTTCCAATTTTTTTGGCGGGCCTCATATTTTGTAAATTGGAATTGAAAATTCCCAGTTTTTATTAGTGCCATTGCTATTGTGTGAAAATAAGCAGAAATCATTTCCAGTGTACAAAAGACGAGGCCCGCTAACAAAATTGGAACTTACAGACGAAAAAAGATTAGATTCTATTGGCTACGTTATAATCCGCCAAACCAAAAAATCCAGGAGAAAATGCAGAAAATGTCAAAACCACATAGAATAGAATGTGGGCCCTATTCTGTAACTCATCCGTTATTTTTTTAACAGCTGGTTAAAAAAATTACAGCTGTAATAATAAACATTGAATAATACTTAAGTCGAGAATAATCTCTCCATAAATGTTATGTTAATGCAGGGTTAAAAGATATTCTAGAAATACGTAATCTGGAAATAAGAATTTGTTTATTATTACGGCTGTTAGCGAATCAAATAGATAAAAATTTGGATTTTTGTTGTCAAATCTGAATCTATTAGATAAAAAATTTAACAAGCCGTTACAAGGTAACGGTTGAGTTACAAAATAAGACCCACATGTATCAAAAATGTGACGTTTGTTTATTTTAAAAGTTTTCGTAACATGTAATAATTATTATATTTTAATGTTTTTATAATTTGAATTAAAAGTACTTAGCTATATTTGTATCTATTTTTACCTATACTAACAGATTCAACTGTTGATGCGTAAACGCAACATTTTTTTTTTCAAAAACTATGAAAAAAGATTTTTATATTCAATTTTGTTTTAATTATTGTATATTAAAACTAATGTTGACTAAAATTAATAAGAATTAACTGTCAGTTTACTAATTGGCGCTTGATGGGTTCATACATACATGTTTCAAAAAATAAAATTATACATTTCTATTTCCTTAGAAGCTTATTTTTGTGTTTTACAAAAGTTTCATCAATTTAAGTCATCAAAAATTGTGGAAATATTCAAAGATACATATACGAGTATAATTAAATTTGAAAGGAGTATGAAATTCAATAACGAGGATTCCTTATTTACTCGTACATACAAATATGTTTACGTGCATATTACATAAAAATAACCAATAAAATAACTAGGTATGCAAAGCATATATCTGAGAGAAAATTTAATATTTTCTTGTTCAAATATTTAATGTTTATTTTTTATTATCTTCTTCATGTTGAAGAAAATGTGTAAATAAACATATTTATTAGAGCAAATTTGTTTCATTTTGTAAATAAATTGCTTATTTTGTTTATTATTGAATAAATTTTATTATTTCACTTTAACTTATAAATGTCGTCACAAATTAAATAAGAAGCAGTTCAGACGAACGACGTTAAATATAATTTCATTATTTTGGTGGGTCCGTTCCATTGTATAACTACCTTTGCTACTTTAAATTCAAAGCGCGGGAAAACTTTCTTAAACTCCATTTTTTTATGACAAGTACATCTGTTGCGAAAAAAGGTAACCGCTAAACAAACTGTTGTTTTAAAACATCTTAAGATACTTTAAACAAAAACTTTTATAAAAGTTTCAACTCAACAAAACTGTAAAAGTAACTTCTTAGAATTTTTTGGTATATTAATAACAGATGATTCAAAGAATACATATATATTCATGAACTTTAATGTTTAAATGTTAAATTATTCCTTTAATATTTATAGTAGTTGTGAAAGATTAGTGCATAGATCCTTGATCTATAAACAAGTGTTTATACAATATCTATAAATAAAGATAAACTAAGTTTTCAAACATGCTTTAGATTTCAATTCCTTTTTGAATTATGGATTATTTGGCGCCAAAACTAACCTCAAACATAAATCAGAATATATGTCGCATTGCTAAATACTATTGGTCATACATCAATGTCGGGTTTATTGTTTCATCTATTACGAAAGTGACAACGAATACGAAACGATCTACTTAATACTGTCATGTTTGGAGAGGCATTCAATTTTCTAAGAATGTTACGAGGAATTACAGTTTAATGCATTGACGTTTACGTGTGGTACTTATTTTGTACGATTGTACAACGACCATAAAATTCTCTGAGGTCTTACGGTAACTTGGAATATTTAGATTTTATTATGTTTATTTTTCTTGCGAAATAGAATTGCTATCTATCTGCAGAGGATTTAGCAATTGAGTTTGAAATAATATCTCAACGAGAAATGATAACGAATAGAGAACACAATATAGAAAAATTTTATAATCTTATTTAGAAGGAATATCTTCTAACAAGAAGAAATATTCAGTTTGCTTTTATGAATTCCTTACTGTACAATACTTTCTCATATTAAAAGGAAAAATAAAAAGGAGCTTAATGTACATGCAAATTATCCTCTTATGAACATAGTATTTCCTTTAACACAACTCTGAAAAGAATATACCTACACATAATAAATAATATTTTTTTATCCTGAATAAGATGTAAAACAAGTTGGGTCGGTTTTTCACTTTTCATATGAAATTTCCTCATTTATCTTCATAAAATTGTGACAGAAAATATACTTTTAGTACAGTTTGACTGTTACCATTCAATTTTCTGTATCATACGAGTATATACAGGGTGATTTTTTTCGAGGTATATATATATATACATACAGATTAACATGGAAAATCAGTTTTTTGCAAACCGTTTCCCCCCGTTTTAACTTACGGTAATGGTTGTGGTGTCAATACAAAGATAAAAAAAATTCCTCAACCGAAAATAGCAAATCCGTAGAAACTATCCAATATTTTAGGCCCATGAATTAATTATAAAACTTATTTATTTTCCTATTAATAGCAGTAGCCATGCCAAAGTTGAACAAAAAGCTTGACATTTTCAGAATTGATATCACATAAAAGTAATGTCCCTTGGCAATGTCAATTAATTTATGATCCTAAAATATTGGATAATTTGCACGTATTTGGTATTTTCGGATGGGGAAATTTTTTATCTTTGTACTGGGACTTCAACCATTACCGTAAGTTAAAACGGAGAGAAACGGTTTGCAAAAAACTGATTTCCCATGTTAAACTTCTATGTACACCATGAAAATTATTTAACTGGCAAAAAATCACTTTTTTCTACAATCTATAAAAAAGTAAACATTCGGTTACAGAAAGAGTACAATTATAAAGCAAGGCACTTTAAAGACCGTTGCAAATAATAAGGGTCTACAAAGTAGGTACTTTACAAACCAGTGTATTGTTTTCCTAATTACATGCGTTCAAAATTTCCTCTTTTATGGAAAATTATATATTTTTACCTCCCGCTACCCTTGATAAGGGAGGTATAGGGATCGTGCTAAAAATTACATATCGAGATTTTAGTAAATGACCACATTTTAAGGTCCCTAGAATTCAATTTTAACATTTTCACGATGATGTCTGTATGTATGTATGTATGTATGTATGTATGTATGTATGTATGTATGTATGTATGTATGTGTGTATGTATGTATGTGTGTATGTGTGTGTATGTGTAGGGATTTTGTCTTCACTCTAACTCAGATACTATCATTCAGAAAATTCTGAAACCTTCCATCCCATTCTAATATGAAAAGAACCCATTAGATTTTGGTGTAAATCGGATAACCGGAAATGGCACTTTACCTGAAGCTCATAATGGTTTTTCTTCAAAAAATACCATTAAATGCCATTTTTTCGCATTTTATATCTTATGAAAATTAAAGATTATTGAATTTTCTCTTGGAATACATTAATACTTTTTCTATATATTTTACAGATAAATTTTAAAATAAATTTTTTTATTAGTCGCGAAGCCTAAGATAAACACAATAATTATTTTGTTACACAGTTCATATTTCAAATGAATGTAACTGACAGTAAACGTCACTGTCAAAAAACTAATCACTTCAAATTAATAATAGTGACATTTTAAAAAGAAAATAGTAAATAAAGCAATAGTTTTCTGCAATGGAACAGTTTGCAGTGTTAGTAAATACGTAAGTATGTATTTAAATTAATAAAAATTCAATAGCGGGAGGTTTTGTGTTAGCCACATCAGATTTTTTTTTTATTAATTAGGTACATGTAAAAATTGATTAATCTTTTTGATCGTTGAATAATTTTATGTACACCTCTACTTGACAGTATTTTTGCAGACCTCATCTAGTTGCAAAGAGCTAATTTCAATCCTTGGTGCACTCTGCACAACAGTTATAATCAGGATCAGTCTTGTAGTAGTGAAGGCGTCGAGGCGCTAAGAAGATGGAAGCCTCAATTCCAAAAAATAAATTTCTGATACCCACAAGTCTATTTTTAATTTATGCCCCTGAAAACTCCTGTAGATACGCCTGTTTTTGGTTAAAATTTTGTAGAATTACAAAAGTACATATTTTTTGTGTTTTGCTTGGTTTTTGACAAAACCTAGTTGCTCACAATATGACGCCGCCAAAATCGAACGATAGGGCACCATAACCCAGAAAGTTCAATAAACAGCCTTGCAAGATTCTTGCGATCAGTGAATATCTTACAAACAGTTAGTGTGAAAACCCTTTAAACTCGGCATAAATCAATTCAAAGGTCAAATTACATTACCACATTTATCACTGTTTATGGATATAATTTCAGCAATGACCCTTTGTCTTATTTGTTGCTTATAGCATGATTTATGATCTTCCTAGATGGTAAATTAATTCTGCAATGTTTGCAACGTTGGTATGTTCTGAGTTTGAGTTTACCTTCGTTATCTGCAGAATGCAAAACGTCTTGTCATATTTTGACACGTATCCTTTAGCGATAAAGACATTCCCGAAGTTTCAAACCTGGAATTTTTACTAACAAATTATTGAGAGCAATCACAGCGCCATGAAAGTTGGTTTCATTTTTCTATTAATGATTTAAAAATGTATATTGTGGTTTAATATCATTAAAATCTTATTTGGAATAGAGAATTTTGTATTCTTTCTCTAAGTACTTATCCTAATATCTACTATATTTAAAAAAAAAAAACTCTTAAAAAAAATACAGTCAACTCTCTCTAAATCAAACTTTCCATTATTTCAGTATTTCTGTAAATCGAATTATAAGTTTGTTTATGTACGAATCACATACAAAGATTTATGTTCGACTGCTCTAGAAAAGCTGGATAGCTCCTAAAATTATTTTTTTTATTTCCCTTTATAAAAATTCGTTTTTGTATTTACGCAAATGTCAAAAATTGTTAAAATATGATTTAATAATTTGTTTATTAACCATATCTTTCCACAAAGAAATGGATAGTTTAGAAAGTGTAGAAGAGTTGGCAACGAGTACCAAGGAATCACTCTTGCCCAAAAAGTCGAAAAATTCGTTGAAAATACGTATTTGTTATTTTATGTAAATAAAAATTTCATTTTTTGTGACATTTTTTTTTTGACAGTGACAGTTCTGTCCAATAAAATAAAGTAAATGTACTAGTCCAATGAAGTGTCACATTATGGACACTAAATGCAACCATAAACCAAATGATTATGATGCAGTAGAACATAAATGCATTTATAGGTAAAAAATATTCTTTAAATCGAAATTTTTAATTCGAACTTTCCTTTAATCGAATTAAATTTTGGGCATTTGCCATCAATTTCAATGAAATTCACCTCTCTATAAATCGCATTTAGATGTAGATAATTGAAATAGGTTTGTTTGGGACACTCTGTATAATGTTTCATTTTGTATATTTACTAGATATTTACATCTCATTTTTCTAAAAAATAAAAATTTAATTTCTTTGTTATATTAACTGAATAAACGTTGTTTTCCATTGCATATACATACATTTTGTAATTTACACAAATGTTCATTCAATTTTTTTTACTCTCTCTAGTTCGAATTTCGAATTCTCTCTAATTCGAACAATTTATCTTCGCTTTCGACAACAATGAAACACTTTCCACCTGGGTTAGTGATATGTTATTATTTTTTTTTTTTAATACGATATTTTAAAATAATTTTTTTACGTGTTAAAAAAGTACACGTTTTTTCTTTAAAATGGGTTTTTAGAGTATGTTTCTTTTTAACACAAAAGCGTGAAAATTGTTTTTTTTTAACGCAAACGGGTGAAAAAATGAAACGCTATGGCACTTTTTCACATTTTTATTGCAGACGTAAAAAAGTTATATGCTATAAAAAGTGTCTTATTTCACTCAAACGATTTGACGAACTTGTCTACAATTCGTTCCGTCGAACTTTCTTTTTACTCTTGTTGCATAAATAACTATTGATACTTTCATGTACACAATATCCTGTTAAAATATGAATGTTTATCTCGCGTTGCTATTGGCAGCATGATATGACTTAGCTCAAGTGAGTTAAAACAACATTATTTATTTAAAATCACCGTACTTATAGCGTTATTATTAGAATCTTTCATATACATGTAGAAAATGACAATAATGCATCGTATGAAAGCTTATGAAAATGTTTCCATTATTTTGTATCATCCTATAATTTTACTGTCGTCAGTACAAGAGAAAAGTTTAGACGCACAGAAACGAGAAAGAAAATACTACATACGAGTACTTCCAATTTTGTTTGTACTAAAACTAAAGTGCTGTGTTGTCCGCATCTTTCTAGAAGAAACCCCAAATGAGAATATTTCGAGTTGAAATAATTCCTGAAGACAATTTAATGGAGGCTACTTCTTTTTGTCTGGCGAAACAGCTTAATTCGCTGTAATGTTATGCAAGTGCTCAAGTCTGAAATAGCGTGTACCGCTACGTTCTCACTAATGACATAATTTTGGTTTCAAATGCTTATTCAACTTCTGTACTCGACAATCTATTACAACGGCGAACAGTTAGGACTACCGCTGGCTTTATTGACAATTATATACCATACCTATCACTTATCAATGAGAAAAAATCTTAAATGTTATTCTTAAAGGACAATAGCAAGAAAAACAATAAAAATGTGAAAATTAATGACACTTGGAAAAGCAAACATAAATTTAAATCTATAATTATTGTAAACAGTTTTTTTCAAGAGGTTTTTCTTTTTACTTTAAATAATAATTAATTTTCAACACATCTTGAATTATGTTATTTTTCTATACTTTCCATATAGGTATATAAAACTAGAACAACAAATATTTTGTCATTTCTATTTCATGTCATTTGGAATCCAACCAAAATCAATAATCCTTTGTTCTTACTATATATTTTTCAAAATAGCCTTGAATGTATTTTATGGCATATGTAAATATATGTTCATTATCGAACTGAATGTAAAACATAGTAACACACCAAACAGAAAAGGCAAGGTATGTTTACTTTTATCTGCAATCAGATGGAAAATGGATATTATCCGGACAGTTTTTTAATTAGAAAGTAGTACTTTACGCCCACGATACTATTTGTAATAATAACAAATGAAATTGCAATAACATAATTGCTTTAGACAATGTAAATATTTTGAAGCCCTTATCAAATGACTGCAGAAATTTTAATATTATTTGTAATGTATAGTCCGTTTCTCTACGTCATCAATCGTAAGCATATGGTTCAAAACACCAGGGATGGGCGGGAATTTATGACGTCATGTTGTCGGGTGAAATCAGGTGATTTCCGAAGTATAAGGCAAGTTCTTTTATTCATCGATAAATTCATTGGTGAAATTCATTGCAATTTGATAATGACGTCACCGATGGATATGTGATGGAGCAGGTAGATGGTGAAAATAGAAACTACTTGATGGAAGCGTGCTGGAAGTTATACATATTGTAGGTTAGAGTAAGAATTGTCGCTGTCACTAGAGAAGTTATGGAGGATTTTTTATTATTACTAAATAGTTCCGATTCGGATTCATTTTCCAATAAAGAAAATTTTACTGATTCGAGTTGTGAGAATTTAGGAACTCTATTAATAATTTAAAAAAAAATCTGATGTGGCCAGCACATGTCCTCCCGCCAATTCCATGTTTAAAATAGCATTGAGCTTTAAGTAAAGTTTCACTTCCGATTGATCGTTTGTAAACAAAATCTACTTTGTTGTTCCAATAAATAGAAAAGTTTGTAATACGAAATTTTGGATTATATTTTATTATGTTTTTCCTGAAAAATCTGTTAGAGCTTCAAATTAAGTACTACATCCGGTTTATCATATATAGTCAAAATCTAATATGTTGTTTCAAATTATATAAGAGTATTACATACCAACTTTGCGAAGTTTTGGATCATTAATATACATATATAAGGAAAAATCGTCACACAAACATTATTGTCAAAATCATCACCAACTTCCTTATGCTCTAAAACGCAATCTGTGCAAATTCTTCGCCGTACATTATTCATTTCGTAAATGTGTAGTTGGAAATTATTGACACTTTGAAATCACGTTCTTATTGAGTGCTGTTTGATATATAATGCTGCAAACATCAAACTTGAATCGAATTATCCTGTATATCTAATATTTATGTATGATGGAAAATATATTATTTTTACAAACCTTAATTTCATTAGAATCATATTTAAACTACTAAATTCTTCTTAACACGGTTTCATTATTAATTTTAATGAAAATTGCTGCGTGACAGTGACATTTGTTTAAATATGTCAAATTTGTTATTAAAGTATTGTTTTTGTTTGACGCAGAGGCAAAGTGATGTACAAAAATAAATTATTTTATAATATAATATAAAGTTATTTCAAGTTATTTACTAAATGCTATTATCGTAGAATTGAAGATTGTGCCATTATATTCAATTTGTATTGGTAAAAGTTGCTAAAAAATTATATTCATTGAATTTTTTACAAGAAAAACTGTTAAAAGCTTGTATAAATGATACTTCCGGTTATCCGATATACACTCAAAACTAATGAGCTCTTCCCACATTAGCATAGAATGGATATACAAAATTTCAAATTTTTCTGATTGATAATATTTGAGTAATCGTGTCCACATGATCCACACACACAGACACACACATACAGACACACACACACACACACACACACACACACACATACATATACATACCTACAGACATCATTGTAAAAATGTTAAAATCGGATTCTGGGGACATCAAAACGTGCTTATTCACTAAAATCTCTATATCCGATTTTTAGCACGATCCCTATACCTCCCTTACCTAGGGTAGCGGGAGGTAAAAAATAAGAAAAACATTGAGATAATGGCAATGAAATCATTTCTATAATAATATTTATAATTCACGACTTTTCTTCACTGACTACCTGCTAAAACGTCAACAAACTTGTGAACATAACCTGAAAACTATACCCCCACTACTAATTTATCAGAAATTATCAAGTCCATCGACCCTTAAACCTGATGGATCCGATAGATTTCTGTTTAACTAATCTTTGAAAATAGGAACGCTAACGCTATATTGAAATTCATTGCTTTTAAACCGCTGAATAAAAAGACCCATTGGTGAATTTCTGCTTCACGCACTCGATCCATCGGTGAATAAAAGAACTCGCCTATTCATACAAATACAACTGACAGTATCACCTATATTGTGTCAATTATATTATTTATTAAAATTCTAGTTATAAATAGTTATTTCGCAATAATAAACCAATTTAATAAGTACGACATAAGAATGGATGAAATATACCTGTTTTTATTATCTAAAAGCAATATCTTGCAATAAATATCGGCGATCTTAAAAACGCAATGTTTGCAATAGCAAAACATACAATATAATACCAAGAACTAACGAAATATCCAAAACACAATGAAACACAAATTATCATTGCCAAAATCACCTTTCACCACATGAATGACAAAATGACATGAATATTCAAATATTTGAAAATGACTTTCGATACTGCGTTATACTACCGTTTCTATTTCACTTTTCGCCGTTGGTTGGATGGAGATAGCATATACACCTTCTGGGGCACGCACGATAATGAGATCGAATAAAAGTCTCTTATATGCTATGTATGTGCGACAAAGATGTAAGATAAAAGTTTAGTAATTCTTCAATCAGAAACTGATGACGTGGGGATCAACTAGGAGATTAGAGTTTACCTTTCTACTTGTATAAAATATGTAGAATTTCTTGTAATGTCAGGTGCTAATATTTTTATTAAGTGTACATGTACACAAACATAAATAATGAACATATATTTTCCATTTTCCCACACTGATATATATATATTTATCTACTCGTATGCTAATAAAGATAGAATTACTAGCTGATAATAATTATATTGCTCTAACAAGGGTGAATAGCCAGTAATTTCACGTTCACTATGCCGTTAAAGATTGGTAGTGTATACTCTTGATTAAGGTATAATAAAGAGGCATTTTCACTTGTTTCTTAAATAAAGATCTATTTTAACAACGGAGTATTATCTACAGTCTTTGTAATTAATTAATCATACTTGAATAAGGTCACTATAATTTTAAATATATACAGTAGTGTCCGTTTATGACGAACCATTATCAGCCATCGAAAATATATACAGGGAATTTATTTTAACATGCAACATATGGTGAATCGCTTCCATGGTTACTCACTATTGTCAAAAAATGACAGCAATGTAATATTTGTCCATTTTAAAATGCAACATACAAAATATGTAGTTTTGTATTATCAAAACTAATTTCCAATAAATTAGCCTACAGACGATTAACAAATAATCAAAACATGAATGTTGTACATCTTAACAAACTTTAGCTTACAAAAATTCATAACTTTCATGTAATAAATGTTAAAAAAATACCCCCAGTCACTCTGAGGCAATATTCTAGTCGGTCGTAATAAGAATTGACACCATTTGTGATGTGTTTTGGAGGTATCTCCTGTGCTGCAATACTATTTATAATGTTGCATTTTAAAATGGACAAATATTACATTGCTGTCATTTTTTGACAATAGCGAGTAACCATGGAAGTGATGAACTATAATGTTGCATTTTAAAATAAATTCTCTGTAGTTTGACTTAGCCGAGGTTCGTAACAACAGAACAAGTTATAAATTTGTCATTTATTGAACATGTGAGTAAAAAGAATAACATGTAGATTGTAGAATATCGTATGTTATAGAAGTATAAATGAAGTAATGGCCTATATCAACGAACAATAAATCGGTGTGTGAAATACAAAAAAAAAAAACAAGAAAAAAGTTCGTTATAAGAGGAAATACGATAAAAATATAATTCATTTTATACGAAAGTTTGTTATATCCGGGTTCGTAAGAAAAAATAACATTTAACATATGGCTGTTTCTTTCATATATACCTTTAAGAGTGGTTCGTTATAAGTGAACACCACAGTAATCCCATTTTATACGAGGGTCATGTTAGAATGATTGCGAATAAAAACAATAGTAAGCAATGGAAATCAAAATTTGCACTAAATTTTAAAGAGATATTTATGGAATTTGAAATTTTGCGAAAGTTGTTAGTTAGAGCTC